>CM014080.1:38840313-39339783 GCA_004119915.2 Collichthys lucidus
ATGTCGTTGCTCCATCCGTGCCGCTGCACAAACAGACAGTAAGTTTAACTTCGTCTGTGTGTGGACTCGATCCCACCGTCCAGCAGCGACAGTCGTCTGAAGTCAAAGGGGATGTTGTTCTTCTTGGCGAAAATATAAACGGAGCGGCAGGGCTGAGAGTACAGGTCCAGGTACAGCTCTAACGCCATCGTTGTCTGCACGACAGATCACTTCTTCTCCACTTTCTGCACCAACTTTTACGAGTTTGATCAACCAAAGAGTCTCTATCCGACCAAGACAGTTCACCGCCTCCTCTTCTAGTGACGTTCCTCTGTGGCTGTGACGCGAAGCCAACGCGGAAGTGCCAAACAGTCACTTGAGTTGAGTTGTACAGTGGTCCCTCGTTTATCGCGGGGGATACGTTCTAAAAATAACCCGCAATAAACGAAACGCCCGAAGTGACTTTTACAATTGTTGTCCATGTTTTAAGGCCGTAAAACCCCTAACCACACACTTTCATACACCTTTTACACGCATTTTGTACAGCACTCCCTTAGCCAATTCAGGACGCAGAACACAATGCGTGTTCATACTGTACAGTACGCTGTTAAAAAAAAACATGCAAAATTACAATGAAAAGAATCCGCGAAACAGCGAGGGACAACTGTATATAAATTCACGCTCAGTACAGTTGTCATGAACGGGGAAGTTAGCTAAAAAGACCAAAACAGTTTTTTGTACCAGGCTGTAAACATGTTTATTTCTGCTGTGAAGTTGGACATTTGAACATGGAGACATTGACTCACTTCTGGAGCCAGCCTCAAGTGGACGTTTGAGGAACTGCAATTTTTGGAACTTCTGCGTTGGCTTCACATGACAATCCCCACAGAGGTCGACTCAGTACAGATTTTGCTGTGAAATTGGAGATTTTAACATTTGAAAAGCTACAGTGTTTAGTACTTCTGCACTGACTTAATTTCCCAGATATGGAGGTTGCCACTTGGGTGCGTCTTGACTCACTTAGAATGTTTTAGGTTTTCCATTGGCAAAATCTGTTGACAGTATCAGGTACGAGCTGATTTCACATGATGAGATAGTTGATAATGCCATGGCAGTTGCATGTCAGCTAAGCTAATCATGTCTATATTGAGGGGCTACTATGTGCAGTGAAAGATGAAATCGAGAAAAGTACCTGGTACCAAAAGTACCATAGGTCATATCAAACAGACCAAACGGCATCCTCATGTTGCTGAGCATGTCCTTGCTGAATTTGAGTGGCTAAGGTTTTGCAGATTAAATCAAAAAGTGTTCACTTTTCCTGGAGTGTGCAGCGAAAAAACGTGGAAGAAAAAGTTAAATAGTCCCAAACAATTTTATTAGTGTGCCTTGCCTCCAAACAACTAAAAATATAACAAAAAAGTTATATACACTTGAGCAGTGAACTCTCTTGCTTCCTGTCTGTACTCTCTGTCTGTAGCAGTGGGAATAAACATGAAAAGTGACAACTCACAACTGATTTTGCACATGAGTAAATATGTAGCACTGTATTTTACACACTTTGTAACAAAAGCATCACCAGATACACTGAACAAAAATATAAACGCAACACTTCTGTTTTGATTTATTGTGGCCAGCCTGATGCACACCTGTGCAATATCCATGCTGTCTAATCAGCATCTGGATATGCCACACCTGTGAGGTGGGATGGATTATTAAAGAGTGCTCACTAGCACAGATTTACACAGATTTGTGAACAATATTTGAGAGAAATGGTTATTATGTGTATATAGAAAATGTTTTAGATCTTTGAGTTCATCTCATGAAAAATGAGAGCAAAAACAAACAAGTGTTGCATTTATATTTTTGTTCAATGTAAATATGACTCACATGATTATTCCGCTACCTGTGACTAAGTTGTTTTGAGGGTATTTCTACCAACAGGTATGAAGCCAGTATAGTCAAAACAAATTATTACAAATACAGACATGAGCATCAAAATGAGTAGATGAATTACTAAATAAATAAATTAGATCAGTGAATGTTTATTGCATACGTTTCAAGAGGAAACTCTAGTGACATTCCTCTGTGGCTGTGAAGTGAAGCCAACGCGTAAGTGTCTCAAACAGTCCTCAAACAGTCACTTGAGGCGGGCTACAGAACAATAGTCAGTATAAAGCATGGATGCAGTTTCTGTGATGTCACCCATAGGTTTGTGAAGCACACCCACAAGTTTCTGAAGAGCTGTTTTGAAGCCGAAAATATGCAACACTGGTCGCTACCATGTTGGCTGTACTGCCTCTTCTACCTCCCGGCCAAGCGGCAACCTTCGTATCTGGGAAGTGAAGCCAATGCGGAAGTGCTAAGAAATGTAATTGCTCAAGCGGCCTCTTGAGGCTGGCTCCAGAAGTGAGTCAGTCTCCATAAGTCCCCATGTCCAAATGTCCAACTTCACAGCAGAAATAAACATGTTTACAGCCTGGTACAAAAAACAGTTTTGATCTCTAACTAATTTCCCCGTTCATGACAACTGTACTGAGGGTGAATTTATATACAACTCACCTGTTCAAATGATATTCAAATGTTGTGGCCACTTTGATTGACAGGTAGGTGCTGTCGTTTCTCCTTATCCGTGCGTCCTGGAGCGGATTGGACCCTCAACGGAAGGATGTTTGTTTTCCCATGTCAGAGGAGGAGTCCCTGTGTGTTGGCTGGTGATTAAAACATATTTTTTTCTCTTTTCCCCTTTCTTATCTGAGGATTTAGTCTTTTTTTTTTTGGTGTAACATTTTTTGCTGGAAATAAACTGAAACAAAAAGCCAGTTGTTTTTTGTTTGTACTGAACTGAACTGAAGAAGTGGACACTGTGTATTATTTTTCTGTTGTGTAAATATATTTTTAAAACGAAAAGAAAAGTGGTGTTTTGGTTTGCTCACCTTTTTTGTTTAAGGTTGTATGAATTGTGTTTTGAATTTATGCACCTTTTGTGTGGTTTTTGTGAGAGGTACTAGTTTTAAATTGTCAGGCTGAGTCCTGGCTGGCACCCCAAAAACTAAGAATTAAATAAAATAGTTACCCCTATAAACCGTCACACTAGCAGTAAAGCTGCAGATTGCAACCAAATGAATAACTCTCCACAGTCTCACCCTCTCTTTCCAAGCATATAGGAAAAACTCTGGCTGGAGATACACAAAAAGCTAAAGACCATATCTAGATCTGTGTTTAGTTTGTCAGTTCTGGGCTACTATAGAAAATGGCTGAGTCCTCACTATAGGTATAACTATAGGACTCATTTTTAGACAACAAAAACACAACAGTTCTTATGCTCAGGTTATTTTATAATAATGAATACATATTACATTCCTGCAAACAAACATTCCTAAATCTTACACACTGGACCTTTAAAGAGAAAGTCCAAAGCCGGTACGATACTCAGAATTTGAAAGTGAAAACAAAATTCTGTGGATTCTTTGAATATTAATCAACCACACACAGAAGTTTAATAATAAATCAATTCAGAGGCACCACGATTGACAGATGAAAGAGTCCAGTTCATCTCATCCACATCTTCAGTGAAAATATATCTACAGTCTTAGCCCTGACAGACAAGATCTGACCTTAAAGTCGATATACATATTGAGAAAAAGGAATTCAGTCTCTATTGTCAGAGAGATTTTTTATTCCTTGTGGTTTTAGTATCATTTTCTTCAAAAGTATGTGAGACAAGTGCTTTCCGGAATGTTTACAGGCACGGGGCTTTTAATCATCAAATAGAATAGAAAGAATAGAATAGAAAACTAGAATTGATGTTGTGTTTGCATGTTTTACAGCTTTAGGACATGACACAAAAATCAAGGATCAATAAAAAGAATGAAAATGATTTTTACTTCAGTGGGTGAATAATCCTAATCTGTCTTCTTTTCCTCTCAGGAATGAGATTGTGAGTTATGTCAAACACCAACATCCTTCACAAGAAGCTCATGACAGTTCCCTTCTTCCCGACCTGGTGAGGCTGCAGCTCGTGGAACTGGATAACAACCCTGTGAATGGGAACAAAGTTGTCACGTTGAGCCAAATATGGACAGTTTTGAATTTTAAAATAAACCAACAGACCTGAAGGCTGAACTCAGAGCTGTGTTTCTATTGTACGGGCAGAGTCAGACCACATAACAGTGACAGTATGTACACCAGCAGAGCAGAGACCTCCTGAGAGCTCACCTGTCTTCAGTCAGACCAAGTTCTCCGGTCAGAAACTCAAAAATCTTGGCACTGTGCTCCTTGTTTTTCTCAGCAGTGTCCGTCACACCGATGGCAGATACAGACAGCAACACACACGGAGAGCAAGAGCCACCTATCAGCATCAGCAGGCCAGGCTTCACCACCACGTTCATCCTCTGAAAGACAGCGTGACTAATGTTAGGGAGGGCGAAGCAGGTGCATACGGATCGACATGGCAAGAGGGCAGAGTGAGCAAAAATGCTGAGCATATCATATGAGAGCGTCAAATAAGAAACAAAGTCAAAGCCAGCACATTCCTCCACCCCACGCTCAGAGATCAATCCAGAACCAGTGTTTGGTAACTGTGCAGGTCTGACACCTGTCATTAAAATCTAATTTTAGAAAACTGTCAGTACCTGTAGTATAATGGACAAGACTGATTAGGGTTGTAAAATTCTGGGGATTTTCAAAGTTGGTAACTTTCCATGGGAATTAAGGGAAATTAACGGGAATTTATGGGAATAGACAGAAATATACCAGGGATTTATAAAATTAAAGACTGACCTTTAACAGGGAACTTAAATATTGATGGGGAAAATATATATTTTATCATCATCTTGACTAAAACAACCAGATTTCATGTAAGTACACTTGAATATCTGCTATTCCTCAGTCACATGCACATAGCACACTGCTTACTGCAGGGCTATTGAGGCCACGCCCCCTACCTGCACTGTCCATGGACTAAATAAGATTAAATAAAATTATTCAAATTTGATGAGAACTTGAAGTTTTACTTTAATAAATCTTTTAAAATGTCATATTAAAATTGTATTATTTTGCATGTCTGCATATGATAATATATATATGGTAAATGGACTGTACCACTCAAAGCGCTCTACACTACATATCTCATTCACCCCATTCACACACATTCATACACTGATGGCATTGGCTACCATGCAAGGAAAACATCCGTTTGAGGACCTAACCATTCATACACATTCACACACCGATGGCACAGCCTTCAGGAGCAATTTGGGGTTCAGTGTCTCGCCCAAGGACACTTCGACATGCAGACCGGAGGAGCCGGGGATCGAACCGCCGAACATCTGATTAGTGCAAAGTTTCTGGAAAGTTTCCACCCCTTTGAAACCCCAGGACTGATTAGTCCAAAATCAAACAGAATAAATGATAATGACAAAAATCATTTGTTGCAAGAACTTTTTAAAAGTTGTTTGCAGCCTTTCTGTCTCACGGCTGTGGCTTGCTACAACAGAGGTTGGGCAAACCGTGAAGTAGGAGTTGTTATGATAACCTTCAAGGCTAAAGATAGGAGTCAGATTCACTTGTCAGTGTGAGAAACAGCTGAGCTTTAGTTCAGGACAGGAACTGGATAAACTTTTATGACTCTGTCAGACTCCGAACTGCTTTGTGTGTGCAGGATCTCTGACCTTTCAGCTGAAATAACTAACTTGGTATTATCTCATTGATATTCTTTGTAATGATTACACATTACAGCTGCATGTTCATATTGTCTTCTTAACCTCATGTTATCATTACTCTGTTAAATAAATCAAAGTCAGTATTGGAATAACTGTGTGTCTGCCCATCTCACTGGAATGTCTAGCACACTGCATGCCATGTAATGTATATGACAGTACATCACTGTATGTCCCACTCTGTTTGACTGGCCTGGCATGAGGTCTGATGGTTCACTGAGCCTCCGTGCAGCGGTTGCGATACCTTTTCTGTGTATGTGTGACCAAATCTACAGGTGGAATAGTGCAGCGAAAAAACGTGGAAGAAAAAGTTAAATAGTCCCAACATTTTTATTAGTGTGCCTCGCTTCCAAACAACTAAAAACATAACAAAAAAGTTATATACACTTGAGCAGTGAACTCTCTTGCTTTCTGTCTGTACTCTCTGTCTGTAGCAGTGGGAATAAACATGATACTGTGAAGCACTGGATGAAAAGTGACAACTCACAACTGATTTTGCACATGAGTAAATATGTAGCATTGTATTTTACACACTTTGTAACAAAAACATCACCAGATACACTGAACAAAAATATAAACGCAACCTTTCTGTTTTCTCACACACACACACACACACACACACACACACACACACGAGCACGCAGGGCAGCACTAATGTAAAGCAGCCCCAGCTTTGACATGGGCTCCGGTAACGCTCGTGTCACGGCTGTAAACTGTACTCACGTCCTCAGGTTTTCCCAAAGCGGCCGCTGCGCACGAGCTCAGCTTCCTCACGAAGTCCTCGGAGAACGAGCTGGCCGGTAAATTGGTCTGGACGTCTATGAAAGGCATGTTGACGACTAACGGACTGATGTCTGCTCTCAACTTTGAGTGGGGACGAGGACGAGACCAGCACGGCGAGCTTCAACTACTGCTTCCGGTTGAACGTTCAAACATGCGCTGCGTTATAATGTTGAAGCTAAATTACTGCTGCACTGCTCGATAACTTATAGTGAGCAACTATAGTATCCAAATTATCATGTTTATTTGTAATGCTAAAGATTAATTTTATTGTTGATACGCGACACAAACACGTCATTTCTTGTATTTTTTTCTCCGCCAACAAATAATTTTATTTTGAAAGAGGAAGCGGATGTAGGCCTATGCATGGAGCTGGACAGCTAACAGTGTTGAGCTGGCCCAATCGACCCGAACCAAGCTGGAGCGCCCCCGCTGGCCCACTTCATCCATTACAAAAAATGATTAGTAAATGAATAAATCAGTAATTCATTCAAATACATGAGAACTGTGGCTAAGAGCCGACATGACAGAAACAAAGACAGAGCTGAAGTGGATAGCATTGTTTATTAAAGGTCGTCACTGTACATCAGCAAAACTTCATTCATCACACATCAATCATCCAAACAAACAAAAGCAGCATTCTCTCTGCTGGGACAGTGTTCACATTGTGTGCTCTGTTGTGTCCACACTATGTTTGATTGACAGCTGGAGCCCGACCTTCACACCAGTGATGTCACACCTACAGAAATACAAAAGAAAAAAAACAGGTCATGGTGATAATCATATTTAAACTTTAAAGAGTGTCTGTAGCTCCTGACGTAGTACAAGTGTTTAATCTGCCAGAAGTCACCATTATGTGAAAAAAAGCAGGTAATAAGTGTGATACATGAAGAGCAGACTCACCATGGGAGTACTTGCACTGTTTGAGCGCCTCATTGAAGCCCTCACATAGAGTCAGGTCACTCTGATTGGTGGCACAGTCCAGGAACTGTTTGACTTCAAAGTGACAGGGGCCCGGCTGGGCTGGAGCGGGCCGGGGGGGCTCCTGAAAAGATACGAGTGAGGAAAGAAACACGCCACACATTTGAGTTAGAACCTCACATTTCACTGTTAGACACTAGCTCAGCCTCAGCAGGATGCTCTACGGGTAATTATTATATTTATATTATTATTATTATTATTATATCATTATTCAAGATGTCATCAAATATTAGTCACTTGTTTGCACTAAGTACATGTATGTACATCCTCACAGGGTTGGAGGTTTTTGTGTTCAGTTACAATGTCAGTGCCAATATACTACATGTCTCATTCACACACTGATAAGTGGCTGCCATGCAAGGTGTCAACTGCTCATCACATTTTGGAGCTAACTATTCATACACATTCACACACTGATGGTTTGGGGTTCAGTATCTAGCCAAAGGACACTTGGACATGCAGAGTGGAGGAGGTGGGGATTGAATGGACGATTGTCTGATTAGTGGACGACCCGCTCTACCTCCTGAGCCATTTAACCTCAGGTCACTATCTCAGATTTATGCATATGCTATATGCATGAATATGACTACATAGCAGGCCAATATTGACACAAAACATTACAGTGAATTAAAAACTTATTTTAAATTGCATTCCAGTGATCTTATCATTTATGTTAATTTCAAAATGTTGTAGTATTTTGACAGTATATGTTTTTATTAAAAGATATTTCAGAGATTCCTCAGCATTGTTTTAGAGACTCCACACCACGTGAATACTAAGTACTAAGTGGTCTTATGGTTGATCATCGTGTGGGTTGTACAGACAGTGAGTCAGTGTGGCAACACAGCAAACCTATACCCCTGGATTTACAGACTAATTCAGTCAACAAGCAGGTAACAAGTCATCTGAGTTTTATTTTACTCTGTGTGTCATAAATATGTGAAGATTTACAGTGTGGTGACTGTGAGTGAGGGAGCATTGTACTGCTAACTGTTGACTACACAAACAACAAAGCCAGCTCCGTATTTTTCGATTGTGTCCGTATTTATTTCCAGCGTATCAAAACAGACAAATCCGGGCAAGGCAATGCAAGATGTTCAAAAACTCAGTCTGCAGTTAAATTATGCAGTCAACAAAAAATACGCTCTCCCTACTCACCCCCTCTCTATGCCGCCGCCACGGTGAACAGGTGACTATATGCCAATTCATTCAATCACCTTAACCACACCCCCTGTGACATGCGTGAAAAGTGTCAAACTGACAGCTGAGACTGATACAAATATAAACATCAACATCCCAGCATATGGCACCTACATACAGTTTTCAGTTCATTCTTACTGCTTTGTTTGATATGTGTTCTGCTTCAATGTTAAGCACTCTAATTGTGTTTTGAAAAGGTTTTTCTAATTGTTTTTATATTATATTAGTATTATTATATTTCTATAAATAAGACTACTTGATCTGATATTGAAAAATGCTAAACTGATCTGAGGGGCTCTACACTTCCTTGGATCAGGTGGAGAAAACTTTGGTGTTGGGCACAAACATACAGCAGTCAGAGACATAAAAAAACGATGACCTATTCAAGACGTCAAAGTTCAGCTAAGTCCAGCTCCTCAGACATCCTAATCCTCATCTGATCGAAGTCCATCTCTTACCTGGTATGTCGGCTTGGCTGGCTCTGAACTGCTGCTGCTGCTGCCCCCACTGAACGCGCCGGTGAGGGCGCTGCCGACAACGTGGCCCACGGCTGAGCCTACTGCAACCCCAGCCGCTGTGGTAGCCATCTGGGCCATGAGGCCGGGCCCCTGGGACTGAGCTGGAGTCGGGGCCAGGGCAGAGGGAGGTGGATGAACAGGGGCTGGAGCATGGGATGGAGCAGGGCTAAAGATAGAACAAAAACAATATGCATGTTAAAATTATTAAATTTGAAAAAAAGGTCCCAAAATATCACATCTCTGATGTAACATTCACAGGAAATAATCCTTCTTAAAATCATCCACACTTTCTGCAGTGGTTGTGTTCACTGTTTGTTCTGTTACTATTGAACAGTCTCATCAGTTAACTCAAAGACATAAAAGGTCCCTGTAAGAAAAAGGCTGGCAACCACTGGTCTCCAGGAATAATTGTCTAACTGTCATCCTGGGATCACTTATCCAGACAATGTTACCTAACTGTCAAAAGCTCTGATGATGGAGGACAGGAGTGTAAAACAAGCGAGTATGATGTCCTTTAAACATGATCATTTAGATGCATTTCCATATTTCATTTATATGTTCTTACACAGTCACTGTTACTCTCTAACATTAGTAACTCCCGCTGATATTTACTTGTCGTATTACAATAAAGGAAAGCAGACTGATGTTACAGTATTATTTTGTGTTGGTAAAGTTCCATATATAAGAACACGTGTCTTCCAGCAGCCTTCACAGCTGTGAATGTCAATATAAAAATGTCATATAAAGAAAGGTACTGCCTTAAGTAAGGCTAAAAGACAAACTTGTTTTTATACTAAAAAGAATTCAAAAATGTTCCCACAATAAATACTAATTAGTACTGTAGGTTTTTACATATAAAAGGAAGTTTTTCCTTGCCACCGTCTCTCCAAATACTATTAGAAAGAGTACGATCTAGACCTGCTCTGTATGAAAAGTGTCATGAGAGAACTTTTGTAACTGTTTTGGTGCTATATAAATAAAACTGAATTGGAATGAATATAAGGCTGGTGTTTTATTCCATAATTTAACATTTCTGTAGAGTTTACACTGAAAAACTGTAAAACCATGACAGTAAAATATGCCAATAAATATTACAGGATTTGTATCTATATTTGAAATGCTACTTCTGTATAAATTCCCTTCAATTGCGTATAAATAAAGGTTTTGAAACATTTTACTGTCTGCAGGAAAACACAGTCATACTTGATGCCATATTTGACTTTTTTTACTGTCAAGGTCCGGTAGTTTCTCCACTGTAAAATGTACAGACACTTTTTACAGTGTGACCTTCACAGAGACCGGACAGGCTCTCAGTGACTTATGACGCAACAACAATTAACGGTGCCTTCAGGTGTATGAAGCGGTCATTAGCCTTACTGTGGACAAACGTGCTGCCGTACTTGTTTATCAGTCTTAATATAGTCTGGACAACAGAAGTGACTTCGCTCTTTAAATAGGACACATGAGACCACCACACAGCACAGCACACGACACCACACACTGCCTGACTGCTGTGAAGTTACTGAGGATGTTTACCTGGGTGCTGAGGGACGGCTCCGGCTTCCTCTGGCCATGTCTGAACCGACACACGCTTCACTGTTTAAGCTAAAGGAGAAGGTGTCTGCCTGCCTGTCTTTTAACAGACTGCTCCGCGAGGTCCACCACCGGCCGACAGCTCGTGTAACTGTCACTGACCTTGTGAGTGGTTTGCCGGTTTAGGCACCCAAATGTCGCGAGACCTAAAATCCCCGTGGATGAATGAAGAAAGGGGGTACGGCGTTAGGGGCGGGGCTTTGTCCATTCTGGAAGCTGCTCGAGCTTAATGTGGACAGCATAGACATATATACATAGACGCCGCATTGAGCGGGTTGGTCGTTGGCATAGACATATATACATAGACGCCGCATTGAGCGGGTTGGTCGTTGGTCGCGATACGTAAACGGCGCCGCCAGATTGGTTCGGGCAGATCTGCCGGTAAACTTATACAAGGAAATGGACTGAACTTCATAAAGCGCCTTTCTACAAAGTGCTTTAAGTTAATGCCTCCTTTACACCCATTCACACACACACTAATATATCTGGGAAACAAACAGGCACCAAAAACAACGTATGTAACTTTTAAAGTGATGATTATAAATGTTTACTCCTTATGTAAGCACCAAACCAACGTATGTATTTTTCTAATGCTGAGTGTTTACAGCTACTAATGTGTGTAACACTGTTACTGTGATGATAAATATTGAAATATTTATATTTAACATTTAATCTATAATAACCAGATCCTGAAATGTAGACGTGACATGAGGGTTTTCTGAATAAAGAGCACTAACGTGTACACACACACACACACACACACACACACACACACACACACACACATATATATATATATATATATATATGTATATATATATATATATATATGTGTGTGTGTGTTTCATCCCATCCCGTTTACATGTGCTGCAATGAGAATAAAACTCCTTGAATCTTTGAATATATAAAACCGACCTATTTAGTACTAAATACTACTCATGATGATGATTTATTATTATTGATGATGATTTTATTTATTTATTAGTGGTAGTAGTAGTAGTAGTAGTAGTAGTAGTATTGCAGTGTTTTGATTGGACAGCTAGTGGAGCCTTTAGAGGTGCATTTCACTGTGCTTGTCGTTACAGCAAATGTGTCTATATACACTTCTCAAAAAAATTAATGGCCTATTCTCGCCATATGAGGCTGGGCATTGTCGTGCACCAGGAGGAACCCAGAACCCGCTGCACCAGCGTAGGGTCTGACAATGGGTCCAAAGATGGCGGCCCATATTGATGTCCCACACTGGAGGGGTTGGACTACCCGTGCAACCTCTGTAGGGTCCAGGTACTGCAACATGCTACCAGTAGTAACACTGACTCTAGCTAAATGCAGAACTGAAATTGGTCAGAAAAGATGAGCAGGAGGGTTGTTTCATTGTTGCCCCTGTAGTGTACCTGTTGTTAAATTCATTAACACCAAAACAGATGAAAATAATTAACAATCTCCCAACTACTTACCTAACCAGATCAATATACCAGAAGTTGAACTGACTTGATGCTATACTCTGATTAAAAAGTGTTCCTTAATTTTTTTGAGCCCCTTCATCCCAAATCATATCACACTTGAATGACAACAAACCAGAGGATGTGTATTTGTGTGTGACATTCTGGTTAACCCAGACAAGTGTTGTAAATTGTTTTAGCTAATTAGATGACCAGACAAATGAATGCTTTAAATATTAAACATAAAACAAAAATGATGAAAATGTTGACAGCAAAGAAATATACATATACATTTTATATGATATAAATACTGTAACAGGAATGTGGCAGATATATTCAGACCTTTTAATTTTTCAGTGAAAGGTTAATTTCAGAGAAGTTCTGGGTGGATAGGCAAGGACAGCAGAACAACTGAAAGTCCATGAAATTTGTGAACATTTGTCCACTTGTGGTGTCGCCTGTGAGACCAGACTGGATGCTGAAAGATCTTTGTGTGGACATGGAGATACAGAAACAAACAGCAGATCTAGTTCAGAAGCAGTACGACTAGAGGGATAGGGAATAGTTGATTTATGAGCAGAATTGTTGGTGTACATTTCCCGCTGAGGGCTTTACAATCTGTACAGGGAGTGACACCCTCTGTCCTTAGACCCTCGGTTCAAGTGAGGAAAAACTTGCCCACAAAAACCTTTAACAAGGAAAAAAGGTGGAAGAAACCTCAGGATAAGCCACAAAGGAAAGATCCCTCTCCAAGGACAGACAGACGTGCAATAGATGTTACGTGTACAGAACAAATAGTCTGTAGTCTGTAGTCTGTCCCTATGAGTCAGGTAGCTTGACATTTTGGCTTCACAACACTTTGCTTTTTTCTGTTTTTGTATTTTAGATCTAACTCCACAAATTAAAAACAGGGGCAGTAAACATAACACCAAATTAAAGCTGCAAGCAGCGATGGTCGGGCCCTCACACATGTGCGCACGTCGAAATGTGAATAATATTGGTCTTCATAATATTGGACTTAATAACCACAAGAAGTTTCAGACAGCTCTGAGATGGTGCTTCCTGCTGATTACTTCTTTGCATTTTTTATGCATCACTATGCCCACATAGTTTTCCCAAAATTCATCATTTTGATAACTCTTACTCAGGAAGTCTATGTGAACAGACCTACCAAGTTTGAAGTGAATTGGATACAATCCCTAGGAGGAGTTCGTTCAAACATGACCCCTTTTCAACCAGTCAGAAACACCGAAAATGGCGATTTCATTATGAAATATCTCGCTTCCTGTTCACTGTAGCCCATCGGAGAGTTTTTTGTAGGTCTTGCCATGTTGTACAATTCGGCTGAGTTTCGTGACTCTGTGTCCAAAACTGTGGCAGGGCTGTTCGAAAGAAAAATTCCAGGGGGCGCTATAAAGCACTTTTGCCCTGCCCCCTCATAATTATGCAGCCGAATTGTGCATAATATTGGTCTTAATAACCACGTGAAGTTTCAGACAGCTCTGACAAAGTATATGATAGCCGCACAGTTTTACCCGAAAATCAGCCCAAAAGTAAATGGAGTCTTGTTTTTTTTCCCGAAAAAATCGTCAGCGTTGACTTTGACGCGCCATCACGGCCACGCCCTCTGGTGAAATGTTATGATTTTGATAACTTATCATTGTCGAGGCCTTGAGAACACACATGCCACGTTTCAAGCACATCGGATGAAATCCCTAGGAGGAGTTCATTTAAACATGACCCCTTGTCAACAAGCCTGAATAATCGAAAATGGCGATTTTCATTCTTAAATATCTCGCTTCCTGTGCATTGTAGCCCATTGTGCGTCTGGGCATGTTACATACTCCCCCCAAATTTCGTACACGTGGGCGAAACCGTGGCGAAGGGCACCTCCAAAAACGCACACCTATGTGGCGCGGTCGAGGTATATGCGTACGTTCATGTGCGAGACCCCCAAAATACAAAATTTTACACCTGACATGGAGGGGTAGGCAAATTTTCAATCTCTTCTCCGAAATTCAATAGGGCCTCGCACCGCGTGTTCGGGCCCTAATAGGATTTTAAAAAAACATGGGTTGAAACATTAAAGATCTCTGCATCTCTCAGTCAGACCACAGAAAGGGAACTCAGCATACAATGGAAAATTCTCCACTGGAGATCTCCAGTTCTGGTTTGTAAAGAGTTCACTGTGGGCTCAGCCTCTCAGGCCACACAGAAGTTCCTCTATTGCACATGCTCGTTCTAATAATAATAATAATAATAATGCATTTTATTTCAGAGCGCCTTTCAAAACACCCAAGGACACTATACAAAGATAAAAGCAATGGAAATACAAAGATTAAAAAGGCAATACACAATCAAAAGCACAGGCTGTAAAATATAAAACAAAGAAATGATTAAAAGTCAAAGTGCATGGGCTAACTGAAACAAATGAGTTTTTAGTCTAGATTTGAAGAGGGGTAAAGAGTCAATATTGCGGATGTCAGGGGGTAATGCATTCCAGAGTTGGGGAGCAGAGCAACTGAAAGCTCTACTCCCCATAGTACTGAGGCGGGCAGTGGGGACAGTAAGGAGGAGGGAGGAGGAGGAACGAAGGGAGCGAGAGGGAATAGCAGTGTGAAGAAGATTAGACAGGTAAGGAGGGGCAAGATTGTGGATGGCTTTAAAAGTATGGAGGAGTACTTTAAAATGAATTCTGTGCTTAATGGGGAGCCAGTGGAAATGCTGTAGTACAGGGGTAATATGGTGAAATGAAGGGGTTCTGGTAATGATGCGGGCAGCTGAGTTTTGGACCAGTTGCAGCTTGTGAAGGGATTTGTGGGGGAAACCAAAGAGGAGGGAATTACAGTAGTCAAGAAGGTGACAAGGCTGTGTACAAGGATGGAAGAGGTGTGGGAGGAGAGAGCGGGGTGAAGACGATTAATGTTGCGTAGGTGAAAGTAGGCGGACCTAGTGATGTTATTAATGTGGGAGTGGAATGATAGAGAACTGTCTAGGATGACACCCAAGCTCTTGACCTGGGGAGAGGGGGAGACTGAGGAGACTGAGTGACAGATGGTTTTCCGGATAGGTAGAGCTGAGTGTCGTCGGCATAACAGTGGAAATTGATGTTAAATTTACGGAAGATGTTGCCAAGTGGAAGAAGGTAGGTGATAAAGAGGAGGGGCCCCAGGACTGATCCTTGGGGTACGCCAGAGGTAACAGGGGAGGGTTGGGATTTAAAGGACTTGAGCGGTATGAACTGTGTACGCCCAGATAGATATGAGTGGAACCAGTCTAAAGGGATGTCAGTGATGCCAATGGAGAAAAGTCTCTGGAGGAGGATGGGGTGAGAGATGGTGTCAAAGGCTGCACTTAAATCGAGGAGGATGAGGATGGAAAGTAGTCCTAAGTCAGCTGCCATGAGAAGATCATTGGTAATTTTTATGAGGGCAGTTTCAGTGCTGTGTAGGGAGCGAAATCCAGATTGAAAGTGCTCATAGAGGGAGTTGTGAAAGAGATGAGAGTGGAGTTGAGAGGCTACAATTTTTTCTAATATTTTAGAGATGAAGGGAAGGTTGGAAATGGGGCGGAGGTTATTAAAGTCAGAAGGGTCAGATCCAGGTTTCTTAAGTATTGGAGTAACAGCAGCAACTTTGAAGGGTGGAGGAACAGTTCCAGTGCTAAGTGAAGAGTTGATGATGGCAGAGATGATGGGGAGGAGAGAAGGAAGGCAGGATTTTACAAGGGTTGTGGGTAGGGGATCAAGCTGACAGGTGAAGGACTTTGACTTGGTGATGAAGTCAGATATTTCAGAGGGCTCCGGGAGTTGGAAGGTGGATAGGATCTGGCAAAGAGGGAAGAAATCAGGGGAGGGGAGAGAAGATGGGTTGGACTGGAGATGTTGGTGAATATTGTGAATTTTTGCATTGAAAAAGTCCATTAAGGTATTGCATGTTTCAGTTGAATACAGGTGGGTGGGGAGTGAGTCAGGTGGCTTGATGATTCTGTTGAGAAGGGTGAAAAGTGTTTTCGAGTTGCCTTCATGAGAGTGGATTAGGTGCTTAGTGCTTGAGTGCTTGTAGTGTAATATGTGGGTATTGTACATTTCTCTGTGAATAGTGAGACCAGTTTTCTTGTACAGACGCTCAAGCTGACGGCCTTTTTGCTTTCATGGATCGAAGCTCAGAGGTGTACCAGGGGGCGGTCTGTCCGGCTCCCCCTCTACCTCGTCAACCCCCCGCCCACGGGGGCGCCCGCTACGCTGTCTTAATGAGCGGGGTTATTGTCGGGCGCTCATGGCGCCCCCCACGAAATGGCGCCCTGTCCGCCCGTACCTAAAACCGCTACTGGCACACACCTCAGTAAACCAAATATTATGTTAATTCATATTTTGGTTTCCTCGTGATGCTTGAATCAGAAGATTTGAAGAAGACAAAGTTTAAAAAAACAAACGACTGCACAAAAAAAAGCACACACACACACACACACACACACACACACACACACACATTCACATATATGTGTGTGTGTGTGTGTGTGTGTGTGTACTATATGTATGTATATGTGTTCATGTGTAATCTACACGTTAGTGCTCTTTTTTCAGAAACCCTCATGTCACATCTACATTTCAGGATCTGGTTATTATAGACACAGATTAAATGTTAAATATAAATATTTCAATATTTATCATCACATAAAAGTGGGTGGGACGGATCTACGGTCATTCAAAAGTGGGTGTGTCATGACACACCTGACACACCCACTATTTGCGCCCCAGGATTGAGGTTGTCCATGTGAATATTGAAGCCCCCTAACAAAATGATATTAGGGGAGAGAGTGGAGAGGTGCGTGAGAAGGGTTGAAAAGTCATTTAAAAAGTCTTTGTGTGGCTTAGGAGGGCGGTAGATAGAGGCAATGGTGGTGAGAGTGGGACCGGGTAGTTGGCAAACAGTGCACTCTAGTGAGGTGAGAGTGGGCACGGATACTGGCTGGACTTTCCAAGTCTCGCGGTGGATTTACGCGAGAGCACGGCCAGAGCCGCGGGGTTGACAGATGTAAACATAGCCGTGTGGAGTGGATTCGTTGAGCTGGGAAAAGTCGCCGGGTTGTTGCCAAGTTTCAGTTAAATAGAGAAAGTCAATCTTACGGTCGGTGAGGAGTTCGTGGATGAGACTACCTTTGTTCGTGAGTGAGCGGATGTTGAGAAGTCCAAAGTTGACTGAATGGTTATCCAGTCTGACTGTCGGGGAGGCGTTAGCTGTCAACCTAGCCGGAATGGCTAGTGCATTGGAATTGACAGCTCGCTCTGGAGGTCTGCGGGGTCGTCGAGTGGTGGACCAGATAGAAGTTATGGCCGTTCTGTGGATAGTTTTTACACCGTCTGAAGTATTTTCTTTTTAGAACAAGAGTCGCCTCAGTGTCGTGTGGCAGGTCTGCTCCTGAACACAGGGGGCGCTGTTGTGCTCTGTTGATGCTGGAAAGAAAAACACGGCGCTCCAAACTGGAGCTTCCGTGTCGCCATCATATCAACAAAGAGTCCACAGCGCTGCGCCGTACACACACACAAACACACACACACACACACACACACACACACACACACACACACACACACACACACACCTTAGAGACACAGTGATGTGTGTCAGATAGCACTGCAGCGTGTGTACAGCTGTCACTCGTGTGTTCAGGACAGAGTCCGTCTCTCCGTGTCAAAGGCGTTGAGTGAGTGCTGACAGTGACGATGTCGATGGCCGCGGACTTCCACTCTCAGATAGCCTCCATCATGGAGGTCCTGGCTAACGCGGCCGTCGCAGAAATTTGTAAAGTTGTCGACGACGGCTACGCCGTGGTTCAGCTGGAGATGTCCCGGAGCCAGAAGGAGAACGAGTTCCTGCGAAGGAAGATCAAACTGCTGGAGCTGCAGGTCACCCGCTACCGAGCGGAGAGAGTGAAGGGAGCAGAGGGCTCCATCAGCAGCCGCTTCCCCGGGGTCCGCCTCCTCAACCGGCAGAACAGGGACTCACTGGCCGGTATGTAACCCCGGTACTCCGCACAAGTCCGGCCACGCACTTTCTCTTCAAAATGTTGAAAACTTTATGGTTTTTACTTTATTTTTTTAAACACCGAAGACATGGAATGATGTGGTGAACAAACCGAAATATGTTCTCTGGTCATAACTTCAAACGAACAGGGGTGCCTGTTAAAAATTAATTAGTGCAATTTATTTTCTTAAAGGGTCAGTGTAACATTTAAGGAGAAGTATAGGCAGAAGTAAACCATGATAACTATAACTATGTTAACCTGAAAATAAGAGTCACTGTGTCTTTATTACTTTAGAATGAGACTTTTATATTTACAGAGGGAGTGGGTCCTCTTCTGTGGAGTCCGCCATGTTTCTACAAACCAAACACCGGCTTTAGACGGCCACCCAAGTTTCCATTTCTTAGTTTGAACGGGCGGGTGAGGCGAGCAGTACTCCTACACACTGCACGTTAAAGAGTGTGTGAGTTGACAGAAGTGATATGATTTCTAATATCCAGGAACCGCACAGGGAGTGTTCTAGCTGTTGATGTCTGGTTGTGATGATGAAACTGGCTCAGCTCAGGTTACCTCTGCGGCAGAGTTCATTACAGTTACCAGCCACAAGAATCAACATTTCACCGCACCTCAGGTTAGAGCCCACAGAAATGCTTCACAGTTCAAGTAGCAGACACATGTCAACATCACTGGGTGCGGCTGTGGCTCAGGAGGAGGTAGAACAAGTCGTCCACTAGTCAGATGACCCGGGTCCTCCAGACTGGGGTGAGATACTGAACACCAAATTACTCCTGAAGGCTGCGCCATCAGTGTATGAATGTGTGTGAGATATGTAGTGTAAAAGTGCTTTGAGTAGTCAAAACACTATAAATACAGTCCATTTACCATTTATCATCAACTGTTCAGAGGAGACCGTGTGAATCTACAAATTACTGCAAAGAAACCACGAAACTCAAAGAATGAACATGAGACAATTTAAAATCTGGACTGAACCTCCAGTCTATGCAAGGGTTGATCTACATATGGAGTGATGAAGCAAAATAATCTAAATAAATTAAAGCTGCAAGCAGCGATGGTCGGGCCTTCGCACATGGGCGCATGTTAAAATGTGCGCATGTCGAAATGACCGAAAGAAGTTTCAGACAGCTCTGAGAAGGTGCTTCCTGAAAGATTCTTCTTCGAATCTTTATTATGGATTGCCACGCCCACACCATTTCCCCAAAATTCATAATTTTGCTAACTTTTCCTCAGGAAGTCTATGTGAACACACCTACCAAGTTTGAAGTGAATTGGATACAATCCCTAGTAGGAGTTCGTTCAAACATGACCCCTTGGCAACCAGCTCGAAACAGCAAAAATGGCGATTTTAATTCTTGAATATCTCGCTTCCTGTTCATCGTAGCCCATTGTTCCAAGCGACTTGTTTGTAGGTCCTGGCATGTTCTACAATTTGGCTGAGGTTTCGTGACTCTGTGTCCAAAACTGTGGTGGGGCTGTTTCAAAGAAAAATTCAAGGGGGCGCTATAGAGTGCATTTGCCCCGCCCAGTATTTAATTATGCAGCCAAATTGTGCATAATATTGGTCTTAATAACCATGTGAAGTGAGCTCTGAGAAAGTATATGATAGCCCCACACTTTTGCCTGAAAATCAGCCCAAAAGTAAATGGAGTCTCATTTCTTTTTCGAAAAAATCGACAGCGGTTACTTTCATGCGCCGTCCCGACCACACCCTCTGATGAAAAGTTGTGATTTTTATAACTTTGCATTGTCGAGGCCTTGAGAACACACACACCAAGTTTCAAACACATCGGATAAAATCCCAGGAGGAGTTCGTTCAAATGCGACCCCTGGAAATTACCTCAAAAACACGAAAAGTCCAAATTTGATTTATTTATTTTTTTTTAAAATTTTTTAGGCGAATATGGGCCGTTGAAAATGCGATTTACTTTTAAACGTCGTTCAGCGTTCAAAATCCAATAGGGCCTCGCCTCAGCGTGCCGTGCTCGGGTCCTAAATATATTTAGCTTTGTTTACTACATAATTCCATATGTGTTCTTACATCTGCAATGTAGGAAATTATAAAATCAAAGAAAAACCAATGAATTAGTGTGTTTTAGAGACTGTGTTGCACACGAGGAGCTGTCATGATATCTGTTGACTGCACGATCAGTTAGAATAGGACTTCTGCAGGAAGTTTCTTTGTTTGATCACAGGCCACACTGATATCACGTTAACATGGTGTGTCTAAGAAAAAAAAAAACTTTTGACGATGGTGACGAAAACTGAAAACAGCCGTTACGCTAAAATAAAAATAACGTAACGGGGGGAAATTGCCGTTGCGGTCTGAAATTTTAGCGTAGCGGGCCGCAACCATATAAAGCGCTGGCGAGAACCCTGGCTGTGTCCGAAATCACTCACTCATTCCCTACTACCTACTCCCTACATAGGGAACTAAATGTAGTGGACTATATAGTGAGCTTAACAGAAGGAATGTTCGGACACTTCTCTTGGCGCCGGTAATTACGTCATTGCTGTCGCATAATTAAAACGTACCACATTAATGTCGTCTCACGTAATACTTGTCCATTTACTACTGCATTGTTATTAAATTACAGTCTTTTGATTACTGTCCTGTACGTTTTATTTTTGTGTTTTGTTTTCTATATTTGCATATTTTTATATTTTGGCTTTTTCAGAAAGTTACAGTGTAATCTACTGCAATGTTTAATTATATGCTGTTCGTTTTACACTTTAAATGAACGTAGAAAGCAATTTTGCCTAGTTTTGAAATGTGTAATAAAATAAACAATATAAAATAAAATACAATAGTTTGTGTTTAATCAATAATTAAATTATTGATGATCAGGAGGAGAACTAGAATAGTGAGAGGGAGAGAGAAAGGAGAAGATGCGCTGCTCTTCTAAGACTAGCAAGACGTCGTCAAATTAGCGCCTTTTTAATTAGAGTAGATATCATTTTCTTTAACTAATTTAATAAACCATCCTCCGTCAAACTACACCCCCTGCTGACTCCCGTCCATCTGCCATATTTATGTTCCTTTCCGCGCCCAGAGAACTTCTGGCAATGCATGATGCTTCGGTTAGTGACCATCGGATGTTCACTACATTTCGCGGTGAATTGTGGGATACATTCAGTGCACTATATAGTGGATAGTAGACTATAGTGTGTGTGTGGTGTTAATCAGGCGTAATGTCAGAGTTAGATCAGCTGTGTTTCCTTGTTGACTTCAGTTGTAGTAATTGATGTCTAATTATTCTCATTCTGTTCCAAAAGGGCCCTCTCTGCAGGGCAGGACCAGGTTTTTGAACCGAGGTCCAGGGAGTCAGCAGACTGCGCAGAAGACCCAGCCCATCAACCTGGACCAGGATCCTAATCAGGAGGTTGTCACCACCACCAAAACTGAGGTAGCTATCCCACAATGCACCAGCACCAGAAAACCCTGTTCTTAAGGGTTCAGAATGTCTGACTTTTCCAGAGAAGTCAGTTAAGTTTTTGCTTGTCAGGAGGATTTGGCACATGATCCGCTCTAATGCCCGCATGTTCAGTCTAGTTATGAGTCTGCTGTCAGAGCAAATTACAAAAATAATAATCAGCAACATTATCAATAATTAATACAGCCCTAATGTGACCGCTCACCAGGACTGGTTTAGTGATGTAAGCTGGATTTGTTGGCCTGCTGTCAGGTTTGACTCAGCCTGCCGGGCTTCTAGAAATGTGACTTTAACGTGATCTGTACCACGATCAAGTGTTGAAGTAAGAAGTGGACAGAAATCTCTGCCGCCATTGAAATTCACACACAAGGTTTTTCCTCTTGGAAATTTTTACCAGGTGCATGATGGGAAATGATCTCAAAATGTTCCAATCTGCGAAGGCAGAATTTAGTTCACTCAGCGTCCGTTAACAGTTACCTGGGGGAAATGCTCAGTTCCAGAAATCTTCAGAGTGCAGATTGCAACCAGATGAATACTCATCACCTCACCCTTTTCTTCCAAGTGTGTGTGAGAAACAACACTGGCTGCAAAACTCAGGAAAAACGCAAAAGACTCCATCTACTAATTTACTTGGTCTAACCCTACTGACACGTCAGTCCCAGTCTCCACAGCCATTTAGTCAGATTTTGATTATTTTGGGCTGTTTATTAGTTTTTGTCCTTTCATTTAGTGACACATTAAGTGTCCTCAAAATATGAACTGCTGAAGGCTGTGCCATCAGTGTGTAAATGTCTAAAGTCATTCATAAATGTATGTTTTGTGTATTTTATCGTGTTCTATGTGACTTAATCTGTGTGCTTGTATTTGTTTTATGTTTTAATGAGACTGAGACAAATTTCAGAAATCAAATTCAAGTATAGTGCCTGAAGAGTTTTTTTTCTGATTTCCAGTAAATACTTTAAGTCACATAATAATCATTATTACAGTTTATGTATATTCATCCCTTGTGCAGGGCTTGTGTTTAATGTTGTATATTTATTTTTTACATCATTTCTCATTAGTAAGCTTTTTGCATTTGTTTTCACATTTCCTCTGTAAATATAGTTCCCAGTGCTGTAACGACTTGTTGAGGACTTTCATGCACTCAAATTGCATCTTGGAAGGTAGAATTTAGTTCTTTTACATCTACTCTGACATCAGACACTCACTCACCCAGGAACATCACTGTGACCCCAAACACAACTCTAGTCTATGTAGGACTTTTTGACCAAGAAGGAGAGTTATAGAGGGCTGCATCACAAGACCTGACCTCCTCATTTACAAGACGTAAATCAGACTGACATGGCTTGGGATGAGTTGGACTGCAGAGTGAAGAAAAAACAGCCATCAAGTGCAGCAACATATTCTAACTCCTCCTGGGGGATCCCGAGGCGTCCCCGGGCTGGATAGGGTATATTATCCTTCCAGTGTGTTCTGTCTCTGCTCTGGGAACTCCACCCAGTTGGACGTGCCTGGAACACCTCCAGGGGACTGTGCCGAGGGGGGCATCGTAATCAGATGCCTGAACCACTTTAGCTGGCTCCTTTTTGAAGTGAAGGAGCAGCGGCTCTCCCTCTGGATGTCTGAGCTCCTCACTGTATCTCTGGATAGAGTGAGCCTAGCCACCCGGCGGAGGAAGCTTTATTTTGGCCTCTTGTATCTACAACCTCATTCTTTCAGTCACTACCCAAAACTTATGATCACAGGTGAGAGTTGGAACTAGATGGACTAAAAAATCGAGAGCTGAGCCAGAAGGTGAAGCTACCTCTGAACGACAGTGGTCCACAAGGGTGGACTCAAAGGTGGCAACAAATCAAAGCCAAAGGTGGCTTATTTGAATAATCTAAAATATATTTTGCGTCGTTTACAGTTTTTTTTTGTTCACCACATAATTCCAGATGTGTTATTTTCAGTTTTCTCTTCAAAATAATAAAAATAAAGAACCACTGATTTAGAAGGTGTGTCCAAACTTTTGATTGGTGCTGTGCATGTGTCCTCTTTATTAACACCACTTTTATGATTTGTATCAGGTTTTTCAGCAGGGTTATTGTTGATTATTGTTAGTCAATACATTGGCCGTTATTTTTAATCCGTTTGTCTTTCAGTCAGCAGAGCCTGAGGAGGACACGGAGCTCCTGATAGTCAAGGTGGAGGGAGCAACAGAGGCTGGAACTGCCAACCACGAGGTGCCAGCAGACGCCCGCATCAGCAGCAGAGGAGATGCAGACACGGTCACATCGCTCCCCGTCGCCCCAGAGGACGCCGGCGAGGGACGTCCAGACAGACGCCGCAGCGAAACGGAGGTCAGTGGATCTGACATCATCAACTTTGTTGTCGGCAGGACAGCTGAAACTGACAGCAGCGGTGACACCACCCACATTTCCCCGCCGGAGCGAACAGGAAGTGATGTCAGAGCAGGGGACAGTGAGTCGCTGAACTATGATGCTGACATGGCGCCACACAGGGACGCTATGCAAACTTCCAGTGATGAGGCTGCGTTAGACACCGCCAAGTCCTCCCTGTCAGAGGTGATAGTCATTGATGGAGGGGGGACATCAGACAAGGAGGGGGAGGAGTGTGAGTGGTCAGATGTAGGCCAGACAAAGGGAGCAGCAGGCAGAGGGAGAGACATATATGAAAGAACTACATTACTCAAGTCAGTGCAGTCCTCTCTGCAGGAAGGCTCTGTCCTCTGTCGTGACAGTCCAGGAACATCCGGTGGTGGAACCTCCAGTATCATTTCCTCCAGTGACACACCCAGCATGGCTCTGCACCGCCCCGTGAGCCACTCCAAGCCCGCCTCCAGCAGCTTCCACCTGGCGTTCTACCATGCCGTCACCATGGAGCGCCCATACGGCTGCACCAGCTGCACCAAGCGCTTCTTCCTAGAGTCGGACCTGCAAAAGCACATGGCCAGGCACACTAGGGAGAAGCCCTACACCTGCGCACTGTGCGGCAAGAGCTTTGTGTGCCAGAGCCAGCTGGACATCCACCGCAATGTGCACACGGGGGAGAGGCCATTCAGCTGCTCCGTCTGCAACCGGCGCTTCTCCCATCCCAGCAACCTCAAGAGGCACCAGAAGATCCAGCACTGAACAAAAAGAGCAGACCTCCAACAGCACTGCTGCACCAAAGTTTTATAACCAGGGCTGAACTAACACTAAAGACAAGGTTCTTTATATTTCACTTTTGAATCCTGACGCCTCTTTTAAGACTTTTTTTAATTGGAACACTACGAGATGGAAAAAATGAATGAAATGCAGACTGAAAGAAAATGCACTAATCAAAATCACCTGATGTTGCTGCACCTCTGTCCTGTGACGTGTCTGAGTAATCGTCCAAACAGTTCACTGTTTTATCTGAAAAATAGGCAAACTGAATCTAGCAGACTCTCAACACTAGCAATGAAAGTGATCATTATGAATGTCATTAAATAGCTATTACAGGTAGACTTGAAAAGAGTTTGTTTGTTAATTCTTTTATAAAGATGACAAGCAGGTAAAAAAGCCAGGTAGTGACCCACCTGGTTAAACTGCTCAATCTCTATGATTTGATATCAGTTACACGTGCGGAAACATCTGGAAAGAGTCAGGTTGTCTGTTTTGGCTGCAGTGGTTTCTGCAAAAACGGTAAGGTGTCTGAAACTATCTAAACTCTGATACTCCACCTGTTGTGTTCCGACTTTTTTCATTTTATGACGAAGCTTCTAAATCTGAGTGTGACTTGTAATTTACACTGCAAAGTAGTGACACCAAGAAGTTTAATTAGTTTTGGTTGAGAGACATAGACAGTGAATGAGAGTGACGGAGCGCTGGCGGTAAAGTTACTAATCAGAGAAATAAAAGGTTATTTCCTGATTGTTTCACAGCGGTTACATTCAACACATGTAGGCACGTCGTACAGCCATTCACCGCAGCACCTGATCCTGAATGTGGCCTAGGACAAGCACAACAACTTCAACCTGGACCCTTTTTCCATGTTTTTGTGTCTAAGTGACTAAAAGCGATTTTGGAAATTGATATTTGTTCTGGTGATCCAGAACTGAGTGAGGGCGCTGCAGCCGGCACAGCGTTTAAAGAGGATGCGTGTATGTATTGTACCGTATGTAAGCAACGTAAACAAAGTTCTTTTTTATCTTTGTTGTGTGTTTTAATGACCGCACTTCGGTGGAGCGAGAAGGTTTGAGTCGGGTGCTTAGTTTGTTTTTCACAAATTTATATTCAATCCAGTTAATAAAGATTTGAATTAGACAGATGAGTTTTCTCCTCATCGTATCATCATATTTAGTTTTTCTAATGAGAAAACATTTGCTCATATTCATCAAATACAATCACAGTTGTGACGATAATGCGTACAACATTTTCAAACGGATACAGACGTGGATGTGAGCAGTTGTAGCACACTTTTTATTAAACAAACCTTTGTTAAGGTTCACTCTGTCACCCTTTTCAGTTCACACACATCATATTTGACATGTAACTGCATGTTTGACCATTTCAGTGTATCCTTTAAATCAGAGCTCTGAGCTCACCAAAGAAGAGAGGGAGATCTCACATGACTTTGTACTCATGTATACAGTGAAGTGTAAATATGCCAATAAATCATATTTTCAGAGAGTGATTGTATCATTCGTGTTTTAGTCACAGTCAAATGCAGTTCTCTGCAAAGAATTTCACAAAGTGTTTATCTAGCATAGATATCGAACACATCAACCCAGTGAATCCTATTTGAAATAATTAATTATTACAGTATTATTACTTATGTCAGCTAAACGCCTCCCTCCTCTTTCCAGGGCCAGGGATATCTGACAAACACGAGCAGCCCTCAGAGCAAGGAGGAAAAGATGGATGAAGTGCAAGGTATCTGTTTTTCTGTCACACTGTTTCAGCTTGCACCAAGCTACTCCATACACTCACTGTCCAAACTGAAGGAAACTGCACAGGGTAGATCATATGTTGGGGATTATTTTCAGCGGCGGATTAATCCACATTTAGTGTTCTAGTTGAATATCTGTACTAGGTCAAATTTCGAGTCCACCTCCGTTGTGTTTGTCAAGTGAAGCCAACACAAAAGTCGTCCACCTGAGTCTGGCTCCAGAAGTGAGTTAATCTCCATAAGTCCCCATGTTCAAATGTCCAACTTCACAGCAGAAATAAACATGTCAACAGCCTGGTACAAAAAACAGTTTTGATCTTTGTAGCTAATTTCCCCGTTTATGACAACTGTACTGGGGTAAATTTATATACAACTCACCTGTTCACATTATATTAAGGCTTAAAGTTATGCAGGATTAAGAGTGTGGCTGCTTTGATTGACAGGTAGGTGTTTGAGCACCCAGGCTTCATTCACCCACCTTACCTCCACACATGCTCTACTCTTTGTCCATTTTTGTATCACCGGGAAGTGGTGGAGGCAGGACTGCTAAGATGGCAACAGCCAGAGCGACCACACTAGGCTTCAGAAACCTGTCAGTGACGTCACAGAGACGACGGCCACATTTTATGGTGTATGGTGAAGGGACATGTGTTTTTAATAGTTTATGGCGAAAAAAAAGACACATCAGGTGTTCATTCACAGACAGCATTTGTTCAAAGCTGGTTTAGTTTCTTGAACAATATCATAAATTCATTTTAGAAGACAGGATAAATCTACAGCACTTTAAAGGAACAAGGTTGACTCTTGAGATCCACTATGTGGTGTGACAGAGCACAGCAGTGCAAGTCATTAGTCAACATTAAGTACAAATGATTATCTTTAACAGCCTACAAAGACTTGGTCCTTACTGTTTGTACAGTTATGTGGTGACACGGTCAAGTAGAGAAAGACCTGCTATAAGTACCTCCAAACATTGAAGGTCCACTGTGTAAGTTTTGGTGGCATCTAGTGATGGTGAACTTACAGATTGTAACCAACTGAACACCCCTCACCTCACCGCTCACCCCTTCCTTCCAAACACGTGGGATAACCTAAAGTCGGCATGAAACTTGTGAAAAACATGAAAGGCCCTCTGTAGAGTTTGGTCCCTTCTGTGCTGCTGCAGAAACATGGCAGGCTGTGTAGATGAGGACCTGCCCCCTCTGTAGATAAAGAAGGCTCAGTCCAAGGTAGTATAATCTAGTATAATCCATATTTAGCCAATAGATTCTCCCAAATCTTACACGCTGGACTTTTAATGCATCCATTCAAAGTGTGTGTGTTCTTTAAGATTATTATTTCCATCAGGGGCAGAAACATTTTAACATATAAAATACATCATTTTTTTATATTTATCACATCAGTGATATTTAAATATTGCAGTAGGAGCCAAAGTAGACACCACTACGGGGGCATCTGTTTTAGAGACCAATCATAAGTTAAAAAATAAAATGGAAACCATGATTTCAGTGCCTTTTGCCTGGTTGGCAGCTCGGTAACTACTTCTAAAAGTCAGCGTTCAGTCCTGTGCACTTTTTTTCTAATTGTTTTCTTTGCTGCGGGTCCATCAGGTGACACGTCAGAGAAACACAGTCCCTCCCAAACGCTGGTGGAATGGCAGAGCAGTGAGAATGAAGACACAGAGCAGCCATCTTGTTCCACATACGCACCAGAAAGCGTAGCAGGAAACTTATCGTTCAGCCAAATAAGGACAAACCCCTCCTCCAGTTTCCCTGCTGTTTCTAAAAGGCCTCAGTGCGACGTGGACCAGGCAAGCCCTGCGTCGAAGCTCGACGTCATTGTGATCAAGTCGCTTCCCCGTGCAGCAGAGGACAGCAGCAGCAGTGGGGCGTTGTCGTCTGTACGAGGTGGAGATGATGGAGCTGAGGAAGTGACGCCTTTCATAGGTCAGAGCAACGTCGCTGGGAGGTCACAGTATCAACCGCTGCTGTGCATTCAGATCAGTGAGCCATCCAGTGAAGCCATGTTTCAAGGTAACATGCACAATCACATTATGACAGGTAATCGCATTTCTACCTTTAACAACCCCCCTGTTACCATGGGAACGGTGGACTCTCAGCAGCAGGAAACCCAGCACTCTTGGTCGGGAATCCGGCCGATAGACAGTATCCACTTCCCCAGTCAGAACCACCTTTATCAAGCGTCTAGCAGTCAGAACCAGGACTCTGGATCAGCACAGTCCCTGCAGCAGCCCTGCCTCCCCTATGCCTGCACCTTCTGTTCACGTCGCTACGCCCACCAGTGCCAGCTGCGCATCCATGAGCGCGTCCACACTGGGGAGAAGCCTTACCAGTGCACCCAGTGCGGGAAGAGCTTCGGGCAGGTCTGTAGCCTCAAGCGGCATCAGATGGTCCACACGGGGGAGAGGCCTTTCCCCTGCCCCCACTGTGGGAAGCAGTTCTCCACCTCCACCAATCTGAAGGTCCACCAGAGTGTTCACACCGGGGAGAAGAGGTTCCACTGCTCCAAGTGTGGCAAGAACTTCTCCTTCCTCAGCAACCTCATCAGGCACCAGGCTCTGCACACCAGCAAGTAGAGCACATCATACAGGGCTGAGTCTGCTTTATGAACAACAACCACAACCAGCCGAGGCTGTGACATTAAACTGTTCAGGTGTCAGATTATTGTGGATTGATGATTTGTCTGGTCTTCATTTCAGCAGCATTTTTTATTTTTTTTGTCAACATTTTACATTCAGTGTTTTTCTTTGGATTCACTTTGGAATGTGAATCTCTGACAGTGTACATTAGTCTTCCTCTAGATGATGATTTGTACCCGGCAGAATGGAAGCAGATTGGAGCTGACTGTGGTGCGTAAGTGTTCAAAGAAACTCAAAGAGAACACCTCGTCATGTCCTCATCGGTGCAGGTCGTGTTAACAGCTAGCTTTTCTTTGAGGTTGTGTAAATGTAACTTGCACTCAGACAAACTTCAATTCAAATCAATTAAAAGGAAACTGGTGAAAAATGAGTAATGTCATGTCTGTGTCCACTTGGTGAAGTCCGATATTCACTCTCTTTCAGCTCTGCTTTGGTCTCTACCAGAGCTGTTTCTTGTCATTGTCATTCTTGAGGCTAAATGTACTTTGTGACTTAAGGCTATACAAATAAAATTGATTTGATGATACCTGTCAGCAGACGTCACTCACTGCGTGACAGCCCAACGATGATTAATATTATAAAGAGTTTGGTCTGGACCTGCTCTGCATGAAAAGTGTCATGAGATAACTTGATCATGATATGCCGCTATATAAATAAAACTGAATTGAATTGATTTTAACTTGATTACCTCACAAACAGTCACAGCTTCACTATCATAGCAGCTTAGTTTAGCTTATAAGCTATTAAAAAGCATATCTGCTTTTTCGAGCATAGAAGTGCTTCACACAACAAATAAGGACATTTGCCTGGCTACAAATAAAGCTGAGTCAATTTGACCTGCACTGTCTATACAGACTCACAAACAGTTCACTGTTCATGAGTCAAGCTGCTTTCACCTCAGCAAACCTGAGGATGTATTCTAGCACAGGAATGCTGCAGACACTGCACAGAGAGGATGATTTCCACTTTGCTTTGGTTAAAGTACAATATTATATACACAGATTGTTATAATGAACAGTAGCAGACCAAAACTGCGAACAGCTGCAGACTAGAATAAGTTTAAAGATTTAGTCAAACCTATTTAATAGTTCAATTCAGGAGCAAGATGCAAGGCTGGTGGAGGCAGAAAACTGTGTTTAGATTAGACTGAGCTGGATAGATGACTGGCAGCATTTCCTGAAGCACGGGGAAAGAAAGTTTAAACAGGAAGAAGTTCAATCTTCTCAAAGATTTAGTGTCTTTAAATCAGTCTACTACTTCCTGGCTCTCTTCTGTGGTGGCTTGCCAGAGGCGGCTCCCCAGAGATGTTGACATCCCGACATGGTGGGATGATGAAATGCTGTCACTTTGGGACCAAGTCCACCAAGTTGTATAAGTGGTGGAATCCTGGCCCGGCACCTCTGGATGCCCAGCAGCAGGTTGTGAAGGACGGGCCACAGAGCTTCCGCTTCTGGGGCACGCAGGTGCTGGTGCTGTGGGGAATGCAGGAAAAAGAAGTCAGGCTCCAGTAAACTTACTTACTTAACAAGTTGAAACTGAAAAGTGATGATGTCACAGGGTAAATTTGTCAAAGAGCACCATCAAACAGGAACATTATTGCAATGTAAGTCCAATAATCAGTGCAATCTGCCTTAACGATGTGTTGAAAATATATTCTGTCATGATTTCTACATTTTGTCAAGCAGTCTAATTCTCTTGTTCTGGAGAATGACATTTTGAACAATTTGGGACATAAACCTTTAAAAAATAAACCTATTAAAATAAAACTCAGATGTCTAACCTGGTCGTCCCTGCAGCATGGACACTGCCTGTAAGCTGCAGGCTTCTCTCTGAGTGACATGCAGAAATGTGTCTTTTACTGCTGTAGTTATGGTCTTGAATCGCTGCATTACACTAAAACAATGCACACACGTTAGAATGAGGCTTTACATTCCAGAAAATGCAGCAGAGCACTGAATAATGTAAATTTGACATTTCCTGCAAAATGTAAACTTCTCTTAGATAATTACATTTGAGCAATAAATGTCTGAGCCCTTTCAACCCATAGAGTTCTGTGCAGATTGTAAAGCTCTTTGAGGGAAATGTACTTTGTGACTTTGGGCTTTACAAATAAAATTGATTTGATTTAAATTTGATTTGATTTAATCTGCAGGTTGCCTCCATCTGCAGATTGTGGCAACAAGTTGTAGCCTAGCCCTCGACCTACCAGCATCAGCCTTCAATCTGCAGGAGTCGTAAGGAACATTCTGCAGCATGCGGGAATGAATTCCAAGTGCACTTTAAATTCGGATGCTGGCCTCAACTCTTCATTGAATCTGCTGATCCAGAAAACCATTAGTATAACTTCACCTGCACTTTTTGGACAGACTGCAGAAACAATGTGACGGTTTGGAGTCAAGAAGTCAAGGTACCACATTATAATAATGAGCTCTGCAGCACAGGTGCCCCTCAGGGTACGGTGCTCTCCCCCTTCCTCTTCACCCTCTACACATCGGACTTCACCCACAACACCGCCCACTGCCACATCCAGAAGTTCTCCGATGATACAGCCGTCGTTGGACGTGTTTCAGAGGGGGACGATCTGGAGTACAGGACGATCATCAGGGACTTTGTCAGCTGGTGTGAGCTAAACCAGCTTCAGCTCAACACCAGCAAGACGAAGGAGATGATCGTCAATTACCAGAGGAAAACATCACACTTCACACCGGTGAACATCCAGGGATCGGACATAGAGGTGGTGCGGAGCTACAGATTCCTGGGTGTTCACCTAAACAATAAACTGGACTGGACTGACAACACCCATGCTCTCTACAAGAAGGGCCAGAGTCGTCTCCACCTGCTGAGGAGGCTGAGGTCCTTCGGAGTATGCAGAGCTCTCCTCAGGACTTTTTATGACTCTGTGGTGGCCTCAGCCATCTTTTATGCTGTGGTCTGCTGGAGAGGGAGCAGCACGGACAGGGACAGGAGCAGACTCAACAGACTTATTAGAAGAGCGAGCTCTGTCCTGGACTGTCCTCTGGACTCCACAGAGGAAGTGGGTGAGAGGAGGATGTTAGCTAAGCTGACATCCATCATGGACAACCCCTCTCACCCCCTACACGACACTGTGGGGTCTCTGAGTAGCTCCTTCAGCAGCAGGCTGATACACCCACGGTGTAAGAAGGAGAGGTTTCGCAGGTCCTTCATCCCTGCTGCAGTGAGACTGTACAACACCTGCACATGACCATGTTGTAGACTTGTACATGTCTGTTTTCTGTTTTTATTTTGCACATTATACTGACTGCACATTATATTACACTGCACATCATATTACACTATAAATAGTACTTTTTGTAAATATGTACGACATATGTACATTGTGTTTCCCCTCCTCCTGCTGCTGTAATAAGTGAATTTCCCCGTTGTGGGATCAATAAAGTATTATCGTATCGTATCGTTGTAGTATGAAATGGAATGAATGGTATGAATAGCATTGAATTGTATAGACTTTATATGATAATGTATGACACTAAACATAAACCAAAAGATCAGCACAAGTATTTTATAAAAGATGATGCAATGGCTGAAGGTCAGTATAAGAGATGAAGGCTGGTGTACTGTTATGTAATTGATGTAATGGTATCAAGGACAGGGCAGGAGGAGGTAGATGGTTTAAAGCCATGCCCCCCAATGAAAATTATTATTATACCATTAAAAATGTGTAATAATGTTTTGTTTTATCGATATAAGACTTCATTATGTTTTTATTGGGACAACTTATGTAATTCTACTGTCTGTGAGGACATGTTGAGCATAGAAATCAGTTCATTAAAGAATTGATTTCATTTAAAATCAGAGTGAAAAAAAATGTTGCAGGAGTCTAAACCTAGTCTCTGGCCCAGGATTCATACTTCTGAACCTCAACGAGATCCATAAATATTTTAACACATTTTTTTGTGCAAATTTCTTTTGCCGAATTTTAATATTGGTGTCTATTCTGTTCATTACGGTAGTCGGCAAACTCGGAAGTAAACACAAACAAGCTTCTCTTTGAGAGGCACCGTGATCGCGGAGGATGTCTGCTGTTGTCTCCTCTCATATGTCCTGACTACAACTCATATGTCCTGACTACAACAAACAAACCCCTCAAGAGCAGTCTTCTCTGGAGAAACGTGTCCGCGCCGTTAGGGGGACAGGATGGCAGCTTCCGTGGACCTCCACGCTCAGCTGGCCTCCATCATGGAGGTGCTGGCTAACGCGGCGGTGGCTGAGATCTGTCAGCTGGTGAGCGAAAGGATCGCCGAGCTGAGGGTGGAGATCTCCCGCAGCCAGAGGGAGAACCTGGCCCTGAAGAGCAGACTGCGGCAGATGGAGGTCCGTGCAGGAGAGGTGACCTGCAGCAGGAGAGGTTAGTCTGCGCCATCACAAACAAACAGCTGTTAGTGACACCGTCAGAGACACAGTGATGCTGTTTGCAGGGCCGGCCCTCCGCTTTTAGTGGCCCTACACAAGAAAAACTCAAACTGCAGTCAACAAATCACACACACTGCTAATAACTGAATGAATGCACACACACACAGACAGAGATGGACAAATCAGAAACATTATGTGAACAGTAAACAGGAATAGTTGTGCAGGATCATTTTATATAAAAGTAATTCACACCCGAGGTTGTGCTGTTATACTGAATATCAGCAATGTGATTAACTTCAGCCATGCTGATATTCAGTATAACAGCACAACCTCGAGTGTGATATTGCATCAATCTAATAAATGTGTAACTCATCCCGGATAGCAAAAAAATCTTTTGGCTTCGCTTTGGCCCAAATCTGGCTTGTCATTTATAACAGCACAGTATTTGATATCTGGGATGTGGAAACATTAACAATCCACCATGCAGGATATTCGAACCTGTTGCCGCAAACACGTCATGTTTAATCACTAGGTCCATGTCACAGAGCACATATGAACATGTGATCATATCATAACAATCCCGTGATCTGCTTCAAACAGGTCATCACCCCAGAGAAGACGCTGCTGTCGTTACCAAAAGAGAAGTCGAGTCGTCCACGCAGGAGAGCAGATCACAGGTCAGTGCTCAGCTCGTCTTTTAACTGATCACCATTAAAGCAGAGATGTTAACCCCTTATGAACCAGTCCGCAGCCTCACATCCTCAGGTGGCGTCCCTCTGGCTGTTCCAGAATCTAGAGGTGCGGTCGAATAGTCTTTTTTTTTATTGCTCAGGAAGTTTCCTCACTGCGTGAAATGTCCTGTAAGTATGAACATGAAAACATGATTATGCCATCATACAGTGTGACGGTCAAACTTTCTCTAACAGTGTCATCATGGAAGTTACTGCTGATTATTAATCATTTTTACCCTAACTTGCTGACGTGATTATATCTTAGTGGACAGGAGAGTGAGCGACCATCCTGTGACCAACACTTCATTTTATGTTTGTGTGCGACAGGTGGGCACTCATTTATTATTTGAATTCTGACACTGATAATGAAGTCATGTTTTTCACCTGGTTGTCCACGTCTATGTTTCCTGCCTAAAACATAATGGTCACGGGAAGAAGTATGTAAGATGCGCCTTTGTAGCCACCGTAGCTGTCTCCTAACTCCTTATGAAGTCTCCTTCACATATTTCCTTTAGGTCAAGACATTTCCATCGAGGAAAGGACATAGAGGTCATTTTCTTGACTCTTCAAGAGTTACCCACATTTCAAATCTAAAGGTGACCTTCCCTTTAGAACAACTTGTCTGAGGAGATGAGGCATATCTGTCTCTCATCTGCCTTTTAATTCACTTCTTAAAACACATTTTTATAATGATGTTGTCTTTTTATATAAAATATTATTCTTTTATGTTTGTCTTATATATCATTTTATTTATTTATTTATCTAACTGTGGCCTTTATTTTTTTTTTATGTTGTCATCTTTTATAAGGTCTCTCTCTCGTCCTGACCCGTCGTCGTCTTCCTCCAACATGTTCTAAAATCTTCATTTGGTGTCACATTGTTAGTGTCTGCTTCTCTGTTTTGAGTATCCAGTCTGTCTGTCAAACACTGTAAACTGTTCTTAAGGTGCTATATAATGAAAGTTATTTTTATAATGTCTTCCATCTGTCAGCCTGTGGTTGTGACGGAGCAGCAGGTGGAGCCAGAGGTGGTTTTGGTAAAGAAGGAAAGGCTGGAGGAGGAGCTGACGGGCTGCAGCGTGTTGGAAGACCATCCCACAGCTCCTAACAGCAGCAGTACGTATGAGCAAGAGTGTTCTGCTTCTTCATACTGGCTCGCTCACCTGGTATCAACATGTGACTTGTATCTGGATAAGAAAAGACTTGTTGATGTAAGGATGGAGCATTGATATATTCTTTCTCTCTCTCTCGCTGCTGAAGGCCCACGCCCTCTGAGTGTTAAAGCAGAACTCTCCAGCGCATCAGGTCGGTGTGAAGAAGAAGAAGAAGAAGAAGACTTCTCCGGACCTGAAGTTCAGCAGGAAGAGGGTGTGGCTGAGGCCAGTACTCTGGATCTGTACTCTCAACCAGCAGACTGGAGCCACGGAGGTTCTGGTCCAAATGGAGCCAAAGAAATGACAGAGAGAGTAGTTGTGGATGACAGTGACTGTTTGTCTGCTGAGTCCAGTAGTAGTGGTGTTGAGGCTGCACTGGATTCAGAGCTCAAACTGGAGGCGAGTGTATGTGAGCACTCAGCAGAGCTGGACTCTTCCTCTGTCCATGACCTGTTCTCCTCTCCAGAGGTGGCCAGGTCTCTGACAGCCCTTCACAAACACTCCACAGGGACAGAGGAGCCGCTGTTGTCCTCATCTTTTCCTTTTATGAGCAGCTTTGGGAGCTCCTCCATGTCAGACTGTCTAACCTCCTCTTCCATCAGCAGCGCCTCCTCGGACTCCAGGGGCAGAAGCTTCCCCTGCAGCACACAGCGAGCGTTCAGTTGCCAGCAGTGCTCCCGCCTCTTCTCCACCTCCAGAGACCTGATGGTGCACCAGTGCTTCTACACTGGGGAGAGGATCTACCAGTGCCACCTCTGTAAGAAGTTTTTCAAGCACAGGCACCAGCTGAAAACCCACCAGTGGGTGCACACTGGGGAGAAACTGTACAGCTGTGCTCAGTGCGGCAAGCGTTTCTCCCAGTCCAGCCACATCAACAGGCACATGAGCGTCCACACAGGGGAGAAGCGCTACAGCTGCAGCCTATGCGGGAAGCGCTTCTCGCAGCCCTACGCCCTTAAGATCCACCAGGCCGTCCACACCAGAGAGAGACCCTACAGCTGCACCAAGTGTGGCAAGAGCTTCTCTCTGATGGGGAACCTGGTCCGCCACCAAAGACAAAGTGTCACGTGCATATGGAGGCAGTGAGGCGCATTCCACAGCAGACTGTGCTGTTGTTATTTATACACCTTCATGTTTACAATAAAACATTTGAAAGACGCCGTTTGTTTGGTCACTGTGCACTCTGCCTGCCAACATCCATCACATCTTCAGAATATTGGAATAAATCAATAGGGCGAGAGGCGAGAGGTACACCCTGGACAAGTCGCCAGCTCATCACAGGGCACAAAGAGACAACAAACAACCACCCACTGGTCTCTGGACTGTGGGAGAGAGTCACCGTGCCGCCCCCACAAATGATTAAAAAATATATACAGCTTCATAAACTGTTGCTCTCTGATCCTTTAAACATGGATATATAACGTGGATATAACATAAGATCAAGCAGGTGGGTAGTAGATAAATGACCAGAGATAGAAAGAGAGAGAGAAAGAGAGGAGAGAGGAGGAGAAAAAAATAAATAACAATAATAACCATAGCACTAATAGTAATAATAATAATGAAAATAATGGTAAGGACAATGGTAAGAAATGGGACCTTAGTGCTACTTATGCTGGGAGATCCAGGCCCAGCCAGCGGCAGGGTGGGCACCCGACACATATATGAAGTTGCATTAAATAATGAGATATTTGATCATTTGCACTTAAATATAAAGTTACCATTAGAAATGCCTCATTTGCATATTCAAATTTTTATATATATATATATATATATATAATTGGATAATATCTCACCCTTTGAATATTGAAACATTTCATAAAACTAATCATAGAGAACTAACAGAAACAGTGCCGATGTGAGTACTGGTCCCGGTGACGTACCGGTGATGTCCCGGGTTAGATGTGTTCTGACCCACCTGGTCGGGTCAGTCCGGACCTCTGGTCCCTGTCTGCCTGTGAAGTGATGCTGAACAACAAACTGACGTCATCAGGAGGCGACTCTCGCCCCTCGCAGAGGCTGGTGGTTGAACACATTGAAGCAGCAGCAGCAGCAGCAACAGCTGACGGTGCGTGGACCAGACCCGCAGCTTGTTGCATGTCACCTGTCACACCTCACTGTGTGGAGCTTCTCACGCCCGCGCGCAGCAGCCGCCGTCCGCCGCGCGCATCTGTCCGTGCGGGAGCAGACAGACGGAGCTGGAGCTGGAACTGGAACTGGCGATGATGGCGGACTGTGTTGGCTTTCAAGCGCAAATCGCCTCGATCATAGAGATATTGGCCAATTCGGCGGTGGCGGAGATCTGCAAGCTGGTGAACGATGGCTACGCGGCGCTGCGCTCCCAGATGGACCAGGAGCGCGAGAAGAGCGAGAAGGAGAACGACGTCCTGCGGCAGAAGCTGCGAGACATGGACGTGAAGATGCGGAGCTACGAGAGGAAGATGAGGAGACGGAGTCAGCGGGAGGAGATGCACGCCGTTCATTTTAGGCCACCCGAAGGTAAACAGATGGAGACGGTGGGAGGCACGTCTGCAGCTGGCCTGCTGCATGACACACACACACACACACACACACACACACACACACACACACACACACACACACACACACACACACACACACACACAGCTCTCATACACTCAGTCATTGACATATGAGAGCATACAGCAGTGATCAAACTTCTGCAGTGATGACTGTGCACACACAAAGGACACATTATTCCACATGTCAGCCCTCTGTATGGCATCACACACACACACACACACACACACACACACACACAGCGTGCTGGATTGGTCTCAGTGCAGGAGAATGACAAACGTAGGGAGTCTGAATATGTCCACTCAGCCCTGTGCTTGTGTGTTCAGTGTCTCCGTGCTGGAGTAACCACGATCCGTTTGTTTACTGTGGTGATGAACCCACCTGAGGACCAAGAGGACCGGTGTGGTGTTGGTGCAAAGACAGATGCAAGAGAGTGACATGCAGGTTAAATCCATGTATATGCAGTGGTACTGGAGAAGGATCTTGGTCTTGAGACCGATTTCAAGACCACTGTTTGACTTGGAATCAACCACATCGTAGCCGGTCAAGATGAGAACCATCACCAGATTGTCTGTGATTTGTCTGGTTTGTCTGTTAACTACAGTCAGACAGTAGAGAGCGAATCTGTCTTTCTGTCTGTCTGTCTGTCTGCCAAATGTCTTGCTGAATTTGACTTCTTAAACCACACCTGCCAACGTCCTGTAATGCCATGCTGACTAAAGCTGCCGGGTCTACGCCTCCTAGCTGCCCACCACCTAACCTTAGTAGGTTATATACCGTCTGGTCATGACTCTGCCTTGACTACAACACTGATGTACAGTATATTTATGTACAACAACATTTGGATTGATGGAGTCGTGACATCACAAGGACAACCCAGATCAAGTTTAACATCAATACATTTGGATCTTAATACTATTTTTCTAAAGCCTGCTCGACATCCGAGGGAGCAGGAAGAGACAAAGATGAGAACAAAGTGGAGAACTGGGCAGGTTTGTGACTGACTGCTGTCAGCTGATGACAGCTAACTCTGTGTTCACACCACAGCATTGTAAAGTCTGGTACTAGTAGAGGTAATATGGACATAAATAGTACTGTAAACGTTTGTCTTGTAGGACACTCGAGCAGCTCCAATGTTAGCGATGAAAATCAGATTTTTGTGAGTTACATATTACGGGAAAGAGTGTGTGCTGTGTTTTGTACTGTATTTGGTGACAGACTGTGAATCACATGATATGTTCAGCATTCAAGATCAAACACCAGATGGCACAGTGTACACATGTTCAATGAGCCAAAAACCCTGAAACTTCAAAAGGCAGGAAAACATGTGGACTGTTATTGTTGCAGGACCTGATGATCATCAGCCTCTGGTGCCACTTCTCTCTACCTCTTCTGAAGACAAACCCTTCCAGCACTTTTCAAAAGTAAGCATTCATCAGCACGATATTTAGAAAGTGTTTGTTCTTCTACCCTCGGAGCACATAGAATATGAAAGAAGCAAATAATACATGTTTAACTTTCTACTGCATCTCTCACAATCTTGTAGAGTGTAGTGAAACTGTCTGCTGTGACATCTTGTGTTTCATGTAGCCCAGATGTATGAACATGGTGTCAATTGTGCAATGAATGACAGATGACATTGATGATACGTCTTAACATGTTTTCACTGTATCGCAGGAAGAGGACGCCAAGGTGTTGCCCCTGGTAAAACAAGAGAAAGTGGAGAGAGATGACTGCAACCTGGACCTGAAGGTGGAGGTCAACATCAGGGCAGAGTGCGGCCTCTCGACTGGTGAGTGTGTTTCATCGATCCTTCATATAATAGGGTTCCGTGGTACCACCATGACGACAGACTTTAAGACACACTGACACACTGTCATAGGCTGTCTGTTGATGAATCCTGAACAGAACTGGTACCAGCTAGTATGGTGGAAACGGGGTACTCGACTGATCGACACTTCTTTGGAGCCACAGTTCCAGTTTTTCTCGAACTATTACTTTACACAGACTTTAAAGTCTGTGTAAAGTAAGAATAAATATGTGTTCTGGGTTTGTCAGACCAAAGAAGAAAGAGTTATTAACCACCCAGCCAAATTTGAATGGTTAAAAATATCAACACGTTTATGAAATTATGTGTCAAAATCAGGTGAAAATGAATTCTCAGCTCTAGGACTGTGGGGGCGTGTCCTCAGAATGAGCTAAAACCACGCCTCATGGGAGCAGTCAAGCAGCCATTTTAAAGTGACTGAAACGTGTCAGATGAGTTCAGAAAATGACATGACTAACTTTGAAACACTGAGCGATATGAATCCATCTCTATCTCTCTGCTAGGGGTGCAGAGGTATGCCCAGGGTGGCCTCAGCGTGTCATCGAGCCACCCTTTAAGGACCGCCCACAAAATCCTGTAATGAAAACTGCTGAAAAACTCTAAACTCCACATTTCAGTAATATATCATTCTTTTCACATGTTTTCAGCAACTATTTTCCAACGTATTTAATGTATTTTGAAAGAAATCTCAGAATTGCCTTTACATGGACTTTAAGCTTTAATATAATGTGAACAGGTGAGTTGTATATAAATTTACCCTCAGTACAGTTGTCATGAACGGGAAAATTAGCTACAGAGACCAAAACTGTTTTTTGTACCAGGCTGTAAACATGTTTATTTTTGCTGTGAAGTTGGACATTTAAACATGTGGACTGTTCTGTTGCCAGCCTCAAGTGGGCTGCTCTAGGAATTACAGTTTTTAGCACTTCCACATTGGCTTCCCTTCCCAGACATGGATGTTGGTGCTTATGTGTGATGTGCTTGAACGTGACTATGTTGCAGGCTGATATTGACAGAAAATATTACAGGAAATGCAAAACACAGTTTAAAATATAATGCAGTATTTTGGCAGGGTAATATGTTTTTAAAGGAATTTATTTCATCTATTTAATTCTATTCTATCTCATTTAAGAGATTCCTCCTTGTACCACTAGAGGGTGGCCATATACCAGTAGTGGTACTGCACAGGTTCGAGAGCCACTGGTTTCCACCAGACTTCACATTTTAGTCCACCCAGCAGATTCTTTGACTGGATCCCATGACTGTAAGATTTAGTAAGACGGAGGGGAACCTCAGTACAACAGATCATTTTCTGTGTCAACAACAGACTCAAGTTTAATCAAAGCACACTGCGCTATTTTCTTAGAACAAAGCCACAGTATAAATCAGGAAATACAAAATTGAGAGCAGAACAGTATAGCAGTAATGTTTTCTGTTCCCCTGTGCCTTCAGCCCTGGAGCCCAGCGAGGAAACCCCGCCCACTGATATTGCCCTTGACACCAGTGTCACCAACATCACCTCCTCCACCACCACCCAGCTCTTGTCCTCCCCCACTGAGGCCACGATGGACTTGACCTGCAGACCTCGAGCTAAACGTAAAGCCTCCAAGCCTCTGGGCAGCAGTTTGATGGTGAGCGGTGGAGGGGTTCCGGCCCCCGACGCAGCACGCAGGGATCTTGGAGGGAGCCTAGCAGACAGCGCTCTGAAACCAGAGATCCAAACAGACGACACGACTGAAGATGAACTTCCTTCCTCTCAGCTGTCAGCACCTGTAGCCTCGGACGAGCCGAGCCCCGACCGCCTCAACAGCTTGGGCCTGGACCTGGCCTGGATGCAGGAGAGAGTCAGCCATCTCGGTGCAGCATATGCAGTAGCACAGCTGGGTTTGGGAAACACAGACACTAGCCACCCCTCTGCTTCCTTCCCCACTCAGGGAGGGGGAGACAGTCTAGATGGCCCCCCAACCATGCTCTTTACAAGCGGCGCTCATGAAATGGCTGCTTTTGCCGCTTCCTTTGACATGGCCGCTGCCGCAGCCGCCGCTGCCGCCGTCGTGGCCGGGCCACCTCCACCACCTCCTCTGCCCCCTCCCCCGACAGCTCCTTCTACCACCACGACTAGCCAGAGGCGGCCTTACAGGAGCACCGCTGCTGCTGCTGCTGCTGATGCTGCTAAAGAACCCCTGGTGTGCACTGTGTGCGGGCGCGTCCTCCCCAGCGCTGGTGCCCTGGAGCTGCACCAACGGGTGCACACAGGAGAGAGACCCTACACCTGCCCCCACTGTGGAAAGGGTTTCGCCCAGCCCAACAACCTTCGGGTCCACCTTCTCATCCACACTGGGGAGAGGCGGTATCGATGTACGCTGTGTGGGAAGAGCTTCATCTCGTCCAGCCACCTGAAGAGGCACCGCACAGTCCACACGCAGGAGAAACCCTACAGCTGCTCGCGCTGTGGACAGTCCTTCAGCCAAATGTGTAGCGTTCGCAGGCATCGGCAGCAGTCCCAGTGCGGCCTGTAGACTCGGGAAATCTAAAAGTGATCCTCAAAATCCCTTTTCTGTGGGAATTCTAGCTTCTTATGTAAGCACGAACTAATAAGCAGCAAGGCTGTATCCTGTGATCTCACGACACGTTGAGTTGATATTTGTCCTAGATCATAGTGGTAATGTGTGAATCCTGTTTTCTCTCGACCTTTTCTTACTCCTCGTCTCAAACTGAGAGAGGCTCACAGAGCTGACTGTGAAAGAGTGCCTGAGACGCTGTTGATAAGTATCCATTTGTCAGTTCTTGTTTGTAACAGACTATCTGCTTTACATAACTAACCCACATGGCTGATCAAGGCAGGAGAAGGTCACAGTTTATCCTCAAACATTTTGCCTGATAGTAATGATGACATCACACTGTCCACTGACCACCCAGTGAGACGGATTTTATTTGATTTTATTGAAGTAATGGGTTGACTTTCCATCAGATGTTAAGCACTTGTTAACAAAATCTTTTCTGCCTTATTCCACTGTGATTTCTAAAGACAGAATCACACCTCGACACTTCCAGCTTGTGTTGTTTGTTTTAGGACTTTAAACACGACTAGATTTCATTTCTAATGTTAAAGGTCCAGTGTGTAACATTTCAGGGATCTACTGGCAGAAATGGAATATGATAACCATAACTACTGTTTTCATGGGTTTCTATGGCCACTGTAGTTTACCCTACATCAGGGGTAGCCCACCCTACCCTGCCTATGATTGGCTGACATTTTGCACTCACCTTGACCAATCTCAGTCCTCATACCTGAACCCAACCAACCCGAACCCACAAAGGCAACGAGTACTGGCCAATCAGAGACAGGTAGGCTGTCCCTTTCTCTGAGTAGCAGTATAGAAACACTGTCAGGAAAAAAAGAGTCGCTGGTCAAAATGTAATCTGCCCCAAAACTGAATAAAACTCAATAATGTGTCGCCTTTAGCTCTGGGTCCAGTTCAGAGTGGTTCTCCTTTTAGCAACCATTGCCTTACGTGCTTGAAGTGGGAGGGTGAGGCGAACGGTATTCAGTTGGTTGCGATTTGCAACTTCACCACTAGATGCCGCTAAATCTCACACACTGCACCTTCAAGTGAATTTGTTAGTATTTCGTGCAGAATGTTGGACTCTTCCTTTAAAGCACTTTAAATGTTCCCATACCTTCTCGAGGACGCCTGCTGTTGAATAAATCTTGTAGCGCAGGTCTGCACCTTCTCATGTATGACTGTTGATGATTCTTTCTGTCACACTGATTGTCAGTATATTTATTTACTTCATTTCTCATAAACGTGGGGGAAGCTGTAATGTGCTGTCGTCCAGAGGATTAACTTCAAAGTTTGAAGTCAAAATATTTAATTTTTTAGGTACAATGTCTGCAATGTTTGAACCCCCTGGCTTTCTCAACTCCTCCCAGGTTGAAGCCTGAGATGTAACAGTCTTTTTAATGTCAATCATTCTTTGCTCTTTGATACTGAATAGAGAACAAAGGGCTGTAAAAAGATGTAAAGTAAAAACATATATATCAGAGAGTCGTGTTTGTATGTGTAGGTGTTTGGATGTCATTGGCACTTGCTGTAGGTTGCACAGCTAAAACAAATATGTTGCCTTTTAGTATTCTTTAATGACATGTTCCAGTGTTTTCAGATGTATACTATGGGTATCATTAAATACGTAAAACGGTTTGCAATGATCTTTGGCCGTGCTGTGTGGTGTGATCTCTTATAAAGGACTGGACCTTCTGTGTCATCAGGACTCCTCTGTTCTATTTTGAGCCGTTCGTTTGTAAAGGAGGTACAGCATGTGTGAGTTTGTGACGAAGATGATATACCACAACTGCAAAAAAAGATGCAAAATATATTGTTTCATACAATTAATAACCGTAGATGTCCTCAAGATACATGGATACATGTGCACATCTGATAGATGAAGTTACTGCTGTTATCTCAGACATATTGTGTCAGACATAAATGTTTGTAGCAGCTGACTTTGTCTTGGTGAGTATCTTCATCATTTAGTCCAGGAGCTGCTGTCACAGCTAGAAACTAAAAGAATCTACGGAAAGTCACATAGGATAAGTTGGGTTATTTATTCTGACATTTTTAGTTTGAAATGAAAAAAATGTTTTTTTGACAGGCATAATCTCAAGCAAACAGTTTCTGTAGTGACTCATCAGCCTCTCACATCTACTTTGTAGGATATTTGCCATTACCAATGTTCTTGTGTCTCCTGTTAATATTGTGGAAGGTGGTCCACTTCTAGGTAGAGTTGTAGTCTTTTTCAGATTTGTAGATGATCTGCATCACATTGGAACGATGAAGGTCTAATTGACTTCATAGCTACCCCAGACAAATGTGCTGTCACTACTCTTTATGAGGTCATCTGAGATCTTGCTTCCTCTCTGCATGACTCACCTGTATGGGTTCACCTGGGTAGGACTAAAGTGACCTGTCTTTTTCAGTTGTTTCAATCAGTGATGCACAATATCGTCCCGAGACATCTCTGATGTTATCGTTCCATTTCAGTAATTCCAGTTTGTCCCACCTGATTCTACTTAACTGATTGTTTTAACCAATGCAGCTCAGAGTTCATGAACTTTTGCACCTACATAAGTTGACCAAAAACTAAATGTAGTCTTGACTACACAATTATTTTTTTTAAGAGTATATTTAATTGATAAACCTGCACCTGTATCAGAGTGAAACAACAGAAAACTCCAAAAAGAGGTTCAAAAACTTTTGAGCAGCACTGTATGCAAGACCCACATTTATAGAGATGGAGCCCTGTAATGAGTCTGTTAATGCAATAAGAAATGTGCACTTGGTCTTATTATTATTATTATTATTATTATTATTATTATTATTATTATTATTTATTGATTTGTTATTTACTTATTTGTGTATTTTGTCTCATGGCATATGTGTAGTATATATTAAAGTAGATATTTTAAACTATATTTACAACCAACAGGTGGTATATAAAGCAAAGACCGATGTTATTAATTCATATTTAAATCACGTGACAAAAAACAAACGTCATCAGGAAGTGACGTCATGTGTTTGCAGTCGCAGCTTGTGGACGCCGAGCAGAAGCTAGCTTAGCCTAGCCGTCTTCAGCAGAGTCTCCACCCCGCTGTGATGCGTTAACCAAAGCTCCAACACACACAACCCCGACAGGAGTCCAACGACGAGTAAAAGAGACAGAGCAGCCAGCGACACAGCGTCCGTACGAACAATGAGCAGCCGCCTGGCCTTCCAGACCCAGCTGGCCTCCATCATGGAGGTCCTGGCGAACGCGGCGGTGGCGGAGATCTGTAAGCTGGTGGACGACGACTACGCGGTGGTGAGTCTACAGATGTCCCAGTGCCAGAGAGAGAACAAGGCCCTGAAGAGGAAGCTGCATCTGCTGGAGCTCAAGATGGCTCGGGGCAACGCCGAGAGGAGGCTCCGGGAGAGCGCCATGAACAGCAGCAGGCCGAGGGTTCAGATCAACGCCGGGGACCGGCTGCGAGAGCTCTCACCGTCCACCGGTACGTGACGGCGGTAATAACACGGGAGAGTCGGTGAAAAAGACCGAACCAGCAGCTCAGTGTCACTGCGTAACACACACACACACACACTGTCTTTTGTTGGCGTAGAATAGTTCAACCAGATAACAACAACAAGGTGTAGCTAAATAGTCTAAAATATTCATATGTTATTCATATGTAAATGTGTGTTTATAAATCATACTTGCCATTGTCAGCATGCATGAAATATCTACATCTGTCTCTACATATCGAAGTCCTGTGTGCACATGTAACATGTACACCACCCTATTAAAAGTACTGTTTGGCTATCAGTTAGTAGCTACACAGTTACCATTTCTAGGCTAGGTTCAGAAGACTAGGTTAGACTCTAGGAGTGGAGAGTGAGACACTGAACGCAGATAAGGTTTAGCATCACCATATATTGTGCACCATATACATATTACAATTCATCCACAGTGAATAATACACAGTACAAATGGCCATTCATAGGAAAATAAATACAATATGTACAGGAAACTTCATCAATGGGCGTTATATATTTCGAAAACGCACATCATCTATAAGATGCGGAGGAAAGGGACTCAAGCTTCGCTTGTGATGGCGAAGCGCGACCAAAATATAACAGGCCAACAGTGGAGTGTCCAGTGAAAAGAGAGGGGGGGAGAAAAGAGTCAGTACTGAGGAGTGTATGTAATGAATGTATGGCCGTTAATAGGTCGCAAGGCAAAGGTTTAGGGGAAAAAAGTGTGGCTGCATACAAGAGCCTCCTACCAGCCCGACTAGAGCTGACTCCTTTCTGGGTCCTCAGGCTTTGTGCCCAGGCTAGGCTTAGCTCGCCATCAACCTGGCCTGTATAGAAAACAGGACCAATTCAATATTTAGTGTGCACACAACATTCAAAAATACCACAACCAATTAACACAGATTGTATTAAATAAATAGCAGTATCTCAACTTCAGTATTCAATATTGTACAATACAATCAAGTCGGTATATGAATCAATGTGAATAAATAGCATAATATTTGTTATATTAAAATATTCATCACAATAAAATGCATAGGAGTTCTAATAACTGCCTAGACCGCAGGTAAAGTGCATTAAATACAAAGTACCATAAACCATAAAGACTGGCTTTCATATTCAAATTCATATGGCAGGACACATTCAGAGAGCTAGGCATATTCACCGCACCAAACAATCAACAGGTAGCAGGTAGAAGTAGCCTTTAGCACGACTCACCAATTCAGTGATTCAAGTGGCACACAGCTCAGATTCAGGCAATTAACGGCTCCGGTAGTCGGCTCCTATGGTTCGATAGTTGTTGCATTTAGTTCAGCGTGTATGATGTTATATTAATGAGCAATGAGGCAACGTACCTGCAGCAACCAGCGTGCTCCTGCGGCTACTGCCGGTAGCAACTGTGCTGTGTTTATCCGGACTCTATCACGTGAAGGTGCGACGGCGGAACAGCGTGACGTCATGACGCAATGACGCGTGTAATATTTTAGGCACGGGGAGGTGATCCTGATTAATTAATAAAAAGGTTTTTCCACCCAGGTTACATCCTCCCCCCTTTAGACCATGCAACTCCCGATGCATGCTAAACATCGTAAACGCGAGATGGCATAAGATTAGTTGCTGCAACGGTACCAAGTGCTTCACTATAAGCATCAACAAAACCATGAAATAGTGTCTGCACAACCGAAATAAGCGGATTACCTAATGCCCTATATTGAAGGCGATTGGGCGGTTGGCGCTGCCGACTAGAACGTCTAGCGTCAGGAATCGATTCAACGACTGGATCAGGTAAGTCTGGAGCTTCAACCGATATTGGCGGTGGACTGAGCAATGGCTCACTTTGTGGATTTTCAGGAACACAAGTTGATGGTATTCTTTCAGTCTCAGATAAGTTCTCACTAGGCTCAAGCTCATCTTCTCCCATAGGTAAAAGAGCTTTGGACTCAGCAGAGGACTCCCCATCAACAGCTAGATGCCCGATGTCGGGGACAGAGACCACAGGATTCCCCAAGAACACAGATGAACCAACAGCCCTGGGTAAAGGCTGAGAAATAAGTCCAGAACTTTGGAACTGGAATGTGGCTGGCTGAATCTGTACCTCAGGCATATCCCATTCATCTTCCTTCTCAACCAGATCTTCAGTGCAATCAACATTGACTGGTTTCTGGCTCCGGGTTTGAGGACGACGCGGGGGTGTGACTGACACAGACCCTGAGTCACCGCACGCTGGTAGAAAGGAACACGGGAGGAGTAAATCTCGATGTAGTGTACGAGTCGGAACATCTGCCCGGTTCTCGGGCCGCACTGTGTACACAGGCAGGTCTCCAGCACGTTTCTCAACAACATACACATCCTGTTCCCATTTGTCTTCGAGTTTGTGCTTGCCACGAAGTCTGACGTTTCGCACCAAAACTCGGTCACCCTCCTCCAGACTAGATGGAGTGACTCGCTGATCAAAGCGGGCTTTGTTTCGGTCGCCAGATTTAATAGCATTCTTCGAAGCTAGCTGGAAGCTTTCTTCAAGTCTGGACCGCAAGTTCTCAACGTATTTGGAATGAGAAGTAGACCAATCCTCCCGCACAGGCAAACCAAAAGCCAGATCTACTGGAAGACGCGGTGAACGGCCGAACATTAGTTCGTAGGGTGTAAAGCCAGTGACATCGTTCCGTGTGCAGTTGTAAGCGTGCACTAACGGTTTCACGTAGTCTTTCCATCTAGCTTTCTGCTTGTGCTCCAGCGTCCCAAGCATGTTGAGCAGGGTCCGGTTAAATCTCTCAACTGGGTTTCCCCGAGGATGGTAAGGGGTTGTTCGGGTTTTCACAATCCCAGCGAGTTGGCAAAGCTCCTTAATTAACTTCGACTCAAAGTCAGGCCCTTGATCCGTGTGGAGGCGTTCTGGTATCCCGTAACACACTATGAAGTTCTCCCATAGACATTTTGCCACTGTCTTTGCCTTTTGGTTTGCTGTAGGGATGGCTATTGCAAACGTTGTAAAGTGATCAGTAAAGACAAGAATGTCCTTTGTATTGCTTTGATCAGGTTCAAGTGACAGGTAGTCCATGCAGAGTAACTCCAAGGGACGAGTGGTCCTGATGTTAACAAGAGGTGCTGACCGTTCTGGGAGTGCCTTGCGTCTCACACAACGGTTGCAGGTCTTGATCTTGGTTTCAATGTCAGCTGCCATGCGAGGCCAAAAAAAACGTGAACGTACAAGGTCTAAGGTCCGCTCGATGCCCATGTGACCCATGTCGTCATGCAAGCTTGTAATCACTACCATCCTCAGCTCCTCCGGTAACACCAGCTGGAACGAGACTTGTTCTCCATCTTGCCTCCTTCGGTACAAGATGTCATCTTGCAGTTCGAGGCGGTTCAGCTCCCTCAACAACGACAAAAGGTCTGGAAGTTCCTGCCTCGCCGTTGGGGGAACCTTTTCCCCAGTCTCCATCTGATGGATAACCTCTCTTATGACTGGATCAGCACGTTGCTTTTCCTTGAGGTCCAGGTGTGACAGGGGGGGAACAACTGGTAAGCCATGGAGGTCCTCACTGGCATAGCAGTCAGGCACGGCTTTAGCCGAAAGGCTCAGGGACTCGACCAAGGCGATGGGACTCGCTGCCTGACAGGTGACGAGACAACGGTGGCAGATGGCAGAAACAATGTCTGTATTGAGTTCTTCTAATTCACCAGATCTAATGACATGCTCTGCAGTGAACTTGTTGATTAGGTCACGATCTTTCTGTTCTGTCAAGTCAGCAGGGTGATTGTGGGGGCGGCGAGATAGAGCGTCAGCGTCGAGGTTTTGCTTCCCAGCCCGATATTGCAACTTAAAAGTGTAAGTGGACAGGGCAGCAAGCCACCTGTGACTGGCAGCATCCAACTTTGCTGTTGATAACAGATAAGTGAGCGGATTGTTATCAGTCACTACCACAAAGTTGGCTCCGTATAGATAGTCATGGAACTTCTCACACACACTCCATTTCAGCGCAAGAAATTCTAACTTGTGTGCAGGGTACCTTGACTCGCTCACTGACAGACCACGGCTGGCATAGGCGATAACTCTCAGTTGACCCTCCTGCTCCTGGTATAAAGCTGCTCCGAGCCCGATGGTGCTGGCGTCCGTATGCAAAATGTATTGCAGCTTTGGGTCAGCGAAACCCAGAACTGGGGAACTGGTCAACTTCTCAATGAGCATTTCAAAAGCAAGCTGGCAAGTGGGGGACCATCTCTCCCCAAAGGGCTGTTTCGAGTCCTGGATTTTTATTGGGCTGGCCCTTTTCTGGGCCTTGGAGATAGGTGTATAGCCACGCGTCAAATCATTGAGGGGTTTTGCAATGGCGGAGTACCCTTTTATAAACCTCCGGTAATAGCCAGAAAATCCTAGGAACGACTTTAGCTCCTTCAGGTTTCTGGGAATTGGCCAGGATTTTAGAGCAAGGATTTTATCCGGATCAGTCTCGACCCCTTTCTCTGAAACAATGTGTCCCAAGTATTTGACAGATGTCTGGAAGAATTTGCATTTCTCAGGAGAGAGCTTCAGACCGTACTCTTTCAACCGATGCAATACCTGCAGCAACCTCTGCTCGTGTTCCTCCAGCGTGGTTGAAAAGACAATAAGATCGTCAAGGAAAACCAGAACTTCTTTCAAATGGAGATCTCCCATGCTCTTTTCCATTAACCGCTGAAATGTAGATGGAGCATTGGTTACCCCTTGGGGCATTCGGTTGAATTCCCAAAACCCAACAGGTGTCACAAAACCTGTTTTAGCTTTGTCTTCTTCGTTCATTTCAATCTGATAATACCCTGATTTCAAGTCAAGAACACTGAACCATTTGGACCCGGACAAAGCAGACAGGGACTCCTCCAGGTTTGGCAGGGGATAGGCGTCCTTAACAGTCTGCAGGTTCAGCTTCCTATAGTCAATACACAAACGGATGTCACCATTCTTTTTACGGACCACAACAATGGGTGATGAAAATGGCGACTCCGACTCTCGAATAACACCAGCCTCCAATAGATCCCTCAGATGCTGGCGGACTGCTTCGATATCTTGAGGGTGGATGGGCCTTGCCCTGTGCTTGAAGGGAGTTTCATCATGCAGCTTTATGTGATGTTTCACCTTGTCTGTGCATCCAAAGTCCGTGTCACTGAGCGAAAAAACATCAGGAATCTTATTGAGCGTATCAATAATTCTCCTCTTCCACTCTAGCGGGATGGGTGATTCTCCAAAATCCAACTTCAGCGCAGGGGAAGCTCCTGATGGTAAACAGCTTGTTGACACAGTGTGTGACAAGATTTGGGGTGAGACAGCCAGTTCACCGATAATGGACAGAGGTGGAATGATCACATCCTGGTCCGATTCATTGCTGAGGATTACTGGGATCTTCTTATGGGATTGGCTTGGGAGCATAACCAAAGAGTTCTTGACACACAGCCCACCCGGCAATGGTGAGGCTGGATGCTCCACAAGCCCCCATTGAGCAGAAGACAGGATGCTGGCGTGGATGAAGCCATCAATAAGGGTAGTGTGGCCAGCAGGGATGACAATAGGAGACTTGCTGGCTAACCTCACCACCCCATCGCTGCCCACCTGTTGTTGCTGATGGCGGATCTGTAGCAGTTTGAGCACTGCTTTGTAGCCGTGAGCAGTTGGCTGGAAGTTGGCGTATTCACTCCCCGTGTACTGTTTGTAAAGCGGCTCCAGAGTGTTCATGCCAATTAACACTGGGGACTGAAGGGCTCCCACATCAGGAACAACGAGCGCCAGCGTGGAGACATCCAAATCGACACCCAGGAACTCACCACCATCTCCACATATCCAAGATAAGGAACTGCTTGTCCTGCAGCTCCTTCAACTTGCAATAAATCACACAAAGACTTCACAGGTTGGTCCGCAAAATGCTGGTTATAGAACGACACAGGGATCGTAGTGACTTGCGATCCTGTATCCAACAGACAATCAAATTCTTCACCAGCAATTTTGATGTTAGCTGTACAGCGGGATCCGACCAAACCTTTGGGTAGCCTAACTGGAACAGCAGAGTTGATCTGAGTTACTTCATGACATTCAACTTGATTTCTCAGGTTGGGACATTGTGGGTCCACAACAGTTCCGGTTCGTCCCACAACTGGAACTGGCTCTAGTTTAAAGAATGTCTTGAAGAAATGTCTGATCTTTGCCATCTTTGCTGCTTTTCAGCGAACTGCTTCCTCTTTACGGCGACCAGTGCAGAGTTCGGGGGGTTGTCACAGTGAGTCTTTATATGACCATCTTCACCACACCGATAGCAGTAGCCGGCTTTGGGAACAGAAGACGGGTTCTTTGATGGCTTGCCCGTCTTCTGTCCCTCCCCCAACCTACGACCAGGTGTGGGCTTGAACCCAGCAGAGTGACTGGAGCTTGAGCTGGACTGGCCTGCAGTGAGGGTTGCAAGCTGCTTCTGTATGTCGGCCAGTTGCTGAGCTAATTGCTGCGTGAGGTTGGTGAGGGTAGCAATCTCTCCCTTCCCCGCACCGTTGGTGTAGACATACTGCGCGTGGGTTGCAGCTCGAGATCGTGATGGCCCAAGATGTTGCTTCATGCGGATGGTTTTTGCAGCTTCACGATCCTCCTCAGTTCGCAGAAGGAGCAGAAATTCAGCAAATGACGGGGGGATCATGTTTACGTTGCTTTAACTGGAGTTCTGTAATCAGGGAATTGTCCCAACAGCCGCGGCAAAACTGAGTCAGTAGGTGTCGGCCAAAATCTTTGTTTAAAACTCCGCCTCGTTTCACAGCTTGGTTCAGCGTCACCTGCAGACGTTGCAAATAGTGGGACGGCTTCTCTCCATCATCCTGAAATGTGTCCATGAATTTGGCGTATAGCTCATCACCATCCTGCACCGTACCATACGCTGAGTCAAGTGTCTGTAGATACACTGTTGGTGAAGTATCGGGTCGCAGGTGCTTAACCACATCAGCGGCAGGTGATAACAAGCTGTCGAAGATCTTACGTGAGCGTTGTAGGTCAGACACGGCAGGATCTTGTAATAGCAGTTCAACTCCAGAGCGCCATATTTCATAGTCTGACTCGGTTTGAGGTCTGGGCAATCTTCCAGAGAAGGCTCTGAGACGCGGTGTGGAGTGCATAGCATTATCGTCATTCTTGACAATATGCTCGACCACATAGCGTTGAACTTCAGGTGGATTGAGGTTGGCGTGTGACATGGCTGGAAAAGGGGATCTTGAGGCATGCTGGGCTGTGGGGCCCGGCTGAATTTTTGGCCGGGACTCAGTGTTGTGATCTGAAGCAGCAGGACCAACTGGATGACCAGAGATGGCAGCAGAAAGCAGCGGTGGCTTTTGCCCATCTTCCAAGGGAGACTCAACATCAGTGACAGTAGGATTGGGTTGAGTGACTGACTGCCCAAGCAGAGACATCACCCCGTTCAAGACAACTACGAAGTCTTGGCCGGTCAATTTCGCGACTTTTTGTAATTCGGCAAGGTAATTCTTAGTTTGCGACTTCCCTACCTCATGCGCGCAGACTGCAGATAGATCTAAGATCTCATAAGTAACCTCATCGCCATTACACTCATATAGATATGGTAAAATTGGACGTAATGCAGCTAACGCAGTGCCTGCACTGTATTCAACCACAATTGAATGGTGAAAAACGGAGTTAGGTTCATCGATACGTTTAAATTTTGAAACAGCACCGTACTGCTGTAAAAACTCAACTACCTCTTCATCTGTTTCAGTTTTTGTCGCTTCCTTTACCAAAACTGCGTTTGGAATCTTAATGCCCAGTTTCTCGAATATGTCCATTTTCACACAAATTTATGAATACCGTTCAAAAGTTCAGGTCTTTCTCCACTCCTGGCCAGCTCGCCACTTTATGTAACATGTACACCACCCTATTAAAAGTACTGTTTGGCTATCAGTTAGTAGCTACACAGTTACCATTTCTAGGCTAGGTTCAGAAGACTAGGTTAGACTCTAGGAGTGGAGAGTGAGACACTGAACGCAGATAAGGTTTAGCATCACCATATATTGTGCACCATATACATATTACAATTCATCCACAGTGAATAATACACAGTACAAATGGCCATTCATAGGAAAATAAATACAATATGTACAGGAAACTTCATCAATGGGCGTTATATATTTCGAAAACGCACATCATCTATAAGATGCGGAGGAAAGGGACTCAAGCTTCGCTTGTGATGGCGAAGCGCGACCAAAATATAACAGGCCAACAGTGGAGTGTCCAGTGAAAAGAGAGGGGGGGAGAAAAGAGTCAGTACTGAGGAGTGTATGTAATGAATGTATGGCCGTTAATAGGTCGCAAGGCAAAGGTTTAGGGGAAAAAAGTGTGGCTGCATACAAGAGCCTCCTACCAGCCCGACTAGAGCTGACTCCTTTCTGGGTCCTCAGGCTTTGTGCCCAGGCTAGGCTTAGCTCGCCATCAACCTGGCCTGTATAGAAAACAGGACCAATTCAATATTTAGTGTGCACACAACATTCAAAAATACCACAACCAATTAACACAGATTGTATTAAATAAATAGCAGTATCTCAACTTCAGTATTCAATATTGTACAATACAATCAAGTCGGTATATGAATCAATGTGAATAAATAGCATAATATTTGTTATATTAAAATATTCATCACAATAAAATGCATAGGAGTTCTAATAACTGCCTAGACCGCAGGTAAAGTGCATTAAATACAAAGTACCATAAACCATAAAGACTGGCTTTCATATTCAAATTCATATGGCAGGACACATTCAGAGAGCTAGGCATATTCACCGCACCAAACAATCAACAGGTAGCAGGTAGAAGTAGCCTTTAGCACGACTCACCAATTCAGTGATTCAAGTGGCACACAGCTCAGATTCAGGCAATTAACGGCTCCGGTAGTCGGCTCCTATGGTTCGATAGTTGTTGCATTTAGTTCAGCGTGTATGATGTTATATTAATGAGCAATGAGGCAACGTACCTGCAGCAACCAGCGTGCTCCTGCGGCTACTGCCGGTAGCAACTGTGCTGTGTTTATCCGGACTCTATCACTTGAAGGTGCGACGGCGGAACAGCGTGACGTCATGACGCAATGACGCGTGTAATATTTTAGGCACGGGGAGGTGATCCTGATTAATTAATAAAAAGGTTTTTCCACCCAGGTTACACACACACTTTTTAAATCACTTGCTTTAATTTACTTGAGTTCATCATAGTATGTGCCAATTATTAAAAATAATTTATTATTAGTTATTATTAATTATTAATAACAACAATAATCCTTAATAATACCTATAGCTACTGTATAGTAATCAACAATAATCTACCTCCCTCTACTGGTTGACACACTGCTATTGCAGTTGAGTTTTGTCATTGGTTGCTCTCTCGAGCCATGTGATGTAAGGTGGTAGCTCTGTGGGCGTGGCCTGCATTATAACCATAATGACACGTGCACCGGAGGTGTGGCCACTCTGTATTGCTATCTTAGCTAACGTTACAACCAAGCTACAACCTCCTTGTTTGAGAAATAAAACCAGTGCAGAAGTGCTACAAACTAATTCCTCAAACGTCCACTTGAGGCTGGTTACACAACATTTCAACCTCCATAAGTCCCCAGAAATAAACATGTTTACAGCCTGGTACAGCAGAACAGTTTTGGTCTCTGTAGCTAATTTCCCCATTCATGACAACTGTACTGAGGGTAAATTCATATACAACTCACCTGATCAGGTTATATTAAGGCTTAAAGTTATGCAGAATTAACAGCATGGCTGCACTGAGTGACAGGAAGGTGCCGTTACAGATGGCTCACTGTAGTGACTGTCTTGACCCTTTAAGACCCTTTAGGTCTTCTCTGCTGCTCTAAGTCTAGCAGAATGTGATGGAGTTGCAGGTGAAGTGACTCTTTAATCATTTTTCAATTAAATTAAAACACAAAATGAAAAAATGATGGCTAAAATCTTCACACTGATGAGAACAACACTGAAGTGATTAGAGCTGTTACGGGAATCTTTACGGAAGAACCCTTGAATAAGGAGGACTGGATTACAAGTATAAAAGTTTAAGTTGAATGTCTCTGACACCTCCCCACTGATACAGATAACGTCATAACATTCCTTTAGTTGGTTTTTTGCTCTGTCCATATACTACTAATTTATAATTGTCCCACCCTACCAGCCTCAGTAAATCAGAGGCCAACTAAGGGAGGTATGCGAGACATACTTAAGAACAGGACAGACACACACTATCTGTATGAGTTAAGACCTCTGCACCCCAGTATAATCCTAATTTTGTTGATGTTGTTGCTCTCCTGCTTTCTGTTTTGTTTTCCAGTCATCAGACTTAAAACACATAAATAATAGTTCACACCCCGGTACGTACAATTAGAAGCTTTGTGAGTATGATCACAGTTAGCTGCCTCATGGCTAACTCCACACATAGGAATCTGTTAACACAACATCAGCTCTATCTGCTATTTGCATTCAATAAATAATGTTAATGCAGTATTTTTAACATGAATTGTGGCTGTATTATTGCTTTACGCTCATCCCAATAGGTCCCACTGTGGTCAGGTGTACACTGCTTTTACCTCACAGGTGTAATCTGGGGAGAGTATTGAACTGTGGGCTGCACGACTTTGAGCAGGCACTGCATGTTTGTATGCTAGATCATGTTGTGGCATTAACGGACACATACATGATTCAGAGATCAGTGCTTCCTCCCAGGTTCCTCATCATAGCTTGTACAGACCCAGATGTTTATAGCTGTATGAAATCTTGTGTTTTATTCCAAAACAATATCTGAACAGAAAAGTCAAACGTTGGCATTAGATGGTGCCTAACAGTTGCCTACTTCACATCAGACAGAGATCGACATTAGCATCATCCGACAAAGCTGACACGCTTATTTTTTCTCCTGACTGTGTTTAGTCAGTTGCTGCGTGTCATCCAGTCTTATGAGGCTTGGGCTGATTGGGCAGACAGAGTCAGGAGCTGTGGCGAAAGGTTGTGCAGCGGTGAGGTGTGTCTATCTGTGTTGAACATAATCGCTGTGAAACAGCCAGGACCGCTATTATGACTGCTCTGATTGTCTGATCACCGACTGCAGTGTTACTGTGTTTTTCCAAAAGTTGGATCCGACTCAACTTCTCTGCCGCAGACTTTTTGTTTTTTGTAAACATTCTTACAGCCCACACCACCGTAACCAAAGCAGACGAGCCACCACTCAAAAGATGGAGAAGCTCTGTTTTTACCTGTCTGAGTTCAGTTTTAGTCAAATCTCAAGTCCAGTTGCAGACTCGAGTCCTCGTCTCTGCTACAATAATTACATGACACAGCGTTTAACTGACACCGAGTACAGATCTCTGAATATAACGCGTCAGTGTTTCTGAATGGACGTTTCTCTTGTTTCTGTGTAGGTGGCGTGTTTGAGCAGCAGATGGAAGTGTCTCTGTGGACGGGCAGAGCTGCTGCAGGAGATACAACCAGTGAGCTCATCCACTCTGACAGCATCCAGAGTAAGGTAAGACACACACGTGATGCTTTGAGTGCCTCTTAACGAACACGTTTTGCCCACGAGACTGATGTTGTATGGTGTTCCGTGGCTTTGACACACTTTGAGTGACAAACCTTTCTTGTCGTGCAGTCTCCAGACGTAGAGCTGGTGGAGCCAGAGGATCTGCTGGTGAAGGAGGAGAAGGTGGACCAAAACATGTCGCGGGTTGCAGAAACCGAGCAGGACGTGCCGCTTATAGGAGATGATGGTGAGTACACACTGTACTGATGCACGTGGATAGAGGTCTACCCTGAGTGTAGCACCGCCCAAGACAACCGTGATGGTTTAAAACAATACAAACAGACCTATAGCAGAATGTGTTCTAGGGCTGCATCTAACGATTATTTTTCTATCGATTAATCTAACGACTATTTTTTTTATCAATTATTCTAACAATGGTTTTTAATTACTTGATTAATGACAATGAATTTACCTAAATAAAAAGCAAAAGCATGTCTTCTTAATATTTCAAGATTTTATTCAAACACATCTCTTGAAAAACAAAACCTTTGTTTCAAAAGTAACAAGATGAAATGTATGCACCAAAAATAGCTGCCTTCACAACACACACTCTTTATAGCATTTTAACACATGTCATATTTTTTTTATGAATTTTTAATATATGTCATAATGTATTTATGAGCATTGAAGCAGTGCAGGATCATACTTGGCATACTTGACACTTTTTAAAATCAAATTGTAACCATTCTCATATTTTATAAATTTTTTTATAAACATTTAATATGTTTACAATTCAACATTTAATACATTTAACACCCACGTCTTATTTTGAAAACCGGAAGTGTCCACACGCTGCAGTAAGCTAGCGCTGACTTTCCCGGTTTTCTCAAAGTATTTGCCATAAAGTCAAATTTTGGAGCAGCTGACGTAACCATGTGAAAACGAGAGACGGCGTGACCGCAGCGGTTTTTCTTCGGAACCAAGCCGTCCGTCTCCATCTTTGATTAACTCGCTCTCCACTTCTCTCCTCACTTGATACAAAAAGTACGCAGGGCATTTTTCTGGGTGGGCGGGGCAGTGTGCTGCGTGCTGTGAGCAGCACCAGGAGCGAGTGACAGGCAAAACTCCGGAGAATTAAATGCAGACGGCTTAAAACATTTACATGAACAGAGTATACTCGATACATCGCCCACCCCTACCTCCATTGTTTTTACCGCGAGCAGCCATCTTACTTCCGCATATACGCAGGCTGACATGCGAGCGCGACGCATCGGCGCACGTTTTACGAGTCGACGTATTTACATAGTCGACGTAATGGATGACGTCGACGAACCGCTCCACCCCTAATGTGTTCAGCCACCTGCCGTCTGTTTCTTTAGATATCGGCATGTTTTTCTTTTTTGCTAACAGGGTTGTCACATGTGTGCAACCCAAGCGGTCTCTTTTCCAGTCCGCCATCATACGCGTTGTTGCAGACAGAGTTTTCGTGGGTTTCAGCACATTTCAATTGTCCTTAGTCACAGTGGACCTTGGTAGCATGTTGTTGGTTCTCTTTTTGGCCGCATTAAAACAGGATCCAGCTCTGCTGTGAAAAGACAGGGTTTCCATTCATTGGAGTGGTGGGTTGTAAGTTTTGGTCAAAAAACAAAGTGACCTGCTCTGGAGAAGCCAGATCAAACCTCTTTGAAACTGACGTCATGCTGTGGCTGTAAAACCTCCACAGTCAGCACGAAAGTCTGAAACTGAGACTCTTAACTCTGATACTCCCAAAAACAGAGAAGTTTAGTTCAGTTTGTGTTTGGAGAGCTTTGGTTGAAAGACCGTTTTGCTGCGCCTCATGTCCAGTTTTGGTTTCTGTCATGTAAGGTAGATATTGCCAGACTAAAATGTGAAAAGCAGCAAAGAACAACCAAAAAACATTTACAGAAGAACTGGGGAAAATGAACTGATACTGAAATCAAATTAACAGCACACGGCGATCTCCCCTGGCTTCCCCAAGACAACTGATCTTTATATGCAATAAAATAAAACAATACACATTTCCCATGGCGTTGGAACACAACACCAACTCAATGTTCCCCACCATTCAGAAAATAGAACGAAACAAAATGAAATATTTAGCTTATTAACTTGGTACCTCTTTGACGTAATTGATGACGTCATCATATTTATGTTAACCAGTGAGTTGTGGGGCAGCCCTCTCCCACACAATGGCTTTCAGCTTTAGCTAAGAACTGAACTTTATAACATGCCGAATCTAACGGAATATATATGACAAAACCAACAATAAAAGTGAGTGGAAAAAACAACCTTTGCCTGTCGTTGTTGTAATAACTTTAACTTTTTAAAGAAATAACGCTGAACACAGACCCGGGGTAGTATGTGCACATGCATTATACGCTGAAATGAATTTATGCTTAACGTAAACCACAATTAATAAACAAAGAAGGTGTACATACTAAACAACAGAACATAACAAGTTATTAGAGATGAGTCCATTTTGTTACATCTCACTAGATGTCATGCAGCAGTCACAGTACAACAGAATCAGGTTTGTTTAAGTGCAGCGATGACTGAGAGCTGAGAGGCATGCACATGTCTTTGACTGGGATCAGTTCGTCAGGAGTCGAGTAACGAGCAGTCAGGGAGGCCTGTCTGCACGTTTCTTGAGCTGTTGAGCCTGCTTTCAGATATCGTAAAAGTTGTTCTTCATCATATTGTACAATGAGGTTTGTTTTGCTAATGCACAAGTTGTGAAAGAGACAAAAATAAATAATGAAATAAAAATAGAAAGCTTGAGACACGGCGCTGTCCTCTCACAACATCTGTATGTAAAAAAACAGGACGTGTTCTCACAACGTGCTGTGGAAATGTACATCATGATGAAATGGTGATATTGACTATTATTGATATTGATTTGGTATCAATAAATGTAAAGGGTGTGAGGTTGAAGTATTAACAATTCAGTTTTTTCTCCCTTCTTTGCCCCGCATCGTCTCTGTGAAGGAGTGGTGGAGTGCGTCCCTTGTGGACCTACAGGACAGAGATCCAGCGTTGAACAGCAGGACACCAAGTCCACTTCTCAGAACCAGAACCAGACGCAGACCCAGAGCAGCAGGACAAGGCGTATCGGCGGCAGCAGCAGCACCAACAGCAGCAGAGGAGTGGAGGTCAGTGACTCCTCTCCTCTCCTTAACTGTGAACTCAGTGCCTCAGTTGAAGGCAAAGACTCACTGCAGGAAACAGTAAACGCACAGCAGTATATTGAAGACAGCAGCAGTGACTCTCAGTGTGACGTGTTGTGTGAGAGTGGTAATAAAAGCGCTGATTTGTTGGTGGAGCAGTTTTTTGACGAGGTTGAAGCGGAAGGAAGGAGGCCGTCCTGTTCGTACACGATGGCGGCGGCTGATCTCCCGTCGACCTCTTCCGCGATTAACGGCTGGACTCGTTACAGCCCCAGTTTCCTCCCCTCCTCCCAGCCCTTCAGCGACGGCAGCAGCGGTGGCAAAAATCGGCCTGGCGCCAAGGAAAGACTTTTTGTCTGCGCTTACTGTGGCAAGGCTTTTAACCGGCCAAAGAAGGTGGAGATCCACCAACGTGTCCACACGGGGGAGAAGCCTTTCAGCTGCTCCACCTGTGGGAAGACGTTCTCCGAGGCTGGGAACCTGAGGAAACACCAGAGAGTTCACACTGGAGAGAAACCATACAACTGTGGATTGTGCGGCAGAGGCTTCGCCTGGATCAGAAACCTGAAAACACACCAGCAGAAGAGCCACCCTGAAATTTACACTGAAGTGGAGGTCCTGGGACAGACCTGAAGTCACCGTAATCATCCAGCAAAGACTTTCGGACCTCAGCAGTTTTTTTTATTTTTATGTTTGACACACTAAGAAACGTGTTTCCAATGTGATTTCAGCCTCTAGCCTCTGAAGTGTTGCAGTTTTTAGATTTGAATTTAGTTACGATGTCTCTGCAGTGTTCTCGTCACATTTTCATCAGCACCAAGGCTCGAACTTAACCATCATCCTGAGGATGGAACCAATGGGGCGACAGAAGTCAAGCCAACCTAAGCAAAATAATTACAAACACCACACCACACCGCTGCGCGCGCTCTCTCTCTCTCTCTCTCTCTCTCTCTCTCTCTCTCTCTCTCTCTCTCTCTCTCTCTCTCTCTCTCTCTCTCTCTCTCTCTCTCTCTCTCAGCTATCATCTGTGTCAGTATGCACAAAAAAACTGAATGTGATATGAATATGTAACACATTTGAATAAAATGTAATCTGATTTATAGATTGATCATTCCCATCGTATCTTATTTATGCCGTGCATCACTTTTAATTGTAGAGAAATAAGTGGGACAGCCAGAGTTGGTTGTAGAAGTTGTATTTTGGGGCGGTGGTGAAGAATGAGTTGGAGGCCTGTGCTATAGACCTGAAATGTGTAGTTTCATTTGTCTGTTTGCTGTACATATGCTTGGATTGACCCAGCCAGGACGACACGGCACACAGCTGGAGCTGGAGCTTTGCACTGTGGAAACATGTTGAACTTCTGTCCGAAAAGTGTTCCATACTTTGCCTCCCTCTGGGGCATTACACGTGGGAGATGTTCAAATGTGATCTCTGTGTTACCTCCAAACGCCTCTTAAAGGAAAGTCTGTTACTGTCAGCGGACTCAAACCAACTATGTCTGTCCACACTTTGGGACTTCCTTACCCCGCTGGTGGCTCTCAGCACACAGAGCTCATTGGTTCATACTGAAGTGCTCAATCTTTTTAAAGTTCATTTTGAAAACACTAATTTACCTAAAAACAGCTGCTCACTGTTGCTCAGCACAAACAGGAGGAAATGGTGCATTTGTGGGGGGACTATTTTCAGCAGTGGATGAATCCAATCCACATTTGTTGCTGTAGTGTGTAATTGTTGCAGGTGTGTGGGACTGAGTCCAAATATATGACGGTGTGTGTTTTTATAGGTTATATGATTGGAATCTATCTTAAGTCCTGTCCTGTCTGAAAATGGTTTCCATGTCCTTCTCGTAGATGAGGAGTAAATTGTCTTATAGCTGAAATTTTGTATGCAACGTTTGATTTCTGGAATAAAACATGCTTTTAACTGGAATGTTGTTTAAAGCTCAAGGCGTCGTGTTTTTTCCATCTCAGGTCAGTGTAATCACAATGACACGCTGCTATGAAGAGGAGCACAGTGAAATGTTTAAGAACTAAATTACAACCTAAAGCCTTCAGTGTGTCTCTATAGCATGAAATGAGTCATACTGTGTATGTGAGGCAGACAGTCACTGTCAGGATTAGTCCTCGTTATGTCAAACAAGCTTTAAGAGCTGGTTTAAACCATAGACTGTATAAACACGGACGTAGTCTCTGAAGAGCTGTTGTGATGCTCAGTTTGTGGTGGAGCTGAGGTTCGCCCCCTGTAACAGCACCCACCTGTCAATCCTGGTGATTCTGCATAACTTTAAGCCTTAATATAATGTGAACAGGTGAGTTATATAAATTCACCCTCAGTACAGTTGTCATGAACGGGGAAATTAGCTACAAAGACCAAAACTGTTTTTTTGTACCAGGCTGTAAACATGTTTATTTCTGCTGTGAAGTTGGACATTTGAACATGGGGACTTGTGGAGACTGACTCATTTCTGGAGCCAGCCTCAAGTGGACGACAAGAGGAACTGCAGTTTTTGGCACTTCCTGTGTGGCTACACAGCCACAGAGGTTGCCGCTCTGTTTAAATGTTTTGGCTTCACTGGGTGTACAGCAGTGAACCTGTTAACACACAAACCACAGTATGACACAACAGTGACAAACTGTTCAGTCTAAGGTAGTTCCTATGAACCAGTCGTCACATTGATGTGTATAATCAATAAATATAAATAGTACAGTTATGATGTGCTCCACACAGCTGGCTCAGGTCCATTCTTTGGATTAGAGCTCATAACCAAAATTGTCTTTTATGTTTTACATAAAAAACTAAAGAATCCTTTTCATGTTCTAAAATAAAAATGGGTTATTAAAGCTGCATAGATCAATATTTCTTCTGCCTGACTATAATAGAGAATTGTAAACTGACTTTGTAGTGTGTGTGTGTGTGTGTGTATGTAATGAGCTCACATCAGCTCTACTGTAGATTAATCTCCACTGAAATAAATGTGATTCAGTGATTCAGACCTTCTGCTGTCGTGTGTTTGGACTAAAGTTGCGGTGCAGTAACCTCCAACGTCTTCCTCTCTTTATTGTGTGTGCGCAGAAGGAGGAGGAGGATGAGCAAGATGTGGTGTTGGTGAAGGTGGAGGAGGTGGAGCCAGTGACAGGGACTCGGAGCCAGACGGGCCTCAGCATACAGGAAGGTGAGTGGACGCATCCAATTACATCACCCTTAAAATACTACGTACACGTTCAAGGTCCAGGGACAGGAAAGCTGTAGTCCCTTCATGCTGGAATAGATAGAACACACACACACACACACACACACACACACACACACACACACACACACACACACACAAAGGGCTCATAGACACGCAGATGGAGTGAAGGACAGCCATATAGCTTAAGGGCACCTCGGCAGTGCTGTTAATCCTCCATAACTTTAAGCCTTAATATAAGGTGAACAGGTGAGTTGTATATAAATTCACCCTCAGTACAGTTGTCATGAACGGGGAAATTAGCTACAGAAACCAAAACTGTTTTTTGTACCAGGCTGTAAACATGTTTATTTCTCCTGTGAAGTTGGACATTTGAACATGGGAACTTTTTGAGACTGACCCACTTCTGGAGCCAGCCTAAAGTGGCTGCTCGAGGAATTACAGTTTTTGGTACTTCCACATTGGCTTCATTTCCCAGACACAGAGGTTGGTGCCTGGGCGGTACTGCAGGACGGGGAACGGGGCTTCTTCTAGGACAACTTTTCAACCCATGTCTCCCAAAGCAACGGTGCCAATGATTTGCGACCCCAACTATCCCCAGATGTCAGATGATTTGTCCTTGTTAAATGTCGTAATGTTTAGCACGATGCTAATATACCTTAGCTAATGTTATTGATGCTAATCTGTCGTAATTACATCAGGGGTCAGAAGGGACAAAGAAAATCTAAAGGCTTTTACTTTTAATTGAACTACTATTTTTATGTTTTGTTACAATATATGGTCCATCCTTTGGAACGTCTGTTGGAGTTCAGTGTTGAGTCTGATGTAAAAGAGTTTATTGCGGGGCCCCTTCCCACATGTCATTCCCCATCTCTCTCCCCACATTTCCTGTCAATCTTCAGCAGTGTCTATCAATAAAAGGAAAGGCCAAAAAAAAATCTAAAAGAGTTTATTGTTCTTATACAAACATCAGCAGCAGTAATCAGATCTCCTCAGTCCTGAATCAGCTGTGATGTCTTTCTGGCTTCACAGAAACACTTTCAGACGTTACTCCAACATGTTAGAAATATAACATGATTAAACATGATGACAGCATCAGTAATAATATATCAGATTGTCACTTGTGTTCATGTATTTCTGTCACACACTGAAGGAACAGTCTCTCGTCCTTTGTCTCTCTGTAGCAACAGTCCAGACTCCTGTGAGTGTGACGGTATCTACCTCTTTGTGTCCAGGCTTGGTGGAGTCGAGCACCGACGACTACAGAGCAGTTCTGCCATTCGATGAAACCACGCAAACCTCCACCAATCAGTTGCCTGACCTGCAGGAGTCGGGGCGGGGCTTCTCAGAGGTCAGCTATGGCCGTTCTTCGCTGTGGACTAACGGGGGGGATAGTTATTGTCATGACGACAGCCTGCCGGGTCCGTCCTCTCACTGCGCCCCCCTCTCATACCTGTCCGCCACACTCATTGGAGCAGAGCCAGGCAGCTCTGGGAGGGGATTGGCTGTTGAGAATTCAGCAGGAAGGGGATTGGCTGTTGAAAGCTCCAGTGGCTTCCAAAGCTCTGTGTCCTTTCAGCAGCAGCCTTCTGTTATCGATCTGTCAGAGGAGTCCAGCCCCATTCAGGTTTCAGGTCAGACACAGGGGCCCCCACAGTTCCTGGACCCGGGTCAGAGCCAGGCTCAGAGAAATTATAGCAGCGCTGACGTGCAGCAGAAACTCCCCAGGAAGAGGGCGTGCATCTGTAGGTTCTGCAGTAAAGCGTTCAGCTCGCCAGCTAATTTAGAATCCCACCTCAGGACTCACACAGGAGAGAGGCCATACGGCTGTAGCATCTGTGGCAAAAAGTTCTCCCAGTTCTGGAACCTGAAGATCCACAAAAACATCCACACCGGGGAGAGGCCGTACCAGTGCTCGCTCTGCCCCGAGAGGTTCTCTGACCCCAGCAACCTGAAAAAACACCAAAGGAGACACCACCCACAGACGTAGACGAGGACATTAACATGCTGTTAGTGTTCAACCCTCTAAAGAGTCGTTAATAACATGCCTTACTGTTAAAGATCCAGAGTGTAGAAGTTAGTTGCATCTAGTGGTGTAATCGCTGCATTGCAATCTCCTCACATCACCCTCGTGTAAAGGAAAAACAACACTTAAAAGGCCCTGTCCAGAGTCAGTATTTAGTTTGTCTGTTCTGCACTGCTGTAGAAACACAGTGCTTCAACATTGTGGTCTCCATAACAGAGGACCCACTCTCACTGTAGATACAAAAGTATAATTTTTTACAAACAAAAGGATTCTCATTCAGGATTCTCAGGTGATTATACATGCATTAAAACATAGTTATTAATATTATTTTTCATGTCGGCCTTCTAAAAAACAATAAAAACATAATAATTATCGAGGAGGGATGGACGTATCTGCAGTCAGTGTTCATCAGTAAAGTTCAGTCACACTTTCTTCAGTTATTCCAGTTTTTATTTAGTTTGTTCATTTTTGTTTTTAGTTTAGTTCGTTTCAGCCGGTTTGCTAGTTTCATTTTTCAAAATAGTTAGTTTAGTTTGATTGTTTTTGTTTGTCTTACGACAATCATACGAGGTATGACATGTCTCTCAGAATGTGTATTACAATACAAACACACTGGAGGCAGTCTCCTCGTGCTTGTTGAAAAATTTGACCAAAATCACATTTCAAAACTAAAATAAAAGACATTCCCTGAACATCTTTGATTTTTATTTCTGTGTGAGAAAATACCTTTTATTTATTTATTTTTATTTATTTAACCAGCTGACAACTGGCCAAGACAGACAGCAGCATAAAATGACCACAAAAATTATAGACGATATAAATTAACTTGTAGAAATAGTTCAAATACTAATACACACCAACAACTACAAACCCATTCAGTCAACGCTGTCCTTTAAAGAAGCTTTAAAATCAGGCAGAGAGCATTTCAGTGTAGAGCTGTGTTCACTCGGTACAGAGGAGACTTAAGGCTTTATAGATGAACGTACGACAAAGTTCAAATGACGAGTCTATGGAAGGTCAGAGATGGCCAATCTATTCAGTTTATTCCTTTTCAATGTACAGTATTTGTCACATGAATCAGAGTGATGTCCTGGATGAATGAGAGAGGACAGACAACGTTAAGAAACACTGATGTAGAGCAGGACAGCGGTCTTTGTCTGTCTTCAGACGGAATAAAATCAACACTAGCTTTTTAAGACAACTATTAACCTGAGATTTAAAAAAAAGAAAAAATATCCAGAGCAGGACATGCTTGTAGCTTCTTTCCCTGTGATAATATCCAAAGTGTCTGCAGGCGTTTTCCTACATGACAAATGCATTCACTTTAGTTTGTTTAAAGCATTTAAACATTTACAGCTTTAAATTGTAAACGCTGAATCTGACAGCAGCAGAGTGTTGGGTATGATTCTTCTTGTTGACTCACTGTCGACTCGAGAGTGTCTGGACAGATTTTTCACATTTAAAGCCTGCCAGGAACAGGAGGACCGACGGCAGGGCCTTTGTGCTGCTACAAGGCTCTTAATGGTCAGTGTAGTTGACGGTGGTCTAAAGGTCCAGTGTGTTACATTTAAGGGGATCGAGCATAAATACGTTTTCATGCTGAAAATAAGAGTTATGTTTTTACTACCTTAGAATGAGCCGGTTATATCTTCAGAGGGAGCGAGTCCTCTTCCACAGAGCCCGCCATGTGGAACTACCATGTTTCTAGTTTCGCTGCCACTGTTGTTTATCCGTCATGCTTGGACTGGGAGTGTGAGACGAGAGGTATTCAGTTGGTTACAATCAGCCACTAAATCCTACACACTGGACCTTTAATAGTACAAGTGACTACATATAATCAATTCTAAATATATTATTTGTGTTAGAAAGACACACTCAGAGCAGCAGAGAGCAGAGTAGATACTGTTGACGTGTCTGATAAACTACTACTACTTGTTGCTAGACAACATGGGCAGATAGACTTTTTCACATATTTTAATCAGGTTCTTCCAGTGGACATGTTATACAATACTTCATCTCAGATACATATTTTGTTTCCTTGTTTTATCTCTTAGTGTAACTCATGTAAAATACAAGCCACTGTAGCATCAACCTATACTGTAAATGTAACACAAGCTTTTTTTTCTATTGTGTCACAATTTTGTAAAGTCCTGCTCAATGTCCAGTCTGCGTGTAAATCATTAAAACTTTCTAACAACTCAACATGTGAATTTGTGTTTTTATTCTAACATGACAGAACATTACAAAATTGTGACACAATATTATTATCAAACCTATAACTCATATCATATGTACACGTACCCTCAATGTAGACTCTTTCTATTTTCTGTGATCAGACAGTTTTATTGCATGTAGTGTTAGCAACCAGCTACAGGTTTCAAGCCAATTCCACATCCTCTTCTCAAAGCCAGGGAGGTTAGACCATATTAAAGCCATGTTAAGCTTAGCATGCAGTCTGAAAGCAGGACGAAACATCCTGACTTTGTCCAAAGTGAAAATATACACCTACCAACAGCTCTGTAACTGCTAATTAACATGTCTGATTAATCAGTACACAGACAGTAGGGGCATACAGAGTTTAGAACTCAAGAAGACTCCACAAAATCATCCAGCCAAAAGCAGTTTCATAAAAACACAATCTGTGACATCCACTCATGTTGGTACTCGTAGTGTGTTTGCAACCTTTAGACAAAGCCAGACTAGCAGCTTCTCCCTGCTTCTAGTCTGCTAATGTTAAGCTAAGCTAATTGCAATGCCCCTTCTTAAGCCCTGCCTCTTTTCACTCCATAACTAAGCAGCGATTGGTCAGAACCTCAGTAAAATATTCCTTATATGGCTTCCACAAAGTGGCCACTTGTCTTCCATCCATCTTTGGCTGACTAGTGACATCTTATAGCTAATTAAAGCAGAATGCTCGTTAACTAGGAAGCAAATCTATATCAATTTATAAGCCAGCTACTTATATCTCATGGTTAATGTTCACAAAACTGTAGCTAACTAGCGAGCTAATCTACATCAGTCATTAGGTAGTTACAGCTTATGGCTAAAGTTAGCTATCTAGCTAGCTAATTTACATAGTTAACTAACTTTAAGATGGTAGTCACTCAAGTAGCAGTATATTTTTAAGTACGGGAAGGTATTTACAGTAGGAGGAAGTTTAAAAATGCTTGCTTAACTGTTATTGGATCACAGAGTGAAAGGGGGCAGGACATAGGAAAGGTCACAAGGTATTTGAATGTACACATGTGCTCTAAACCTGTATCATGTGGGTTCATCTGTGCATGTTTCTATAGATTTCTAATGAATTTATGGAGTCATAATTTCTTCTCTGCACCCTTCCAGTCTGCAGCACCTCAGTCGCCCCCTGTAACATCACACGAGTCCAGCGTTGTACTGGCAGTCCAGCTGAGGGTACCAGACACCAACACACCAGCCAGCCCCAACACACAACAACAACCACAGAGATCCAGTAACGACAACCCTCTGAGCTCCGAGTACTCTCTGTTTGAACTGGAGACCTTCTTCACCCGCTGGGCCCCTGATAGTGACTCTGTATCAGCCCCTGCTGGCCCTTTGAGTTCTTTCACCACTGAAGACTCAGCCAAGTGTGACCAGGATGGAGTTATTATTGTAGAATCTGAACCACAGGGCTCAGTCTCCTCAGCAGTGAATGGAGGGCAGAGTTTCTCCTCTGCATCCAGAGTTCACGTCCAGCCATCGACGTCACAAGGTAAGAGATGGTCTGCTTTCTTTTGAAGAGGCTTCATAGGTTGCTGTGTCATGTTTCTGAGAGAATGCTGTCATGGATATGTGCTGTTTTTTCTGCCCTCAGCACTATCTGCAGGGACCTCTATGTCTGTACCTTTGAAGATGCAGGCTCCATCTTCCCAGCCTCCATGGAGCAGAACACCAGCCATGATCAGACGTGCCCAGGCTCAGCTGCTGCAGCAGCATCATCGTAACAGCAACAGGATCTATCAGCAGCAACTTAGAATTCCCTCTGCACGGACTGCAGCTGACAGCGCCGATAAAACAAGCATCAGCTCAACCAGTAGGACTATGAGCTCCACAATGGCTCCACAACCAGCTGTACCTGCCGGGGGAAACGCAGCCGCACTGGCCAGCATTGAGGTGGCTATCGCCACACAGCATCGGGCCAGCCTCATGGCTCACCACAGTAAAAACCAGGCCGCCAGCGCTCTGCATGGCGAGCGACGCAGGAAGAGCTACGTATGCCGAGCTTGCGGCAAGGCTTTCTCCGGCCTGTCCAATCTGGAGGCCCATGAGAGGGTCCACACAGGGGAGAAACCTTTCCGCTGTGACACCTGTGGGAAACGCTTCTCGGAGGCCGGGAACCTGAAGAAGCACCAGAGGGTTCACACTGGGGAGAAGCCTTACAGCTGCGAGCAGTGCGGGAAGAGGTTCGCTTGGATCTGCAACCTGAGAACGCACCAGCAGTCTGCCACAGGCTGCGGACCACAGGCCAGAGGAGGGTTAGGCTGATCACACACACTGTGGAGTGTTTTATTCACACACCACTACTATTGAATAGTACAGCAGCAATACAATGTGTCATCTGCCTCGCAGACACTGAAAACTGCACAGCGATCAGTTCACAGCTCAACAAATGCAAACTCATTTGAATCATTACAGCAGTAATAAGCTGATCTATAAAAACAAAGTCAGACACAATGTTCACTGTGATTCATGTTTTCTACAAGTAGCTACATGTCAGGGAGCACAGGCTGTGATATGCTTTGGAAAGCTGTAGGTGGTAATGTCTTCTAGACTTGACTTGTGCTAAATGGAATCAAATCAAATGTCTGCTTTGTAGAAAATTATATTATATTGTGATCAAAAAGTAGGGAGTCAACAACTTTACTAACAGTCAAACATCAAGCAAAATCAACAACACAAGACAGAGCAGCCAGCTAATATTACTTACTAGTCCAGGAGTCCAGAAGTCCAGTTCTGGCTCTGCTCCCCAGGCCTGTAAACCTCCTCTTCTTCTTCCTAGTGGTCCAAAACACCTGTGGTACAAACACTAACAGACACTAACTGATCTCACAGAGCCCAGCTAACAAACTGAGCTAACAGCAGCTACAGTTGGCAGCGGTTTACTTCACTGTCCACCAGGAAACTCTGTAAATCACAGAGAGTTGAGGCGGAGGGAAAACCAGAAAACATGTTCTCCCTAAAATATGATCCAGTTTCACCAAAATCAGTGAAACAGTTGGTGGTGTGTGACTTGCCTACTTCTCTCGACATGGAGCCCAAAGTTACATAGTGCAGAAACAGGCGCAGAGTCGGAATGACTAAGATTACACCTCAGTGTGGCATCAAAATGTTTTAAAACAGTTTTTATTGTACAGAAGTTGCATAATTTTGTTTTAATAAAATGTAAAGTGTTTAAATAACACAGACTGTTCTGCAGAGGATTCAGTGGTGTGAACACTAAAGTGACTCTGAAAACAGGAGTTCAAATTTCATTATGATGTCCTTTCTTTTTAAATAATCAATTATTTTGAAACCTGTATATTTGTATACTGTAAACAAAAGAGACCAATCATGCCATTCCAACTGAAAAATGCCAAGAAGTAACTTTTCAGGATTATAGGAAATGTTAGAAACACCAGCAGGAACACTGTACACTTTATACAGTCTTCAAGGTGTGTCTGAATCTTTGCTGTCTTTGTATGTCCCACAGCACCACAAGACGGTGTGTCCAGCTTTGGCTTCAAATAATTTTGTACTGTGAACACGTCGAGTATATTTTGTTAATATACACAATAAACATTTTATGAGGCACAGACAAGGGATTTCAGTCTTCTTACATTCATTGAATTTATTTAGGTTTCATTTATGTACTTAAAGCACAGCCGTCTGCAGCTTGTTTCTTATTGTACAGTGACATCATAGTGGATCATAAACCTGGAGTGCGCTCCGATGACCCCTGCGGGCCTCGAATATTTATTCATCGAATATTATGAATAAACGTCACGCGGGTACATAACTTTGATGTTTGTCTGACGTCACCAGAGTTAGCCGGTCGCGTGTAAAACCCACACTACCGTTCATTCGGTATATAACCATAAAAAGCCTTTAAAAAAGCCTTAACGGACTCAATGCTAACGTTACATGGAGGTTTTGGTTGAAACACTACAACGACGTGAGGTGACCGGGGTGTTTACAATGCTTTTTAGAACTAAACGTCGCTATTGTTTTCATAGATGTGCCCGCGCGAGCCAATTTTGTATTTGTGAAATTACCTATAAACATGTATAATTTACTAGTATCGGTTCCAGCGCAGCTGTGATTGTTACATTAGGCCCGTGTAAAAAACAGACTGATGTTCATTATAGAGAAGGAAAAAAATTAGCAGAGGATGGTTTCGATCCATCGACCTCTGGGTTATGGGCCCAGCACGCTTCCGCTGCGCCACTCTGCTCATGGAAGACCTACGCGTAACACCTACCTATTTATCTACTCATCTATCTACCTATCCTGTATTGTTCACTGATATGTAGCTATAGCACAGTTTCAGCTAGATTAATACTGTGGTGCCTAACGTTAAAACTCCACTGCCAGAGTTTGAGCTTGAACTAGAGGGCGAGGTGAGCTGGTTGGTATTTGCAGAAAGGAGAATTCAGCTGTCACATTTTCACTGGAAATTTGAATTATATGTTTGTTCCTAAAGTATTAGATAGATCAATTAATTAGTCTAAACATCTCTGAGTTTTGCAGTAAAAACTGAGTCAATCTGAATCTCTCATTTCTATTCAGGATCAGTCCTCTAAAAAGTAGAAAGCTTCATACAGCACATTTTATTTGATACACAATGAAACCAGAAGACAGAAGACTACACAACACATGACCTGTTCTGAAAAGAAAACATTCAGGTTCCATGTACACTTTCTACATACAAAGTTATTATTCAACATATTTACACTGTATGGCAGAGCTGTCCAAACTTCTTTGAAAGAGGGACAGATTTGACAACACTTCTTTCTTTTGTCTTTAACAAAATCATTCACAAAGTCATATTTTGTGTCACATCTACAGATACATAACAGCAGCAGTCATGTCCTTAGAGGTTCAGATGCTTCATTATGTCAACCAAAAAAAGCCAAATCTTCCAGCCATACAGTATCTGATTATCCTAACAGGCCATAAATAATTTATTATAATAATTAACATTCGGGCCACACTGAATCTGACGCAGCTCATGGTTGGTCCCTGGGCCAGACTTTGGACATGCCTGATGTATGGTATGTTGGCTGCTCTCATGGGGACTGTGGAGATCTTATAAAGCATGATTGAGGTTTTCTTTTTATATATTTAGTCATCAGTTCACAAAAAGCTCTGAGTCAGGCTGAATGGATGGACTGAACAAAGACTAGATTTGGACCTATTTGATTCAGCTTGAACTCAGAAGTTTTACTTTGGGTGACAAAAATATATATATTGAGCAGAGTGACGACAGTCTGTAAAGTGCTTATGAGAGCGATGCTGTAGTCTGTTTAATAGTGTTCCAATACTGACTTTGCTGTGATTGTTCTAAAGTGACCAGTGGTTTCCAGATATTCAACTTCGCCTGAGCGTAAATCAACAAATGATCTCTACTTCCTTTACATCCTCTTTACTGTTCTCCTCCTGTGGCTGCTTTATCCTGTCTTCACCTTCTGTCTTCTTTCTTTCTTCTGCCTCTCTGTCCTCTTCCTCTGTTTTCTTCTTCTCTTCTGCCTCTTCTTCCTTTGTGCCTCCTTCCAGTTCTACTTCCCTCTCCCCCTGTTTCATTTTCCTTTTCCTGTCTCGAAGGGCACAGGGCAGACAGTTTGCCAGGAAGAGGATGGCAGAGAGACAGAGCAGAGAGAGGACGGCACCCACACCGACCTCCAGCTCTTGAACTCCCTGCCCTTCGTCCTTCTCGTCTCCTTCTTTCTCTTGGCTCGGGGAGAAGTACACACTCTCCTCCTGACTTGGGATCAGCATAGCTCTTTCCAGATTGTTCCGACTGACCATCCCTCTGCTTCCCACTGTGTTCCAGTTTCTATCGATCATCTTCCCACTCATTTTGTCAGAGTAGTCACTGCTTGCGTTCCCACTTTCGTCGTCGTCAAAGTTTGATACATAGATGTCACTGTCTGACTCAACCAGTGTGTCTGAAATGTCAAACTCAAACTCCTCACCATCTTCATTCTTCTCCCCCACTGGCTGCTGGAAGCCTAGGTCTAGGTTTACTCTTATCCAACCAGATCCTCTAGCCAGCCTCCTGGTCCGGCCTCTTCCTCCATTGTCCATCCAATCCCTTTCACCTTCACTGATAGAGTTGGAGGTGATTGGCTGGTCAGTGCAAGCTGAAACCAGAAGTTCTGCACGCAGTAAAGGCCCACCTCCGTCGCCCTGAGCAAAGATGCGTTGGCTTGGGCCAGACGTCACCATGACCACTGTCTCAGCCAATGAGGAGAGATGCAGGAAAAAGGGAAGGTCGCTGAAGGAGGAGAGGAGGGAGGCGGTGTCATCACTGAACTGGAGCCAGACACTGATGGTCGCCTCCTGGAGAGATGCAACGGAAAGATGATTAAATGTCAAAAATCTTCTGAACTATAAGCCAATTGGTTTTAACTATTCGCCAGTAAATTAAAAAAAATAGTGGCCTTAACCACGACTGTAACAAAATGTTCCCTGCTTTTATAACATATATGATTTTAGTAAGAACCATGTTCTATCTATGTATTTTGCCGTTGATATAAACTTGGCACTTTCTTCATGTATACCTGTTGTCTCAATAAATACAGTATCATGTACTTTTCCATAAGACTAATCCCATCAGTACACCAACAGGTTCATGTCATACACAACCATGTGAGGGTGAATTTTTATACAATTCACCTGTTCAAATTATGTTAAAGCTTAAGTTAACATGATTGACAGCATGACAGCTTTGATTGACAAGTACACCTGCAGTTACAGATGGCTTGGTTGAGGCCCATCAATGATCCACGTCTTTGCTGATATTTAGATTAGCTGTGAGGTGCCTCATATATTTGGCTTCACCACGCTTCAGAAAACTGTGGGTAACATCACTCATGTGCTGTCCATTCTTTATAATGTCATTGGTCTGGACTAGTGTGTCATGACTCTGAAGTTGTATTGGGGTTTTGTGGGTTATAGGCGTATTATAGTCAGGGCAGCTTGGTTTTAATTTAGGGGATTGGGGTTATTTGGTGATGAAATCTGCCCCCATATACATCACCTGCCTCCAGATCAGCCAATAACAAAATTCAATTGCAATAGCCAGATTTCAACCAGTAGAGGGAGGTATATATGCACACAATATGTATATTTCATACACTAAAATGTCAAGATTTGGACCTTAATCCATCAAGAATGCCACTAAATACCCATAAACTATGTTTTTTATCTGAGAAAAGTTCTGTGAGCCATATTATAGTCTCAGGGTAATAGGTACTACTTGTGTCACACTCACTGTTATTTGGGTATCTGCTTCCTTTGAGGATTACAGTGAAGACATCTGAAATCAACCCTTCTCTCACCTGCTTATGGTTATACAGGATGTTGTAGGCGGTCACTGTTGTTGTGATCATGGAAGGGTGGGTGGGATTTGTCATAACTGACATGCCAAGGCCGCTGACCACCTGCACAGACAGGTCCCCGGGGGTAACAGGGTCAGAGGTCACAGTGATATCACATCTACCCAGCACACCATCCCACTGCTCTGAGATGACCTGAGAGAGAGAGAGAGAGAGAGAGTGTGAGACAACGACGACAACAATGATGATGATGATGATGATGATGATGATGATCACCTACACTGAGTGATGTCTTTCCTGGTTGTAAACCAATCAAGTTGTTCTCTGTGCCAAGGCGAGCCACTAGAGGATCTTCTATTTTCAACAACTTAAGGACCAGCTCGGTAACATCCACGAACCAATCAGACGAGCCCAGGAGATGTGCGGTTCTGCTGTGGGAGTCCTGGGCTGTGAACTGGGTCAGAACTTGGACTGAAGAGCGCTGATACACCGGCACACACCTGAGGAAACAAGACACACACGAGGACCTAAAACCTTTTGTGTGCGTGAGATCAAAATGGAATATAACATTGCTTAAGCGGTCCCTGGAGACACGTTCTGTCAGGTGTAAACGGACATACTTAGAGCTGTTCATTTGTAATCGGATCACCCAAGATGCAAGGTGTGAACAGGCTCGCAGTGTGTTTGTGGTCATGCTGAATGTAAATGTTTAAGAGAAACATAGTGGAGACACATTGGGGTTTGGGGCTATGTCCTACCCAGTCTCTGTGAAGTGGTTCCATCCATCGATGGCATTGAGAACAGGGTCTGCCAAGGAGACTCGCAGGGGTACAGAGGGAGCCCACACCTCCAGGCACACAGAGCCACGGAGTGTGCCCAATAGAAACTCCACCCTCGCACAGGTGTTACCCAATCCTGACTCGCTACCGTCCACAAAGAGGGTGGAACAATCGGTGGTCACCTGCAGTTAGGATTGAGATGGACAGAGGACTTATTATAGATTCTATTTGAATTTATTGAATCTATTTGTGTGGACTTATCTTTTTATTGCACTTTTTAACATTACACAACATTCACTGAGCTGACACTTTATCTGGAACGAACCTTGACAATGTTCTCATTGGTAGAGTGACACATGACAGCAGAGGTGACGTCGGACACCTTCCCATCACGACTTACGGCCAGCACGATGACAGGAAGTGACACAGGCTGGTTTGTCAGTATGGCTGTGTTGACGATCGTGTTACTCTGATGACAGGATCAGAAAACACACCAAGTGATGTTAGACCAACCGTTCAAAGATTTGAGAGATTGAATGAATGAATGAATGAATGAATGAATAAATGAATGAAGCACCTCTGTAATGGGGGCGATTCCAAAGATGTGTCGATCAGCAAATGAGAAGATGCTCTCTGCTGCCCCATGTGGTGATTGGGGGTTTCTATGCCCGGAGTACTCCACCCACCAGTTAGCAGACACTGCCATGGCAACACCAAAGCGCTGCCTGAGGCCGTCGACTGACAGACACGCCACTTGCTGGAGGTGAATGGGACTGCAGGGCAGATTTAGTTAGCAGCACTTAATTAGTTAGGCTAAAGCTATCTACCCATCAGGAAACTACAGAGAGTTGAAGCTGAGCAGCTGGAGGACATCAGTTTGAAAACCAGAAAACATTTTTTCCGTAAAATCTGATCCAGTTTGATTAAAAGATGGGACAAAAATACACAAACTTCAAGCTAGGCATGTTTCAAAGCACACACAGCACATTTCTGACTGTATTGGCTCACTGACACACTGAACTGAGTTGGAATCAAAATCTTGTCCTACTTGTGTGTGTGCTTGAACGCGTTGTGTTTGTGGCAGAAGATGGACAACACATCATGTTTGGAGCCTTGGCTTTTTTCCAGTGTCACTGCCCACAGGTCAGAGGTCAGAGTTCTCTGAGCCACCATTGACACCAAGCCCTTCTTCACCTTCAGCCTGAAGACACCCACACAGATTGTCAGATTAAAGAGAGAGTGTTAACAGTTAGCTATACAAGACAGTATTTTAAGAACATGAATGTAGGGTTGTACTGACACCATTCTGTGTTTACCTTATGACAACAAACTCAGCACTGAAGTTGGTTCTCAGATTCACAGACACCTTGGCTGGCTGTCCTATCAGGACCAGGCCTTTCTGATAACGAATCACAACATGGGAGTCCAAGTTAAGCTCCTCCTCTTCCTGCCCGTTCAGACAGGTTTCTTTTTCTTTGGTCCTGCTCTCCTCTCTTTCTTTCCTCTCCTCCTCCTTCAGTGTCACTGCTTTAATATGGAAAAGCTGCCTCTGGGACGGAGCCGCTCTTTCCTCCATACATCTGATTAGATGGTCAGAGGGACAGATCAGATGATAGACAGGAATGAATTTCTGAGCAGCAATGAAAAATTAAAGCTCAAAGGGTCTCTCTCATCACATACCCTTGTGGCGACAGCTCCAAGTTGGCGACGGTGTCAAAGGATGAGTAGTAAAGCTGTATCTGGTTTCTGGTGAGGCCACATTGAATGAAGACATCAACACAGATCATCATCACCAATTATTAGCAAACGGTGCACGAATAACGCCCCAAAAACACATTTCTGTTTTGGTCAGTGTCTACATATGGTGTGCATCGAGAGAAAAAAGTCAGGTGATAAAGATCAAGAATGTCTGGATGAGGTTGGCGTTGATGGATGGGTCAAAGATTCTGTGTGAAACCAAAAGTCAACATTCAGTTAAGTAACTGCCAACCAAGCTACGACTCGGATTTTACTCATATGTTTATTGTTACCATGACAATGAGGTGACTTCATCCTTTCCTGCACATCCAAAATTCATAAAATTCTACATCTATAAGAGTTAAATGACATCTGAAAGTCATCTGAAAACATACATGTCTCAATAATGCATGTTACTAACTAAACTTCTTTCCTGGAGTTTCTGTGCTCTGTCGTCCAGCTCTTTGACTCATGGTGCTGTACCATCAGTGCTGCTCTAGGAACAAGAACACTACCCAGCATGCACCTGGGTAGTGTCCACCTTCATCTCTCCCTGCTGTGCTGGGTGTGCTGTTTCCTTATGGAGAGTGGCAAGGTCAGAGCCAAGATGAAATAAATGAATGTTTAACTGTTAAAAGAATCTCACCTTGGGCCGCTGTGATGATGCCTGCCTCGATGCCATTCCCGCTTCTGCACCGAGCGATGACGGTGGAAGCCACTGTGCCACTTGTCCAAATCTTGATGTGATTGGTTGCCGCGTTGACCCTTGAACCAGTCACTGGGCAGTGTCAGAGTTGCCACGCACAGCCCCAGTGGAGGCTGGGAAACAGGATGGACAGATTAAAGAGAGGAGAGAGGAAACGGTGAAGTGAATGAGTGAGAAAGCATCTCACCTGTGCCATACAGGAGGCCTTGTGCTCCTCTGTTTCCTTGAAGGCATGCAGGGTGATGCAGGTCTCTCGGGCGCTGGTGTCACCCCGCTTGTGGAAAAGTGTCCTCACCCTGAAGCTCTCCTTCCCCCTCTCATCCCTCTCTCTGTCAACATGCTCTGAGAGGAGGGAGGCGGACAGAAGGGGGGACAGAGAGGGGGTGGGCTCTGATATGAGCTGTGGAAGAAGAAACACAGGTATGTAGCCTGTTAGCTTCAGCGGTTGGTGTAGAATGAGCTTCATCTTCAGTCAAGTCACTTGTATGCTTACCTGTGTGACCGAGTAAGGGCCAAATGAAGCCTGGAGGCCTGGTCTGGGAGCCCGGCTGTGTGGGGGCACCATAAACAGGCTCTGGGAGAAGGAGAAGGGGCTGGAGTTGGAGAAAAGAGGGCCGAGCTCCGCCTGGGACAAAGGGAGGACCTGCCAGGGAGGAGGGATGACCGACATGTGGACTGGCAGGGAGAGAGGGAGAGGAGGCTCCAGGAGGGATGGAGGGACTGAGGGAACAATTCAGGCATGTTAGAAAGTCAAGAAAGCAGAAACCTCGGTTCACAACCATGATGTGTGATGTGGAAACTTCAAACCTCCAGCTCACAAACAATGAGAATGGACTTTTCAGTGAAGTAGAAGATATCCTGTGTCCTCATGCATATTCATAGATTCTCTGTTATAACAACTTGGCATTACTGTTTACTATACATCTTTAAGGGCATTGCATTACATTGTCATTGGGACAATCTGCTCTCTTACAACTAAATTTCACCGGGCAAAATTGACCGCTTTGCTAGATAATTGTGGCCGTTCTAGACAATGTTTGCGATTCTGAAGATGAATGAGTGTCTAGATGAGAGATGATAGACTCACATTGTATGAAAATCCAAAGGAGCAGCAGCGTGCTAACTCCTCTTCTGTCCCACGGCACACGGGCCCAGCTGACATCTGCCATCCCTACAAACCTGATGATGCAAGACAGCAACGTGTGACGACATGTCGATGAAATCAGTATGACACTGTTCTGAATAATTCTCATGCAGTCACAACATTCTGTACTGGCACAGGAAGTGTTTGGCCCTAACCTAAGCTGTACTCAAAGGTCCAGTGTAGAACATTTAGTGGCACTTAGCAGTGCCTCTCCCATACCTCACCCTCTACTTCTAAGCACGTAGGAAAAACTCTGGCTGTGAAATTCAGATAAAAAACAAAAGTCCATATCTAGATCAGAGTTTGGTTTCTCTGTTCTGTAGAAAAATCAACATGGCAGACTCCAGGGAGGAGGACCTGCTCTCACTGAAAATATAAAAGGCTTATTTTAAGACAACATGAACACAACAATTCTTACGCTCAGATGATTATACACCAATGAAACATACTAATGAATATTGTATTACAGTTCTGCCAATAGATCCTCACTAAATCCTTCACACTGGACATTTAAGGACATGAGGTTAAGCTGCCATGACCACAATCTCCGGTGCTTCTAGTTCTTCTATATCCGAACTATGTTAATACAGTTTGCCATGTGCGAATAATGAAGGAATATTCCATTCAACGCTGAACACTGAACTCACACACACACACACACACACACCTTTTACCCACCTGTATCTTGTGTATTTCATGTCCAGATTACATCTTGTCCTTGGGGCATTAAAAAAAACCTTCACAATAAGAACTATTCAAAATAAATAACATAACAGTTATATGGTCTTTTTTCTCTCAAACTCTTCTTTGCTTGTCTGCAGCCGCTATGAACCTCCTCCTCTCTCTCTCTCTCTCTCTCTCTCTCTCTCTTTCTCTCTCTTTCTCTCTCTCTCTCTCCCTCTCGCTCTGTTCCAGATTCACAATACAGATTTATTCGTTTTAAAACGGCAAATAATCCTCTCCCCCTCCCTCTCTCTGTGTTATGTCTCATTTTGTCCTTATAGCTTTTCCTTCTTCCTCCCTCCTTCCCCTTCCTTGCCCCTCCTCTCTGAGTTATTCCTTTTGTCCCATCACAGTCTGTTCCCTGAAGAAGTCACACTTTTAAATGTTTCTCTGTGTATCACAGTGTCTCTCCACACAAACACACTCGCACCAACTATAATTATGCATATACGCTGAAGTAAGGAGTGTGTGAGAGCAGCACAAAAAAACACACAGCAGCTGTGCATTATGATGATAATGTGTTGAAGCTTAGCAGTTTAAGTGCTCGTCAGAGCGGTGTGATGTAAATCCCATCCTGTCAGCTGGATCCAGACCAGCATGACGACTCCACATTAGAGCTTTATTCATTTTTATTCGTCACAGATCACATGGTGTGTGTTGGATGGCAGCGTTGACCACATGGTGACCATATTGTCATGTTTGTAAATGAGGAGGAAATACCAACTTCACTATCATGACGATGCACTGACATGTAATCAAGTGAACAGTGACTCTGCCCCCGGACAGCTGTTGTCACACTATGTAACTGTGCTTGTCTGGCCTGTTTTTAAAGGGGCAGTGTGTGTAGTGTGTAAAAACATGAAAGATTCTGTCTAGAGTCCGTTAAGTTTGTCTATTCTGTACTGTAGAAACATGGCAGCGCTACATAGTGAACTCCATGGAGGAAGACATGCAGTATCTGTAGTTATAAAAGACTCATGCCAAAATCATTATTATTTTCAGGACATTATACACTAATGAAGGGTGGCACGGTGGTGCAGTGGTTAGCACTGTCACCTCACAGCAAGAAGGTTCCAGCTGGAGCCTTTCTGTGTGAAATTGTCATGTTCTTTGGAGTACCCGGTTCTCTCTGATCTCTCCCGGGCTTCCTCCTGCAGTCCGAAGATATACAGGTGTAAATCTGAATTTAAATGGTTGTTTGTATGTATGTGCCCAATGTGCTCAATGCCAGCTGGCTCTAGCCCATCGACAACCCTAGTAAGGATAAGCGGTTACAGATAATGTATACACTAATGTAAGCACTTATACATATTATATTCCATTTCTGACATTTTCTATAAATAGAGCCCCCTAAATCTGAAACACAGACCTTTAACAAGTATGTACAGTAGCAGCGAAACTGTTCATTTCTATATATTCAATTCATAGCTGATTCATAGCAAAAGTTATCTCATGACACTTTCCATACAGAGCAGGTCTTGACCATAGCCTTTATAATATTATTTACAGACACCAACAATTCCACCATGAGCAAGCACTTGGCGACAGTGGTGAGGAAAAACATCCTTTTTAGAGAGGGAGATGCAGAGCAGCGATTTAATAATGATCACTACAACTAAAAACTTTAATGGAGATGTGACTAATGGAAGTAATAATGATAATAATAGTCCACAATAGGACAATATCGACCATTCCCTGATCAGAGCATTAATGGGATGTGAATATGAGCAGAAGTATATATATATCCCTCCCATCATCCCGCTCTGTGACAGCTGTGTGTGTGTGTGTGTGTGTGTGTGTGTGTGTGTGTGTGTGTGTGTGTGTGTGTGTGTGTGTGTGTGTGTGTGTGTGTGTGTGTGTGTGTGTGTATGTGTGTGTGTGTTGAGAGTGGTAATAGAGTAGCAGAAGGGGTTTAGAGGACAATGGATCTGACACTGAGAGAGGAGCTTAACGGAGGAGAGAGAAAAACCGAAAAACAGCAACAGAATTCCTCTAAAGAGACGACACATACTCACACTGCACTCATAGTTTCAATACAACCCTCATTCATGCAGCATGCTCTATTGCTGTTGCTATTTACATCACATGAACTCATTAACAGCAATGAGTCAGGACATTAAGGCAAATAACCGTCTGTGTGTGTGTATGTATGTATGTATGTATGTATGTATGTATGTATGTATGTATGTATGTATGTATGTATGTATGTATGTATGTATGTATGTATGTATGTATGTATGTATGTATGTATGTATGTATGTATGTATGTATGTATGTGTTGAAATTCTCCTCCTTACTTACAAATCTCTTCATGGTCAGGCACCATCATATTTAAAAGAGCTCATAGTACCTTACTACACCTCTACACTGCGCTCTCAGGACGCTGGGTTCCTTGTGGTTCTTATAGTCTCCAAAAGTAGATTGGGAGCCAGAGCTTTCAGCTATCAGGCTCCTCTTCTGTGGAACAAATTACCAATGTGGGTTCGGGAGGCAGACACGGTCAACACTTTTAAGAGTAGACTTAAAACTTTCCTTTTTGATAAAGCTTATAGTTAGGTCTGGCTCAGGTCATCCCTTAGTTATACTGCCATAGGATTAGACTGCCGGGGGACTCCTATCTATCTATCTATCTATCTATCTATCTATCTATCTATCTATCTATCTATCTATCTATCTATCTATCTATCTATCTATCTATCTATCTATCTATCTATCTATCTATCTATCTATCTATCTATCTATCTATCTATCTATCTATCTATCTATCTATCTATCTATCTATCTATCTATCTATCTAGTGGTAATAGAGTAGCAGAAGGGGTTTAGAGGACAATGGATCTGACACTGAGAGAGGAGCTTAACGGAGGAGAGAGAAAAACCGAAAAACAGCAACAGAATTCCTCTAAAGAGACGACACATACTCACACTGCACTCATAGTTTCAATACAACCCTCATTCATGCAGCATGCTCTATTGCTGTTGCTATTTACATCACATGAACTCATTAACAGCAATGAGTCAAGACATTAAGGCAAATAACCGTGTGTGTGTGTGTATGTATGTATGTATGTATGTATGTATGTATGTATGTATGTATGTATGTATGTATGTATGTATGTATGTATGCATGCATGCATGCATGCATGCATGCATGCATGCATGCATGTATGCATGCATGTATGTATGTATGTATGCATGCATGCATGTATGTATGTATGTATGTATGTATGTATGTATGTATGTATGTATGTATGTATGTATGTATGTATGTATGTATGTATGTATGTGTTGAAATTCTCCTCCTTACTTACAAATCTCTTCATGGTCAGGCACCATCATATTTAAAAGAGCTCATAGTACCTTACTACACCTCTACACTGCGCTCTCAGGACGCTGGGTTCCTTGTGGTTCTTATAGTCTCCAAAAGTAGATTGGGAGCCAGAGCTTTCAGCTATCAGGCTCCTCTTCTGTGGAACAAATTACCAATGTGGGTTCGGGAGGCAGACACGGTCAACACTTTTAAGAGTAGACTTAAAACTTTCCTTTTTGATAAAGCTTATAGTTAGGTCTGGCTCAGGTCATCCCTTAGTTATACTGCCATAGGATTAGACTGCCGGGGGACTCCTCTATCTATCTATCTATCTATCTATCTATCTATCTATCTATCTATCTATCTATCTATCTATCTATCTATCTATCTATCTATCTATCTATCTATCTATCTATCTATCTATCTATCTATCTATCTATCTATCTATCTATCTATCTATCTATCTATCTATCTATCTATCTATCTATCTATCTATCTATCTATCTATCTATCTATCTATCTATCTATCTATCTATATTTTTTACCATCAAAAAAATCCTGTGGTATTACAGCAAATCAAGCTTCTGCCATTTTGACATTTTTTTGCTGTCCAGTTAAAATACTACTTTAATCTGTATAAATTCCCCTAAAATGCCACAGGTTTTTATGAAATATGACTGTTTTAATTCTGATACAGAGATGTGTCATCTTTCACTTTAAGACTTAATATCATTTGAACAGGTGAGTTGTATATAATTCACCCTCAGTACAGTTGTCATGAACGGGGAAATTAGCTACAGAGACCAAAACTGTTTTTTGTACCAGGCTGTAAACATGTTTTTTTCTGCTGTGAAGTTGGACATTAGAACATGGGGACTTATGGAGACTGACTCACTTCTGGAGCCAGCCTAAAGTCAACTGGAGTCAACTAAAGTGGACACTTTAGGAACTGCAGTTTTTGTCATGTGTCTGCCTCGGCTTCATTTTGCAATCATGATGCCACTTGGGTTCAACAATGTTATGATTTGATGTTATGATATATATATATATTTTTTTGCATTTGTTGTGCCCCATAGTGATGGGAAACTTTCAGGGTATGTTTCAGGTACTAGACATTTCTTTTTTGTGATGTTGGTGAGGTTTTGATTGTTGACTTTGTTTTTTTTATGTTCTGATTCACGCCCCTTTAAACATATGTTGAAATCTATAAGTAAGATATCAGGAACATTTATGCAACTTTCCTGGTGTTAAATTTGTTTCTGGTTTTGTGTCAAGGTTTATTTGCGCAGATGGCTCATAGATTGCTGTGAATTTAATATTTGATTTTTATGGTTTGTGTTTGTGTTTGGTGTTTGACAATGCTGCCTGTAGATCACCTGTCTGTCAAACTTTAGGCTTTAACCTTTAGACAAGATGAGGATGTGAAAATATTTATCTTCTTGAAAATGTAAAATGTCCTCTTTGATGCATTCGCAGTATATCCTGCCTAGACGTCTTCTTCCTTGTGTTTTTTTGTCTTTATATGTCACATACTTTCCCATATTTCTCTCTTTCTCCTCCCATTCCTCCATTTCTGCCCCTCTGTGTCAATCTCCTGCTGGATAATCTGTGGATGTAATCTGCAGTCATCTGTCATTGTTTCTCTGGATGGGACATTTGCAATGAGGCCAGATTATCATCTCATACCGTGACCTGACGAGGGGAGGACGAGGCACAATACACCCACTCACACACAGATGGACACACACACACATGCACACAGGAAAGTGACTGTACTGTAGTCTACACACAGACACAGAGAGAACAGAACAGCATGAAGTACAGATACAACACGTGTGTGTGTGTGTGTGTGTGTGTGTGTGTGTGTGTGTGTGTGTGTGTGTGTGTGTGTGTGTGTGAGTGTGTGTGTGTGTGTGTGTGTGTGTGTGTGTGTGTGTGTGTGTGTGTGTGTGTGTATTTCAACAAAAACAGGCCTGTTTTGGGGAAGTTAAGGCAGGCAAGGAAGAGGATGAGGGTGAAAACAGTTACAAATACAATACATAATTACATAATAAAATAAACAAATGCAACTATTGTTTAAGGATACAGAGAGAATTATAATAATCACTGTCTTAAAAATTAATTACATATCAAATAATGCTTTGAGAGGAAATAAGTGAACATTCTGCTATGGTGACCGTAGTTTATTCTTGAGGTGGTGCATATAAGTAAGTATGTTGGTAGGATGGGAGTGACTCAGGGGAGGCTGTAATCATTTTTAACTGAATATCTAAAAAACTCTTCGAGCTCTGTCAGTGCTCTACAACAAAGGTTGTTTCTTCTTGTGCAGAGAAAGTGTGAAAACGGGTGGTAAGCAGACCAAAGAGGTGGGCGCTGGGTACACAAGTGGTACAGAGTTTATTCACACAAAAATACAGGGGAAGGGCTCAGGCTAAAGATCGGAGGATCTCTGCGGCCCAATGACTGGGTCTGTGGGAAGCGAGGAGGAGGTAAAGCTGGGAGACACGAGAGGGGGGGAGGACGATGGTGAGGTAAGGGTCGCAGAGAGGAGTGGGTCCAAGCTGGCAGCTGCTCAGCAGGGGTAGGTGATGCAGCACAGGAAGGAGAGGGTCAAAAAACGAGGCAGGAAACATGGGGAGGTAAAAAATACAGGAGAACCAAGAAAACACTAGGAGTCTCAAAAAGCACTGTGAGCAGGAATCACTGGGAAAAGAGCCTGACTAGTTACCACGGGGGAAACCGCAAAGATCTGGCGAAGAGTGCATGAAGAACCGGTGTATTTCAGCATAAGGAGTAATGACCAGATAAGCTTCAGGTGTGTGCTGCAGCAACTGCCTGCCCCAAGGAGGGAGGGACAGACACACAAGGAGAGGAAGAGCAACAACAGGGGCAGCACAGACGTGGATGTAACAGAAAGAACTTGTCTGATGCCTAAACATCTATGTTGAAAGATAAAGTTGTAAGACTATGTTGTCTTTGATGTTCATCACTGCTGTATTCTTATCTTGCAAAAAACAACAACATACTAATAGAGATAGGTGTTATGATCTGATGAGGTCAACAGAACCACATCATCTGCAAAGAACAGAGATGAAAGTGTACAGACAGACAACAGACTCTGTACAGGTGGAGAGCTGAGCTACGGTTGCATGACCAAGCTGAAATCCACATTTCTTTTTCGGGATCTGATTGGACAGGACAATCAGTCGGCGCCCTGTCATTTGCTGCTTTATGAGACCCTGGGCCAACCAAACCCAAAAGGTCTCCTTCAGCATGATGGCCACTGCTGGTGTCCTGAATAATAACGTTCTCTTTTATTGAGTTAAAGTCCCTTAATAGCCCTCACAGAGCTCTGCAATGGTTGGTGTGAAGTTCTTTTACAGCAGCTGATGTTGTTGTAATTTAGTTACCTACCACTAAATCTCAAAATGTGTGTGACTTGGTCCTTACAGAGAATCACCACTGACAACCTCAATCCTGACTTCAACTGTGTGGGAGACGAAAAGAAAGAAAGTGGGAGGAAGAAAAGAACACATGCAGACAAAAAAAAAGACAGATGATAAGAATAAGGAGGGACTGAAAGAAACATAAGAAGACAACAAGGAAGACAGAGAGAGAAGGAGACTGAGGATAGGGGGGAAGATATAGAGGTTACGACAGAAATAACACAAACAGGAAATCGGTGTCAACGGCAGAGGAAACCACATCTCTGCTCTTCGAAAACCACCTTCGTCTCTTACTCTCTCCTCCTCCTTCTCCTCTCTGCCTTTGTCTTCTCCAAAATCTACAACATTTTCCATTCACCTACTTCAAAGACAACAAATCAGGTCAGACACGTCGTACATCTTTTTTCATTTTTATTGAAAATATATTTAAAAAATCACAACAACACAAGAAATACAGTTAATCACAGTGTCAATGCAGAAGATTTGATTGAATATTCTCAGATATTGTTGAAGAATGTTTTTATGATTTAAGGAACATTCCAACATTTTTGAAACTTTTGCTATTATTGAATCACTTTGTGAGTTTCTAGTTTCTTAGTTTTATCGCTGTTTGTCCAGAACAGAGATCCAGTACATCCTGGACGTATCTATCATGGCAGAGCTCAAAGACTGGGAGAATAAAACATGAAAGAGAGAAATAAACCTTCTAACAACCTCAGAGCTGTCTGATGTACATGTTGGAGCTTGTTAGCAAACAAGCTAGTCATCTACACATCCAAGAGTCAACTGGATGGAGCTCAAAACCACCACAACACCACCCAGGACTTCCTGTGTGCAGTCACTTTGCAGTTGTTATTTAAGAACTAGCTCCAGTGCTAACTGCTAAAAGTACAATATACAATGATGAATAAAAAGTGTTTTCTAAAATATTGTAACGTTCTATTCAAATATGACGTCCTAACACACCTTCAGTCACGTTGATAGGACTTGTTCTGGTTTGACATTTTCCAGTTTGATGTATAAAGAGGCCTGCTAAATTCACTTAAGATATAATGATGATGATGGTGATGAAGATGATGATGATGCATCAGTAGTTGCAGTCACTGTTCCTGTTCGATGAAGGTTCTCTGCTGTCTCTTACTGTAAGTCGCTCCAAAGCTGACGACACACAAGAAGAGCAGCAAGATTAAACCAATGTAAGGATTGCTGGAGGAGACATGAGCTAACTACTGTATATAATGTGTGTGTGTGTGTGTGTGTGTTTGTGTGTGTGTGTGTGTGTGTGTGTGTGTGTGTGTGTGTGTGTGTGTGTGTGTGTGTGTGTGTTACCAGGGTAGGACCATCTCTTGTCTCCGTCGTTGTTTTTCACTGCACTTTTTCCTCGTTGGTAAGACACTGAGACAGAGACATGAACAGATAAGAGACAAACACAAAGATCAACGTTTTTCATCAAGCGTTCTTGTCTGGGACTATTTTCAGAGGTGGATGGAATCCATATGTAGTGTATGGTGTATGGGTGTGATTGAGTCAAATGTCAAATATATTTGTGTGTGTGTGTGTGTGTGTGTGTGTGTGTGTGTGTGTGTGTGTGTGTGTGTCTGTGTGTGTGTGTCTGTGTGTGTGTGTCTGTGTGTGTTTATAATGAAGGAATTCAGTGCAAAAGTGTCTCTTTTTTTATAGACGAATAGGATGTATGAGACTAAGAAAGAGTAAGAAAAGTTTAAATTACCAATGTGTGTGTGTGTGTGTATGTGTGTGTGTGTGTGAGACTCACCACTGTGACTCTGTGTGGGTCCGATCCAGCGGCTCTGCCTCTTGTCTGATACTGAAAAACCAACAACAGATCAACCAAAGCACTGAGCATGCATGGAAGTACTGAAGGCTCACTGACAGAATACTTTCAGCACTGACCTATAGGGGGCTCTGTGTTGGTCAAACATGGTGAGAGAAGGGACAAAAAGCTTCCAAAGCTTCTATTTTACAGTTACAGTCAATCATTGTAAGGGTCAGTTCACTCAAATCACAAGAAAATACATTTTCTTACCTCTCATTATCTATCTCCTAACTACCGATACCAGCAGGGAAAGAGCAAAAAATACTGACAACATTTCTGTCTGGAGATAGACAATATCACGTTCTTTAAAGGTGCAGTGTGTAAGATTTGGGGCATTTATTTTCAGAATAAAGCAGACGTGGAAAATAATATTCCTAACTATGTTTTCATGTGTGAAAATTATACCTGAAAAAAAGAATCTTTTTAGTTTTGTCAGTTAAAAATTATACTTTCATCTACAGTGGGAGCTGGTCCTCTTTCATGGAGACCACCATATTGAAACACCATGTTTCTACAGTAGCCTAGAACAGACAAACTAAATAGGGACTCTTGACAGGGCCTTTCAAGATTTCTTCTCCTTTACACTAGGAAACTGATGGTGATGTGAGGAGGTTGCAATGCAGCGGAACACTAGATGCAACTAAATTTCACACTCGATCTTTAATGCAACTTAATCAAGGTTTACAGAGCTGATGAGCTTTTAAAAGTTGAAATTTTAAGAAAGGATACCTAAAGATTTTTTTAGCTTTGATTTATAGTTATTTAAGATATTTGTATGTTATAGAGAAAAACTGAAACTCTCAGAGCAGGAAAAAAAACATTACATGTACATTAATTGTAGTTGTCGTGCAGCGTCGTGTCCCCAGAGGTGACACCTTCTGTCCGTCATTCAGTCCTTTATATTTTGTTTGTCCAGACTCTATTTAATTATATATATACCAGTCTGTTCTATTGTGTCGTGCCAGTCTGACAGAATTATTTGGATTTAAAGCATCCTTCTTAGACATAATCTTTAATCTTATGAGTCTTAATCTGAAAATGTCTGGTTTCAGGTCAGAACTGGCTGCATTGAAAAAAGAAAAAAACAACGTGTACACATGCACATGTGTGCATGTCTTTGTGCTATATGTGTGTGTCTGTTGGTGTGTACTCACGTCTCTTCTGCAGGGCTTTGATGGTGGGTTTGGTGAAGCGGACCAGAATCAAGACCACCAGCACACAGCAGAGCAAAGCTACCACCACTTTATGGGCCTGCAGCTTCCCGGCTAGATCTTCAATGACCTCAACTGGACAGACACACACACACACACACACACACACACACACACACACACACACACACACACACACACACACACACACACACACACACACACACACAGCACTAAGTCACACACCACTAACTGTTTGACTGATTTTGGTGAAACTGGATCATATTTTATGGCGAACATGTTTTCTGTTTTTTGAAAAAAAGAGTTTCCTGATGGACAATAAATAAAACTGCTGCCTGCTATAGCTGCTGTACTGGAGGGATGTTAGTGTTTTTGGACCATTGGAAAAAGGAAGTCTTGAGGCCTGTGGTGGAGGGAAATGCTGCAAGGTGTGAGGCAGAAGTGGGCTATGTAACTGTGCTCAGCAGTCTTTATGGACATAATGACAGAGAAGAAGAAGAGACTGAAGGCTGCCGTCAGACTGCCTCCATGACAAGAACCCTGAAAACTGCCTGCCTTCACAAGTGTTCCCTCAAAAAGCCTGAAAAGTGTCTTCTGTGGCAAGGTACACTGTCTGATCGAAGTTTCCTCTGCCACCATTTTGTCATTGAAATTTAGATCCAACTACATCATTTGAGTTACGCTACTTGACATCTGCTAAAGAAATGAAACAGTGCATAAGAGTTCAGCACCACTCCACACATAACCATGTTCTCTAAAGAAGACATCAATTCCACTTAACCAACAGTGTTTTACAGGAGGATGCTTGTAAACAGCTGTTCTATTCACACTTCAAAGTCATTTTCAAAATCAAACTTTTTTGTGCAAAGTTTGTTTCAGGTTTTACTCCAGCAATCAACCATGTGCATAACTTTTCAGTATTCAGTGATTTTGTACCGTCATGGTAACCACAAACATCTTATTGAGAATCATTACAAAGTTTCAGGGCATTCCCCTAACCATGATGCCATTTTTACACACAATAATGTCTGGACAGTCCAGAGTAGAGTCAATGTTTCACACATGAAGCAACAACAGGAGACTCTCTGTGTCAGACGAGTTCTCACATGTTGACTGAACTTTACAAACTGAGTCTCAGAATGACGTCGCAGCACAAAGAGTCCATGTTAGCACTCTAGCACCGATGCTCTGTGTTTTGACCCGGCCTGCTGTGGGTCACACGCAAGCTTTCAACAATACAACAACCTGCCAATGAAAACATCACCCCTGCTCGGATATACGTTGATCTCTTAAATGGCCTCTGTGAACTCTAATCGATGGAAATAGCGACAGAGAAGTCGCTACGACAGTCTGTTAAAAAATCTGTCGAACTTTTAACCAACAAACTTACAACAAATCCTGTGCTATTCTAAAAAAGAAATAATACTTTGCAATCAGACATTTAATTCTTTTGAAGGGCCTTTCACCAAGTTCATTTACTACCTTTTAATACTTTTCAATACCCTGTGGACACCCAGTTTTATTGTCAGCGTCTACCTTCCAGCGAACATGGATGGACCCTGAAATGACACAAACTCTGAAACCAGCAGATAGTCTGACAGGGAATACAGGAGCATACAAGGTGGTTTTCTTGCCGGGTTTGGCTCCTGGCATCCCGGGGCTGAGTCAATTCGGTTAGTTACATGACAGACGAGGCTACCCAGCAATTCTTTCCATCAACAAAGCCCTAAATCTCCTTGGTAGAGTAATGTAATTCCTTGTTGGTTTTGGAGGCCTTGCAGTTCTGCTGCTTGATAATGGCAGATTCAGTTCTAAAGTTCTAAAGTTCTAAAGTTGTACTTTTGTACAGTAATCAGTGACTACTAGCAGCCCTCACAGTCACACATAGACTGGATCGAACAGGAAGCACTCGGTTCCAGCAGCGTCAGATTGAATGTAAAATGAATACACGTCCCTGAGTGCAGGATGATGTCATCAACAACTTTTTACTGTTCATCAGGAAATGACAAACTGCAAAGGTTTGACTTCATGAGGACTTTAAAGCATTATAGTTTGCAGTTGGGTTAACAGTGATGGTGATGTCTTTAGATAACATATGTTTAAACAGGACAGAAAGAGGGCATACAATGATCTCAGAGTTACAGACTCACCATCGCACTTGACCTTCAGTGTCTCACAGCTGGTCTTCTTCCCTGATTCTCTCTCATTGAGGGAATAACACCCTTTCTCTTTTTTTCCACTTTGAACCCATTCTGCTTTGCCTTTACAGCCTTTCTTGTTTGCACACACATTTCCAAAAAGACTCAGGAAATTTGTCTCACTGTGGTAACAAACAGGAAATGCGATGACTTTGGAGTGGTGGTAGAGCATCATTTTAACATCCCCTTCACAGTTCTTCCGCCATGTGATATTGAGGAAGCCCGGGACAGGTGCAGAGGTGGTGGGGATGGTGGTGGGGATGGTGGTAGCAATAGTCGTTTTAGTATCATTGGGCATGGGAGAGGCACTGGTGTCGCTGTTGTCCTGAGGGGTGGTGGCAGTCGTGTTAGGTGTTGTCTTATCTGATTAAGGGAGACAGACATTAGTTAGAGGAGAACTTCAGCTTTACAGTCAACAGTCAGTCATTTTGGACTTTTTGACCTGAGTCTTGAAAAAAAACCCCACCTCCTCGAAGCTGTTTTATTTTTAGATATATAATATTTTATAGTTTATAGTTCAACTTTTGATGCTGGAGATAATAGTTAATAGTAACTCGGGCACAAAGGCATGTCTGAAAGTGACATAAAATGTTCCAATGATCATACGAAGTAATCAAATAAAGAACAAAGACAGAGAGAAGACAAACATGGTGGCATAAAGTCTGGTGATATCATGACAGAGCTGTCAGCAGTGCAGCCACACTCAGGCCTGTAGAGCTGCTGACCTGCAACGTATCGTTTGACTCAAGTCATTTTTTATTTTCATAGTCAGTTTATTCTGACTCACACCGTCCTGCTGCCGCAAACACTCTGTGTGGACACATTTCTTTTCTGAAATATGAAATCGTGTAGATGAGGTGTTAAACGACTCAGCCAGCTAACACCGTACATCTCGCTGCAACATCAGCACACACAGCTTACAGTCTGATCAATGACTGCATGCATACACAGTATGTGCACGTTGCACGTGAAGATGGAGTTGTTTGCTGCTGATGCACTACAGCAGACGCCTACACACCAAACACGCCTAACCTAGAAGCTCACTGTGTTTTCATCACACACTCATCCTCTGTTTGGTTCTTCCAGCTTCAGAAAATCATCAAACTATTAAAAAATGGTTAATTAAAAAACTATCCTCAGACTGCGCAGTTTATGAGATCGCCTATGTAACTTTTAGTGGTAACCAACACCAAACCCTGCACTGTGACGTTAGAGGGACCAACAATATCTATAAACAGCTTATTTTAATTTTGCTGACCGTCTCAAGCAAAGGACAAGAGTGAACCACACTATATAACAATGGAACTCATTATTATCCACCTTTATCTCCAAAGCAGTGAATGGAGCGAGCAATAATGTTGAGAACACAAAAGGTTTTGTTGATATAAGTTCTAGGTTAGGCGTGTTGGTGTGCAGGCATGTATGCGTGTTTATGTGTGTAGGTGTTTGCTGCATCGCACAAAAACATAGTCAGAGCAGTAACATTTGTAGATAATAGTGCAGTGCAGCAGAGGATAAATATGATTCACGCAGCAGGCTGCTTTATGTATATGAGGTAAGTGGGGGCATAAGCAGCATATGAATGTAACATGTAACAGATATCATTATCAGCCGAGGTGCAGTGTGTTGATGTGGTGATAGAAAGTACACTAAACTCTTACATACATGCACCAATGCTGTAGTCAAGACGACCAAGACAAGACCAAGAATTTGAGGAGTGGAGACCGTATCTAGCCTACTAAGAAAGCTAACCTAACTACATCTCTTTGGGAAAACTGTGTTTTATTTTGGATGCTGTTTTACAGACAAGCTCTTTGTGCTCCAGGAATTTAAGTTTGATTCAGTTTTAACTGACGTCTCTCATGGACAGACACAATCACTTTTGAGGAGTGTGTGTGAAGGAGGGCAGCGACGGCTGACAGCAGTTAACAGTCACAAAAATTTTAACTTAGAAATGATTCAAGTTTTATTTGAAGCAGGACATTTGACCTGTAATAAATCAGACAATACACAGACACATTAAGCAATTCCATTTTGATTCCACTTTATTCTCCACATTGTTTTAGTATTTACTGTTTAGTCATCCCTTTCTCTGTTTATTATGAAGCTGCTGTGCGACAAACGTTTTTTAGTGAATAAGAGACAGAGACAAGACTAAGTGCAGTCGATTGCAAGAAGAGACTTTCAAAAAGTGGTCTTGAGACCGGGCTCCAGACGAAGACCAATCTGGAGCACTACGACACCTCATATGTGTGTGCATTCTCTGAGCTGAGCTGTATTACACAAGCAACAAAAAAAGTTCTCAAAATGAATTAAAGCAGAGCTCTAAATCTGAATATACTAACATCTTGATTACCACTTGATTTAAACATGCAATTTGGAACACCAAAAAGTTTTAAACTAGAAGATCTAAGAGGCCCCTACAGAAAAGGAGGAGTTAAAAGCAATGTAAATAAGTTGATAGAACCCACAGGGTTAATGAGTAAGCTCTAACACAAAGTGGCAGTCATGAAGTAGCATACAATTAGAACGGGTCCAAGAATTGACCCTTGGGTTACATCTTACCGTGTCTTATCTCTTAAACAAAAAAATTATATCTTTAACAAATAGGATGACGCAGCGACTGTTCTCCTTAACGTAATAATATGAACAATACTTTGGACACAATCGCGAGAGTATGGTTCCATGTGGATCCATTTTCATTTTGTAATCGTGGTTCAACTGTGATCTGTTATTTTTTTATTTCACCTGCTGCGTTGATCATGTTTCACTTTTAGAATTGAAGCAAAAAGAAAACAAGCAAAGATTTAACATTGCAAGGACACAGACATTTCCCCCGGGAACTATTTTCTATGAAAACTGGTCTCTGTGCGGCTCTGTGAGCTTGTCAAATGTCACTTTTTGACGCTCTGAACACCACAAAAAACGTTTCAATTCAGCTCCGCTGTGTTGGGTTGGCGGCACAAGTTTCAGCGGCATGGATTTCAAAGCCTCTGGAAGCAGAACTGAAACCGTCTGCATGGTGAGATAGTACTGGTAAATGTCAAAATCTGTTTTATTTGTTTGTTTTTATTTGGCATGACCAAAAATTCTATTCAACAAAAATCTTTTTTCAGTGATTCCTAAAAAGAAATCACCGAAAAAAGATTTTGTGTGTGTGTGTGTGTTCATGTTTTGAGAGTGACCTCAATTAAGTCATCGAGCTGGTTTTGTGTCTTCTTATTACATACAGTACTTTATATTCTGAGTGTGGTCATTAATCAGACATAAACATGAAAACATGAACCTTTCAGCAGCAGCTGAGGCCTCACACAATTCTAATTTATCATGTTTATAAATGGCATTACAGAGCTTACTCATTTACTGTACTCAACGGAGATTATTTGAAATAAATAAAAAAATTACAACAATTACATTCTGAGCTCAAAATATACTGCGTCTACACAATATGTTTATGAATAACTACAAACCAGAAGTGTTTTTTATAATCTTGTGAGATTTGCTAGTATAAAGCAAAAATCCTGTTGTGGTACACAAAATGACCTTTGAAGAACTTATGAAATACAATTAAACGCAAAAAAAAACTTAGTTTAAAACCAATTAGTATGATCTAGGCTGAGATGCCTAAATTGTTTAAAAATAATAGATCTATTAATAATAATAATATTTCGATTTTAGTATAGTGTATATTCAATGTAGAACTTATGAAGATTTTATAAGCAGTGGTGGCAGAAGTACTGCGAAACTTAAGATAAAATATCAATTCCATTCTAAGAGTAAAAATGTCAAAGTACAAGAAAATGTATTTGTACATACATAGTAAACAAAGTAAAAGTATGCATGATGCAGCAGAATGCTGTGAAACAACATAAACATGTCAGCTGTCAGAAATGTTTACACTGGCCTATGCATATTCATGCATACAATCATATTACAATTATAACATTATATGCATAACATAAAGGCATATTATGTATCATATTTACAATGTTATATATCACATATTTTATAAACCCATTACGTTTTTATGTCAAATCTGAATCTACAAAGAAACTTTAACTGTCAAATAAAAGTAGTGCAGTGGAATCAAGGTATAAAGTATGTACAGTAGTAATGTACAGTTACAGTTACAGTTAAAGTGTACTGAAGTACTCCTGCCTACAAAACCCGCCACGGAGGAGGCTGACGCTCACAGTGTGATTTATTATTTGTTTTTCCTCACATATTTGCTGAGTCAGGCTGAATGTTGAAAGCTTGATATATGTGTACCTTACGGACATATACTGATGTGTGTGTGGTTATCAAGTAAAAATGATAATTTTGCAGTTTTTCCATACATCAGCAGTATTCATTTATCATTATCATTATCATTTCACTTATGTGCGTGTGTCATTTCCATATATAAATGGAATATATATATATAATTATTATATTATTACATTCACTTTTTTAACTTGTTTTTTACTTAGAAAAGGTGAAGTTAATTTTTAAAATTACAAATAGAAACAAAAGGAGTTTCTAGTGAAGTGACAAAGACTTGATCCCTCACCAGCCGTGAACACGGCCAGTCGCTTTTTGGAGTGTGTGCCTCTGCCCATGAAATTCTTTTAAAAAGGACTTCCAAGACTTTTAATATTCTTTTAATTTACCTAATCCTCTTAAACAAGTCGGTTTATACTTAAAAAAGAGAATGCACAAACCCAGAGACACTCAATAATACACAAAATGTATGATATTGTTTTTTTGTTTTTTGTTTAACAGCCTTGTATTTCATTAAAATTGACACAAAGATCAAATTTGCATAGCTCTGTTTATTATGAGCAATACCAGGACCCTGACCTTGGAGCAGCTAAATGGCCATCAAAGCCAGCATTCATTTCATTATATATTTATTATTTATTCATTAATAAGAATTGATGTAAATAAAAAAATGAGTATTAGTGCAGTGTGTTTTAAAAAACAAAACAAAAAAAACTCTCCACCTGTGCAGGTGGTGAATTGTGTTTGTCTCGTGTCAGTCGTGCATTCCAACAAATACAGCAACACAGTCAGGGTTTGTTTTCAGTTTATGGCGAAAGTCAAGACTCAGTGAAATGAATTCTGATTTGTAGGCTACAGAAACATATTGCTGCCACCCCAGACAGCTAGAAATGTCTCAGTATAACATTAGAATATTAAATCTATCATGTTATAAGGTGATAATTTATTGTTCTAACCTGAATTTATTGTTATACCGTTTCATGTAATCTTGGAGGTGGAGGAAGTCAACCTGTGGAGCCTTCCTCCTGCTGATCAGTGAGAAACAATGGGGATCAGACTTACTTTTCCTATTTTTGCTCCATGCATTTTAAAATCATTTTTAAAGTATGTGCCTTTACTCATTCAAACAAGAGTTTAATGTTATTACAACATACAAACCTATCATATCTATAACGTAAGGCCTTCCAGGTAATAACAATATAAATGTTCACATTATAATGTGATATCTTTCCTGTTATAACAATATATATTATCACGTTATAATGTGATACCTTTCATTGTATAAGAATGTATATTATCACGTTATAATGTGAAACCTTTCATGTTATGAGAATGTATATTATCCTGGTATAAGAACGTATATTATCACGTTATAATGTGATACCTTTCATTGTATGAGAATGTATATTATCACGTTATAATGTGAAACCTTTAATGGTATAAGAATGTATATTATCACGTTATAATGTGAAACCTTTCATGTTATAAGAAAGTATATTAACACGTTATAATGTGATACCTTTCATGGTATAAGAATGTATATTATCATGTTATAAGAATGTATATTATCGGGGTATAAGAATATATATTATCACGTTATAATGTGATACCTTTCATTGTATAAGAATGTATATTATCATGTTATAATGTGAAACCTTTCATGTTATAAGAATGTATATTATCATGGTATAAGAATGTATATTATCACGTTATAATGTGAAACGCTTCACGTTTTAACAATATAAATGGTCACGTTATAATGTGAAACCTTCCATGGTATAAGAATGTATATTATCACGTTATAATGTGATACCTTTCATTGTATGAGAATGTATATTATCACGTTATAATGTGAAACCTTTAATGGTATAAGAATGTATATTATCACGTTATAATGTGAAACCTTTCATGTTATAAGAAAGTATATTATCACGTTATAATGTGATACCTTTCATGGTATAAGAATGTATATTATCATGGTATAAGAATGTATATTATCACGTTATAATGTGAAACGCTTCACGTTTTAACAATATAAATGGTCACGTTATAATGTGAAACCTTCCATGGTATAAGAATGTATAATATCACGTTATAATGTGATACCTTTCATTGTATAAGAATGTATATTATCACGTTATAATGTAAAACCTTTCATGTTTTAACTATAGAAATTATCACATAACGTAAACATTACATGTTGTACCGAGAATCACTTTATAACGTGAAACGTTTCAAGTGTGATACTGATTTTAAAAAATATTAATTCTGTTGTGGCAGCAATACACTTCCATAGTAGAAGAAGTAGAAGTCGTCCCTCACAGACTCGCTGTTTCGCAGATTTTTTTCAGTGTAGATTTGCATGCTTTTTTTTTTTTTTTACAGCGTACTGTACAGTATGAACGCGCATTGTATTCTGCGTCCTAAATTGGCCAAGTGAGAACCGCACAACGTATCCCCCGCGATAAACAAGGGACCACTGTATATTTTTAAATGAAAAAATAAAGTTTATTCATTAAAGTCATATGTTTAGTTAAATAAAAACTAAATAAAGCTAATTTTGGTGAAACATGCTCATAGTTTCCTGGTGGACAGCAAAGCTAATAGCTAATGTTAGCTAATGTTTGTAGCACTGGTATTTTTGACCACCGGAGGAGGTTTTCAGGCCTGGGACATAGGGGAATGCTGACAGTGTCGTGCCAGAACCTGAGCTGGATGAGCAATAGGTTAGCAGCTTCTATGGACATATTGACAGAGCTGAAAAGACAGAAAGAACACGTTGACGTAGGAGCTAAGAACAGAAAAAGAGAGAGTCAATCTGGGACTGTTTAGTGCTTAAAATTGTTGAACGCTAGTTTTTTGAAAATCAGTAATGTAATCATAATTTACAGGTACAGTGGTCCCTCGTTTATCGCGGGGGATACTTTCTAAAAATAACCTGCAATAAAGAAAATCCGTGAAGTAAGTATTACAATTATTATACATGTTTTAGGGCCGTAAAACCCCTAACCACACACTTTTATACACCTTTTTACACGCATTTTGTACAGTACTCCCTTAAACAGGACACAGAACACGTGCGGTTCTCCCTTAGCCAATTTAGGACGCAGAACACAATGCACGTTCATACTGTACAGTACGCTGTAATTACACTGAAAAAAGTCTGCGAAACAGCGAGTCCGCGAAAAGTGAATCGCGATATAGCGACTATAGCGGGACGACTGTATACAAATCAAATCAATTTTATTTGTATAGCCCAAAGTCACAAAGTACATTTTCCTCTGAGGGCTTTACAATCTGTACAGGGAGTGACACCCTCTGTCCTTAGACCCTCGGTTCCAGTGAGGAAAAACCCACAAAAAACTTTAACAGGAAAAAATGTATAAGAAATCTCAGGAAGAGCCACAGATGAGGGATCCCTCTCCCAGGACGGACAGACGTGCAATGGATGTCACGTGTACAGGACAAATTAACACAAACATATTGTACAATTACAATGACTGACAACTGTCTATATTTACCACAGTGCGATTACACTCTGAAACCGGGGACACTAAATAAAAAAAAAAATTCTACAAAATGTTGCTCTAATGTATACCTTGCAAATAATTATCACATACTTTATCTAAAAATAGTATCATTAAAGATCATATGTCACATGGAAGTCTTCATTTCAACACTCGTAGCGGCTGTTAAGGGATCCACAACTATCAAGGCCTTCACCGGATGTTCACACAGAACAGACTTCTGTTTTATGAAAACACATTGATGGAAACGTGTTGTTTGATGGCTTGTGATGGTGATGATGAAGTGCATTCAAGGATCAACGAATGAGTCTGAGTGTGTGCACCAGAAGTAACACAACATCCAAACACTCCACACAGGTTTATAACACTGCCAGCATGATTTTACATCCTGTGTCTCCATCACCAATGCATGATCATTACCTGTGTTTGTTACAGAGTAAAATAGCTGAAAGTCACTTGTTGAATCCATCAACACCACGCCTCGTAGGCATAGTACTGAGCCAGATGCAACTTTTTTTGACTTTCGCTAACTTCAATAACTTTTTCCTCAAGCCCTCAAGCAAAAAAGAAAAGTGCCAACACATTGGCATCATTGAAATGAATGCTTGATCTCTGGACTGAACATGATTTCACGACAGGGCAGGTAGATTACAAACGTGTACGTCATCATTCTTCTGTTGTATTCAAAAGCATGAAAATATATGTATGTTAGATTGAGGGAACTGGGTCTCACAGCAGACATTTTGACTCATCCTAGCAGGCAAAGCAGCGGTCTGATCAGTGAAGCCACCTAACACAACAGAACTGGAAAGCAGTTATGATTAACATTATCAGTCCTACCTGGTCACAAATGGCCTCCTCACTTTTGTCGACACGCTGCGAGAGCAGGTGTCGAATGGAAACCATTGAGCAGCAAAGAGAGAGGGAGGAATCTCATCAAGTGTGTATGATTGGCAGTGTTTTCACATTGTACTGTGGTGCTAATGTTAGCATGTACAGTAGCAGTGTGCATGTAAAGTAAAAAGCACAGCAGATTTTTAATCTGGCAATCAAATATGGTTCAGTTAATTCATGAAACAACATCATGTTTGTCTGTTAATACAGTGAACGACAGTCGTAATATTTCCAGGACTGAGCATTACTTGAATCAAAGCCACTTTATATTCATGTGATTCTTCAGGTGGTTCTACAACCAAACAAGCATGCTGCATTCAAACTGACCACACATGACCAAACATTCTACTACAGGATCAACATGAAGGCCAGTAGCACAACTCGCCAGCTTCAGGCTAGTGTCAGCACCCAGGACCGGTCCATCAGTGACTTTCTACAGACTGACAACCAGGTGACAAGCATTAAAACTGCTGTTGGTCCAAAGTCAAGATTTCATGTCACTCTTTAAAATGTTTTTTATCTCGTAATTTTATATTTGTTTGATGTATTTTTGTATATTTTTGGTGTTTTCTTTCATACTGTGCGTCACTGTTTGTCTAGTGCTGCTAGTTTTCACACTTTAACATTGCATAACTTTTCCGTTCGTTAGAGGTCAGGTCAGGTCTGGGAATGTCCCAGTATGTCAAGCTAGAATCATACCCAACCAGTTTATTTGCCTGGTTCTTTTATTTTTCAATAATCTCCATGTCCCAAATAAAATATTGTGCACTTACCAGCCACCATGAGTAAAAGAGCTGAGATCATGACAGTCCTGAGATCCAGATCCATCACAGTAACAGTGAGCAACAAGTGGAGGAAGACGACACAGACAGAGAGATAGACAGACGACACAAATCACATCAAGACGCCAACAACAGAAAAACTGATGAGAGAGGAAACAGTGCAGAGGTGTAACACTCCTCCCCCTCTCTCTCTCTCTCTCTCTCTTCTCTCTCTCTCTCTCTCTCTCTCTCTCTCTCTCTCTCTCTCTCTCTCTCTCTCTTTATATCTCTCTCGCTCTCTCTCCATACAGTGAATCACTTCATCCCCTGCCTGCTGCTTCTGCTACTTCTGCTGCTGCTTGTGCAAAAGTGCAGATTTCCTCCCTTCAAAGTGAGCTGGGTGAAGAGAGGTGGGGAAAATGAGAAATGATGATAAGAGGGGAGAAAGGAGGAAGAGGTAGGAGGAAGGGGTGAAGGGAAGAATTATGTGACTCTCGACTGAATTCACTTTTTTTCAGCTCGTTGGTGAGTCACGAGTCTGTGCTGAGAGACAGAGTGCACATCAGCGCTTCGACGGGAAACATGAAAACACTAATATTACAAAAATACTGCAAATTATACTACAGCATACTTCCTTGATAAATGTTGTCTTACACACTATGTTAGTAGTAGGTAGTATTTCCACATTAAAAAACGCCACCTTAAAACAACATCATGTAACTTTTCTAAAAAAAAAAAAAAAAAAACGCACTCTGCACATGTGTTCCTGCGCTAAGTCACTTTGTGGTCCAGGTACACTTTACAACACCAACTGTTTGACTGATTTTGGTAAAACTGGATCATATTTTATGGAAAAAAATGTTTTCTGGTTTCTTCAGCTCTCTGTGATTTACAGAGTTTCCTGGTGGACAGTGAAGTAAACTGCTACCGACTGTAGCTGCTGTTAGCTCAGTTTGTTAGCCAGGCTGCCTGAGCTGTGAGCTCAGGGGACTGTTGTAGGGTAATGTTTGTATCACAGGCGTTTTGGACCACTGGGAAGAAGAAGAGGAGGTTTCCAGGCCCAATAGAATGCTGATGGGGGAGCAGAGCTGGTGTAATGCCAGGACCACAGCTGGGTGAGAGAGCAATGTAACCGGGCTCAGCTGCTTCTATGGACATAATGACAGAGGCAAAACGACTAAAGAGGAGGTTGACGGAGGAAGCTAAGAAGAGAAAAGGGGAGTGAGCGAGCAACAAGCCACCGGACAAGAGTAAATGTAGGACTGACTTTTAGTGGTTGGTGAGAGCTTGGTAAAACAAGAGGCTGAAAGACAGACGCCAAGCTGGGCTGACTGCTGCTGGACTAGTCAGTGATATTTTGATCATAAATAAAGTAACCTTAACAAATGCATGTGTATAGCTGTCCATACTAATTTCCACACATTGTTGATTTCAGTCCTCCTTGTCCTTAATTTGTTTATTGAGATATTCTGCAGTGTAAAGTAGTCCTGATCAATGACTGAGCTAAATTTTAATGGTTGCTGGATATGTTGAATTCCTGAGGTCCCAACTTCTACTACTAAAAAAGACTTTAGTCATTACATTTGCAATTAGCGCCTTGCTGTAATTTTATGAAAATGACTAGTTCACTGTACTAGTTTGTACTTTTCTCCAGAGATCAGCCGCTTCTTAACATTTGACTGCCAAAATATAAATTATATAAAAGCCTAAATACAACTTACATTTGTATATTGCACTTCAGCTCCAGATTTCATGTTTTTTAATGGGCTTCTCCCTCATGGAAGGAGAGGTGAGGTGAGGGGGTTGCAATCAGAATAATAAGCTATACAGTGGAAACAAAGCTAATGAACAGAGAACATGCTCAAATGAAGGAAACAGTCACTCAGCTGATAATCACACTTAATATAGATTATGAATGGATGAACTGCTTTTAACTGACATCACTAATATGAGCCACAAAAGGTCATACCAGGTGAACTGTGCGAACTATGAGGGGAAAATATATCATTTAAAAACATTGACATACTTGATGACATAATACACACATACGTACTGTACTGTCAGACAGTTGTGTGTGTGTGTGTTCCAGCGCTTTATTCTTATAAACAGACGATCAAACACTGATGGAAATCTTTCACACATGTTCCACACATCGGGCTGACACACACACACAACAGAGTGTATGCTAATAAAGCTGTGTGGGTTTGTCGGTGATGAGTAGACCAGCGGCAGGCGGCGAGATGAAGTTTCACTGAGCGAAGAAAAATTTTCACTAGTTTTGTTTCACATAATCACACACGTGGCACAGCAGGTACAGTGTTTCACTGTATGCAATTATATGGGTTCATTTATATTATTATTAAAGATTAATTCTCAGTGTGTCAAATGTATTGTTTTTATTTTATTAGTTATTAGTTATGAACACATCAGTCTTGTTGTTATAACAATAACTATAATTAATATATTATAATCTTTGTTCTACAAAGTCTTTTTTTGTATTTTCAAAATAAATCGGGAAAAAATGAACAAACAACATAAATAACGTGTGGTCAGAAATCGTTATAGAGCAGAAGTATAAAAAACAAAATTAGAATATAAAGTGAATTTATTAATTAAAAATGCAATAAAACATTCAAAATATGATACTACTAAAATATTATTATTATATAATTGGTATAATAATAATAATAATAATAATAATAATAATAATAATAATAATAATAATAATAATTATTATTATTATTATTATTATTATTATTGTTGTTGTTGTTGTTGTTGTTGTTATTGTGTTGGTTACTAGTTGGTCTGTTGCCAAAAATTATATCTATACAAAATGAGAAGAGAGAGAACAACATAAGAGAAACGAATATTTTAGGAACAATAAAGTGTAAAATAACAACATTCAAAGAACAATATGTAAGATATGCAATCATAAATAAATATGCTGTGTCATCAGAGATTAAGGAAACATGCTCTACTAAAATACAAGCTTTTTGACACAATTTACAAATTTACAATTTGCCGTGCACACACAAACACACCAGGGTTGGCAGATATGAAAATGTATCACAGCTGTGGAAGCAAACAAAGTGGATCAAGTTTATGTTCAAGTCTATTACTGTAAAACACGGTAAATCCTGGGATAAAGAGAAAGACAGCTTAGATCGCATGTTTAATATTACACTATTTTAGATTTTAGAATCATTTCCAGAACATCTGACAGAGCTGTGATGTGAAAGCTGATGAATACAATCATACATTTAACATCTTATTTTTCTTGATTCATTCATTCTGAAAACTTTCCACATGGACTTATGTTTTCTTCTTTGTGTCTTCTCCTCTGTGTGCTTCATGTCATTTTACTTGAATGGAATGAGAAGTCACATTGTCGTCTGCTTTGCAGACCCTATACTTCATGTACCATGATGCAATGCTAAATGCCAAGTTTCCAGCATGTTCTCCTCCTCAGTGTGTAGAAGCTTGTTTTTGTAAAAGAGGTGAATGAGGAGTGATGGTGTCACACATCACCTCCTTCCCCTGACTCATCTCAGGTTTGACTTCACACGGAGCTTTACTCCATCACTCTCGTTTTCTGTCATCCTCCGCCTCTGGTCTACGGCGCCGTAAAAATGATGACAAAATCCCCACAGAATTTCACCTTCACCTCCTCCTCCACATGAGAAAGACTATGTAGAGCAGACAGCAGGAAGACGAGGAGGGGAAGTTCAAAGCTGGCGCATATCAGCAGGTCACTCTCTTTCTTAGGAGTCAGAGTTCAGCATGAAGTTGGGTTCATGATGGGTGTATGCTGAACAGCTTCTAAAGAGATGAGTACAATCTAGACCTGCTCTGAATGGAAAGTGTCATTAAATAACTTTTTTATGTTATGGCGCTAAATAAATAAGGAAGAATCATCCACACCGACTGATGATTCCAATCAAACAAAGTGAGAAGTAAAAATAACTCATTGATTAAACTGTTCCAAGTCATGTGTGTGATTTACTTTGTATTAGATAATGTGAGCAGCCACTGCCACAGGTGACTGCTTCACCTCACACGGCTACTCTCCATCATTTTCATTTTCTATACCTATAAAAACGAAAAACAATATTTGTAGAATTCTTTTCCAAACCAGCAGAAGCTTCTTTCACGTCAGCGCTGAGTCACTGTCTGCTTTACTGCTCTTCTATTAGTTTGTTCAAATTTTGTACTTTGATTTTGTGAATGTAGTTTATCAGAGCATTTAGTACTTTGTTCTTCCTGCTGAAAAACAAAAATAACACTGATAATAATATTAATGATATGGTTAGAGCTCGAACAATTAGCTGATTAATGAGTTACTTAGACAGAATAATTCAAAAGAAAAGAATTCATTAATGATTGTTGAAAGATCAGCTGCAGTTTTAATGATAATCTGCGTGCAGTTTATGGACGTTGCTTCACAGTAAACTGAATAAAAATATTTACTATGACCTTTTTAAATATAAATAATTGTGAGATTTCATGAAGCAAACAGTTGATTGGCCAATAAGGAAAATATTCTGTTTGATTGATCATGAAAGAAAAATACTATTTTGTCTATTTAATTATATATATATATATATATATATATATATATATATATATATATATATATATATATATATATATATATATATATATATATATATATGTGTGTGTGTGTGTGTGTGTGTGTGTGTGTGTGTGTGTGTGTGTGTGTGTATTTGTTTTTTTAGCAGGAAGAAAAAAAATCTATACAGTTAAAATAGACAATTATAATGAGATAATTACAATAATTAAAATAACATAATATCTCATTAAATGGAAATAATCAGCATAATATTTCCAGAACAAATGTGAACATGAGTCAAAGGGTTTTTTTTTATAGAATATCTCTTTTCACCACTTCATAAATCAGAAAATCTCTTTCCTCCTCCATCATTTTATGAATCAGATGTTGTATCAATCAAGCTCTGGATGATTTATGAATTTAGACAGGAATCAAACTGGAACGTTTGATGTACATTATTTATAAAGATTTGTGAAGTCTGAAAAAAACTCATTTAAACATATAGATCGACATTTTAAGACATTTACAAATGTTAACTAATAGATATCATCATAAAACTTATTAGGTATTTTTTGTATTAGAAGTTTTCTGAGATGTTATGTCTAAATATGCAAATGAGGCCTATTTAAACATGTAATGTTCATTTTATTTGTGAATGTCAGCATTAAATAAACACATCAGTGTGTATTTCTGGCTGTTTTCTTTCCATTAGGCTGATATAAATCTCTACATTGACCGCTGCATGTCGCCTCTAACTTTTCACATGTTTGTTCAATTGTGCAAAAGTTGTTTGCTGCCAAAGCCACATCCTGTCGATCAAATGGGACAAGAGAAATAGAAGAGGGCCGGCGGTTGGTTGTGGTGTGCTGAGAGACACGACACTTTTAGAGAGTGCACAGCGAGGAGGAGAGAAACTGAAAGGAGGGGATGGTGTGAACGGAGAGGAGGCTGACTGACGGCAGTGGGTAACACATCAGTGTGTGTGTCACTGTTAGTCCTCATGCTGTGTGTGTTCACAGCAGCAGCTGAGTTGCTCAGGATCAGGTTGTTAAATAGTTCTGTGTTATCCAGGCAGGCAGTTTTTTGTCTCTACAGACCTCACAGTCAACATTTTAACACTGTCAGTCCTCGTGAAGGAAAATGTAAAGAGGAGTGAGGTGACCCTTCACCACGGTACATCGCAGATAGTTGGCTTTTCAGCTTTTCACCAAAGTAACAAACAATAAGTCATTTCAATCACGTGGATACAAAGTAACAATTTATATAATAATATAATAAATGTGTCTTTTTATTTCAGGACTGAGGTCTGTAGAGTCTCTGCTTTTTCCACCATTTTAAAGCAACAAGTAGCAGAGAGAAGTGGACGGGCTGTGACCGGCTGGACCATTTCCTCAATGTAGGACAGGCCGGAGCCAATCACAGCATAGCATAAAATCACCACAGAATGATTTTTATTATTATTATTATTATTATTACTGTCTTTTAGAAGAGAAAATCTAAACTTTGCTGTGGACAACATGTGACCAAATCAGAATGTTTTTCACACAACGTCGTCACCGTGAGACAAATGTGATTTTCTCTGTTAAGTTTCACTGCTATTTGATGATCTGAAGTTATCAGATTTACACTGGACCAGTGTTTATTAACACAAAATGCTTTCAATGCAGCCCCTAATATCTCATACTATATTTATTTATTTATTTAGTTAGTTAGTCAGTATTGAATACCGGCTGATAAAATAGGCATCACACAAAAAGATGATGACGCAACAGTTTAAACTCACAAAAAGACAACAGAAAAACAGGAATAAATAAATAAATATTTACTAGGATCCCATCAGTAATTCAGACAATAACATTATACACTAACAGTTATAAATATGACAGGCAGACCATATTTGGAGCTTCACGTAGTCCCATTCTTCAATTTTTCCTCATTCATTCCATTATTGCATTTGCAATGTATTTTTTCCATCTAGCTAACAGAATAATATTATTTATCATCTGCGGACATCTTCCACAAGCCCCAAATAATATATATTTTTGGACTTTTCAAGTTTTTTGTATATATATAGAGACAGCTGAAGAGTGACAGGAATGTGGGGAGAGAGATGGGGAATGACAGCAAAGAGCCGCAGGTCGGATCTGAACCCTGGGCAGGTTGTGCTTGGGGCAGATGCTCTACCAACTGAGCTGATCGACACCATGAGCCCAAATAATATTTAAGGGTGTAAATTTGAAATAGATGCTGAGTGGCCACATGGGGTCACTAAATTCAACTTTTAATGCAACATACAGTGATGCAAACATGGTAAATGGTCTGTACTTATATATCTCCTTTCTAGTCTTCAAATCACTCAAACCGCTTTACACTACATATCACATTCACCCATTCACACACATTCATACACTGATGGCATTGGCTGCCATGCAAGGTGCCAACTGCTCATCAGTTTGAGGACCTAACCATTCATACACATTCACACACCGATGGCACAGCCTTCGGGAGCAACTTGGGGTTCAGTATCTTGCCCAAGGACACTTCGACATGATTGATTGATTGAAGTGTTTATTTCGAATATGCAAACCAAAATAAAAACAAAAGTAAGGCAAAAAATGTAAACATAGAAATACATATTCGAAAAGAAGTGAGAAGAAGAATAACTTTCCCCCTAAACTCCCACCCCCTGCAGACTGGAGGAGCCAGGGATCAAACCACTAATCATCTGATTTGTGGACGACCTGCTCTACTGCCAAGCCACAGCCACCCCAGTGTGTGTGTGTGTGTGTGTGTGTGTGTGTGTGTGTGTGTGTGTGTGTGTGTGTGTGTGTGTGTGTGTGTGTGTGTGTGTGTGTGTGTGTGTGTGTGTGTGTGTGTGTGTGTGTGACTGAAATCACCTAAAAACTCATGTAGACTAGATATTCTATATATTGTTTTTACATGATGTCATCTTTTTATCTAAACAGTACTTTTATTTTTGTTTTCTTCATTCATTTATCATTTATTAATTGTTTTATGGCCTTTATTTTCTCACATTCTTTATGTTGTCATCTTTATTCATGTCTTGCTTCTGCCATCGTCTTAACTCTTCATTTTGTGTGGCTTTGTTCGGCCTCGGTGTCTGACTTCTCCTGATCGTGCTTGTCTGTCAAAGCACGTTGTAAACATGATCAAAGCTGCTATAAATACATTATTGCTTATTATTATCATCATTAGTATTGATGTCATTGTTGCTATTCTGATCTGCTGGGTAACATGTCAGGATCTCTCTGCTGCAGTGAGTGTACCTCCTTCTCAACCTACCAATGAAACATGTGTGTAAACGTATGTGTACTTACAGTCAGTTAAAGGATTAACACGAGATTTGATGAATATTAAACAAACAAACAGACTTTGCATCTTTAATGTTCAGACGTGTATTATGTTGTGTTATGTGTTTATTAGAAGTGTTCATATTTCAACGAGCAGCACTGTAATAAATGAAGACTCAGAGTTTGATTTAGATCAACTTCTGTTTAATTATTCACAGCCCCAAAAAAGAGACAGAAACAAAACAAAAAAAGGCTCTTTAACGATCCACAGTCATCATTATCATCGTTAGAATTCATCAGCATCAGAAGAACAGATAAATCCATCTGACTCTTATTTCGCTCTGTAATATTAATGCTAGACTATATTAGAACATTTCCCTTGTGCTTCATCTAAAACACTGTAATACTATTATTACTGTCCTTTGTCTGCTCATACAAACCCACCAGAATCATTCATGTCCTAACTTCGATACGTAAAGCTCGTCATGCTGTTTCACTATCTGCATCTGAAGTGGATCTGACACACACACACGCACGCTGCTCTGTGATCTGTGTGTGTGTGTGTGAACACCATCTAGCAGGGCGGCCGTTTATATCAGCTGGAACTAAAGGCTTATGAATGGTTCTTTAACATTATCCACTAATGTTCAAACATTATTTAGAACAGATAAACACACTGTGGTTGGTTCCATATTTAATTCACGTCCAGGGCTTTGTCACTTTGTAAGAGCCTTCAGCTCTGCAGCTAAACACGTTAATGATATTTGGTCCACAAGGTGAGACATTAACACAGGATCTGTGCTGGATGAGAGCAGACGGGCTCGGTCAGATTGTGGTTTAGCTCACGTGAGTGTTTAATGAGCTGACAGGACGAGGATGTCTCGCCATCGAGGGTCGAATGATTTAATCGTGGCTCATCCCAGCTTTAAAAATGTAATCAGACTTGACGGATCATGAGCCAGTTTGTGAATCAGACTTGTTTGGATTCCAAAAAAACCCAATCAGCAAGAAGTTATGTATGCTCCGCTAATAAAGAGATTAGTACATCATTTATCACCCACTGTAATCCTTTAGTTACTGCTGATAATTCTTTATGAAGGCGCCTCAGTAGAGAGCGCTACATGTGACTTCTTATGCTACAGCAGAGGGCATGTGAACACAAGCAGTGCAGGCCTGTGATGGAGAGCACCTTCAGGTAACACAGGGTGGAGATTGTAGATGCCCACTGCCATCTACAAATCCAGCTGCAGCTGCCACTAGTATGTGTAAACACACTTGCATGTTGTTGAAGCATGGCAGAGCCAGAGCTGTTCAAATCTAAAAAGACCTTTTTTATTGTTACAGATTTTACAGTGAGGGACAGACTGACAGGAGAGCAGCTGACAGGTCGTCGACCAATCAGAGGAAGAAGGTGAGGACCGACAGCTGAAAGCAGGAAACTCAAATCCAGGTTAGAAAGAACAATTCAAGAACAGACCAAGGTGAGGAAGTCACCAATCACCGATCAAAGATTCCGTGACGTGTGGACTAATAGAAGGTGTCAGTCACACCGTCACTGTTCAGCATCAAACCTTCGGACTGTCTTCTTTTCAAACTATGATCTAACCAATCAGGTATGAGCTCGCGCTCCCTTCAGCACTGAGCATAATGTATAATAGCAGTACAGTATTTTAGAGGCTGGGATCAGTCTGGATTCAATTCAATCACTTCACGGTGCAGCTCAGGAGTGTACACTGAAGACTAATAAAGTGCTCTGTGAGGAGGTCACATGATCAGTTGATGAAACGTTACATAACCAGTTTGATGGTGAAACTTTAGAGATGACGATTCTTCATCAGCGACCTCCGCTGCACTCGGGGATATTTGAAATGATTCAACTGATCAAAGCTGACGGCCAACCTGAGTATTTTCACTCCATTAGACTGTACAGACCATATGTACTCACTGATAGTGTGAACTTATAGAAATAAAACTATTTTCTTCTTGGTAATCATTGTCAAGCATCAGTTCATGTTCAACGAGCAGAGGTGGAGAAGAGGAGGAGGAAGAGGAAGAGGAGGAGAGTGATGGAGAGGAGGTGAGGACAGAGGAGTGAGGAGGATACAGACAAAGTAGGAACAAACAAGTGGAACCTGACAGGTTCTGTGTTGATACTTTGAACGACGGAGCCTCCAACAAAGTGACAGTCACCTCTGGCCCACAGAACACGGCTTCATGTGACTTGATCTAAACTTCATTTTTTTTTATTAGAGACACAAATCTGCCTGGTGTCCCCCCAGAGCCACCTAATTTGGCAACCCAAATTCAGACTCTGAAAAAGTGATGTGGAGTTGATGTGGTGGTGTCCGTATTTGTCGGACAGGTGGGCGATCTGCATTAGCTGTATGTGTTGTAGCAAACATCTGCCGTCCACAGCGGCACGTCCTCTTTAGTCTTAATAAAAATCTGGCAGTAACCCCCCGCGCTTCCCCCTTCCTCTGCCCTGTCTCACTAAATGTTTGGAATTTTTTGTGTTGTGGGATAAGATACACCATTAAACTACAGATGTAAGATATGCTAACAGAGACTGCCAACAAGTGAAAACAACTGTGTGCTAACGCGATCGCCACATGGGCTTCATGGGTCACAGTATCTCAGTGTCATTAAAGGGGAACAAGCTTTACACTGCCCCCAAGTGGCCAAAGAACAAACTGAGTTTTGGATGGATGAGTAGATGAACAGTGCAGCAGCTTTAAACTATTTTGGAGAAATTGTGTGTCTTATTTCTGACTCTGCACTGTGCAGACTAAAATAGCCTTCAGATCATTTCCAAAGCGTGGCCTCTCTAATCATTTGCTCGCTCAGAGCCTGTGTAGTCCTGGCCCTGGGCTGATATGTGGCTTACTGAGAGACTTTTACAGTAGCTGTTAACGTCTCTCCTGCAAATGATTAACAATCCTGAGAGCGAGACATCAGCGGGAGCAAACCAGCACTGAGAGAATAGAAAAGAAGCTCCCAGCTGCTCCTCAGATACCCCACCTCACCAAGCAGCCCTGTGAGCGCGAACGTTAACATGTTCTTTGGTTAAAGAAACTCAGCGGTGGACTGCTTTCTGGAGTTACTGGTGAAGTTTCTGCCCACTGTCTACAGCTACTGGCCATAATAAGACGCACAAGCCACATTTATTTATTTATTGTAGATCTGGAAGAGCTGATGGAGCAGGCAGCTACTGCCAAGAACACACTTCCTTCAAAACGCTGCATCTGAACGCGAGAGCCAGATGCTGTGACAGCGTCCGCCTCTCACTTGAATTATTAGTTCAGTAAAAGTTTGCACAATGTGCTCAGGGATAATCACGTGGATCAGACAGCTACTAGACAGCGGCGTAGTGTTACAAACACAGATTTCTTTCACGTCATAAGGGGGAGTGCACTTGTGTGTTTGTAAGGACTTTCTGATTGCCAAATAGCAACACACACACTTAAAATGGAAGAGGAGGAGGGAGGACAGCGAGCGTATGAAGGTACAAGTGTTTTAACACTTAAACACAACGCAACAACCTGAGACTAGTGGGCTGTAGGGTGACAGAGAAAGGGGAAAGGGAGAGTATAATTACAGAAAGAGAGAAATAGTGCAACGAAGAGAAGTAAAGCAAGAGACCTCTTGAATCTGGGAGCATTGGAGAGAGGAGGAGGAGTGTAGAAAAGGTAAAAAGACGAGGGGAGGAGAGGGGATCGGGGAGAGAGACTGGAGTTCAGGGAAGGAGGGGGAGGAAAGGGTGAGACAGCAAAGAAGGGAAGAATTGAGAAGAAGAATTCAGACAGAGGAGCAGTAGTGCTTTCAGGAGTACGGCTGTGGAACTCCATATCCTGGTCTGTAGATCGGTCTCCCAGTTGGCGACTGAGAATTGGAATAGGCAGGCCCGGCCGGGTAGCTGTATCCACCGTAGCTGTAGGAGGCCGGGTAGGGCGCGGGGCCGCTCTGGGGGTGGCTGGGGGTGTACTGACCGAACGCTGAGCCTGGGTGAGGGGCAGGGAACGAGGACTGGGTTGGGTAAGGGCAGGCAGCTGAAGCTGGAGGCCCGAAAGCCGGCCTGGGCCCAGAGTAGCTCCCTCCCGGGCTGAAAGGTGCACCGGATCCTGGGTAGGGAGGGAACTGCGACGGGGGGTTGATTGGGCCGGAGCCTGCTGCTGCAGCAGAGGAAGGGTTTGGGGGGGTGACAGGGTACGGGCTGTAGGGGAGGCCGGAGGAGCCCCCTACAGACGAGGAGGCCGGCTGCGAGGCGTTCTGGTAGCTGGAGGAATGAGGTTTGGAGTTCGGCTGCTGCTGATTTGTCGTCGTTGCTGTCGTTGTCTGTGGATTCCACTGAGAGGCTGTGGCAGCAGGGTCCTGGCTGATGCCTGCTGATGATGTCATGGCAGTGGGATTGACCTCACTCCTCTGTCGCAGAATCTCCTGGAGTTTCTCTATCCGCACTCGTCTTTTGTGAGCGAGGGAGCGCAGGGAGAGGAAGCGGTCGAGGAAGGAGTCCAGTGGCAGTGAACCCTCCAGAAAGTCATCAGCTATAGCCTGCAGACAAGGACACAAGCAGTAATGCTGACTGCTCAGATCATAATCAAGTCTCTTTAGACAGTTTCTACAAACACAAACTTCTCAGACTGGCTGCCGACTGTCTCACACACACGGCTCGTGATGAAGAAGACCTGACAGAAATCCTACTGGACACTTTTAAGTGGGCTAAATATGCATGGTTAGTCCAACATGTCACTGTAGGCCACACAGAGTGCTCTCTGCTGGACAGACCACTTCAAAAACACTGGGGCGATAAAATAAGAGCATACTGACTTCTCCAGGCAACACCACACTGCTGCTGTAAATCACAAGTTTACAGCTTCATCAGAGACCCTGCAGGAACGCGACAGTGACTACACACATTTCTGTTGACTTTAATAAGATGAAACCAAGCAGCAACCTCTGTGTCTGGAAAATGAAGCCACTGCAGAGGTGCTAAAAAACTGTAATTCCTCAAACGACCACTTGAGGCTGGCTACAGCACATTTCAATCATAGATCAGAAATAAACATGTTTACAGCCTGGTACAAAAAACAGTTTTGGTCTCTGTAGCTAATTTCCCCGTTCATGACAACTGTACTGAGGGTGAATTTATATACAACTCACCTGTTCACATTATATTAAGGCTTAAAGCCAACTATGATTGATTGCAGGTGCTATTACAGATGCCTCATTAAAGCACCCAGGCATCATTTGGCTGTCTTTGCTGATACTTACATTAGCCAAGAGGCGGAAGAAGCAGTACATCCAACATGGCGGCAGCCAGTACCACATATTTTCAGCTTCACTGTAGCGGCAACTTTGCATTAAACTGCCACTAAGAGGCTGAGTAGGCTCCTACTATGAGGCGTTGGTCCACATTATAAGTTTTATGATGATTATTAACCAAAATAGTAACAAACTTAAATTGGCATAACGACAAACTGAACTATACGATATGAAATGAGGTAAGTGTTATGGAATTTTCTATCCTTAGGTTACACAAGGTCACATGTGGGCCTTAAGGTCCTCAGCAGTATTAGCTGTTTGGCTTTGGTTGGGAACAGTAGGTGCCAGTCTATCTCAACACTGTGGTGTCCAGGTCAAAGAGACCTATTGCTGCCTTCTTAGACATAATAGATAGCTTGTTGTTGACATTCCAATCTGCATAAACAGACATCTGTGTCTCCAAACTAGAATTTGCTGACAATAACACCTCCATGGGTAAAGACATTCTCTTTGGCTAATTCTGGGCGTATAGTATTTGTGGTGTTATCTTGGGGTTTAAAGTTTATGCACCAGGATGAGTTGGGCAGAATGTGAGACCGACTCAGGCACTTCAGATGAACTTTGAGAGTGTCTCTAATTCTCCTTGATCAAGCGTCAATAAATAATACAGCATAAGACATCAGAGGCTCCTGAACACTTTCTGAACTCCTAACCTCACCATTGACCTTTGACTTCAGCAATTTCTCCACAACAGTAAGTGCCAAGACGATAATAAGACGTGAAACGTTTTAATATAAATACTGGAGCCTGTCACCCTTTTTGTTCAAAACTCCTGCCACCAAGTGCATAGCTAAAAATAAGGTGAGACGACAACCACACCTCCTGTGGAAATGAGCAGAAGTAAAGGTGACGTACAAACATGAGATTCAAACAAAGAAATAACAGTTTGGCTCCTACACTCACACTGACGCTTCAGAAACCTGTGGGGGACGTCACTCATGCTCTGTCTGTTCTTTATACTGTCATCGGATGCTTCTTCATGAGTGCGTGCATGACTTATTTACATGGCACCAATAGCTCCATTGTGGTCATTAAGAAAACAGAGGTGGTCTTTTCAGAGGTAAATCACCAACACTTCTTACTAAGACTCTTTCAGAAGGCCAGCGAGAAGAACAATGACATGTGTTTTCTTATAAATAATGTGTGTGTGCGTGCGTGCGTGTTACCAGTTCTGACCTCTGACTCTGACTCTGTTTTGCTGCCTTCTGTCTGTAGTCTGGAGAACAAGGCTTCTGGAGACACCTGACCCACCATGCCATCTGAGGAGAGCAACAGTGAGGAAGAGACAATGAGAAACACATCAAAGACACACATAAAAGACAGAGACATACCAAAATAAAGTACATCATATCCTGTCTAGCCGTAGTTAGAGAGAGACTTTGTGAGAAATGTTTTTCTAGGTTTATTCTCATCAGCAGGACAAATACAGACGAGGCTTAAGATATTCATAGACTGACACTCACTGACTCAGGAGACCTGAACTAATCTGAGAACTAACGGAAAGTTGCGTCACCTTATGGGACTATTTATAGAACACACTTGCACTTTTATGATTGTGCTTATGTTGTGTTGACTCGTAAATTTAATAATAATGTAATAAATAAAGTTCTTTTTCCCTTTTTAACTCAGACAGAGATCCTGTAGTCTGCGAGCACAGAGTGTGTGCGTGTAAAGATATCAGACAGATCAGAAGGGGTCAGTCCATGTACAGCTGGGACTCCTCATACACTGAAGTCTGGAAAAACTAGTTTTAGTTAGGTTAGGCGGCTGTGGCTCAGAGGCAGAGCGGGTCGTCCACTAATCAGAAGATCAGAGGTGCTGTGCCATCGGTGTGTAAATGTGTATGAATGCTTAGCTTCTAAAACTGATGAGCAGTTTTTATTATGTCAGTTGTTATGTCTATCGCAAGACCTGACAGTACTGGACCTGGCGGAGTCTAAAATGTCGGCAGTTTGGAAGTACTTTAAAATCTCTGAGACCGAGAAAAGGATTGCGGTTTGCAATGAATGCAACACCAACATTTCTAGAGGGGGTTCCTCAGCTAAGACGTTTAGCACTTATAGATTAATAAGCCACTTAAAAGCCAAGCATCCTCCTATATATGAGGAATATGAGAAAGAGACGGCTGCGGCTAAGAGGAAAGCTACGCACGGCACCGCAACTCCATCCATAAAAAAAAAGTTTACAAAGAAAAGCCTAGCCTAATGGAAAAAAAAGAAGAAAAATTAATGAAATAATAATTATACTAACTGGAAGTTCTACTGGAATATTAAATATATATATATATTAAATAAACATTTACTTTCTTTGAAAAAAACATGTCTACAAATTTATTCTAGGTTATTTATGCAATAGTAAAAAAAATGTAAAAAAATTAACAACCCATTTCATATTTGGTTTCGGTTTCAGTATTCAGCCAACCATGTAATTCTTATTCGGTTTCGGCCGAAAATTTTCATTTCAGTGCATCCCAAGTACTTTGTATGGTAGCCAATGCCATCAGTGTATCAATGTGTGTGAATGGGTGAATGAGATATGCAGTGTAAAGTGTTTTGAGTGGTTTGAAGACTAGAAAGGAGATATATATAAGTAGAGTGCATTTGCCATTTTTAAGTTAAGACTGTGTGTGAGCGTGAGGCAGAGCAGGCAGCAGACTGTAACAGTAATTACAGACACACAGATAAGTGGTTAAACTTGCAGCAGCAGCTGAACATCTGGTCGTGCTGTCCTGCTGTGCCTGAAGTTCTCACCTCGTTCCGGTGACGCAGTACAATGTGATCCAGTGACATCACTGTTGGATGTGGTTACAGCTACAACTGACCACACCCATCGCTAATTTACATTTTCAAATCCTCCAGCAGAGGATGATCCGTTCTAAGACACTACCCTTCGCCTTCTCCTGCAGACATCTAGCTCTCATTTTGCCTGTCTGCTTTTCTGTTACGGAACGCAACATCCAGGAATCGTTTTGCAGGCTGCACATGCAGAAGTGAAGCCAAATCAATCACAACCGAATAAACAAAGCGTAGTGTAAACCTAACTAGGACTTGTATGAATGTATGAAAACTTTACACATGCGGCCGGTGCTGGTTCAGCCAGCTTGGTTGCATTGTTATGCCCGGGCCTGAATGCTAAAGGGTGCTTGGGTGTGTGGGCGTGGGCTTCCAGTGATTTCTCGTAAAATTAAAGCCACTTTACTTCCAGTAAAAATGTTAAAAACGCACAATTACAACTGCAGCGTCATGTAAATCCATTCCGACACAACACACGGTAACACTATCAATGATCCCATCACTGACAGACAGCAGGAAAAAAAACAAACACTGTATTTGTTGTGACATTTCCAGGCTCTGCTCCAACAGCCTGTCACAACCACGAGTCACTGTTTGGAAGCCTCCATCCATTTATCCACCTTTAGCTCCTCTCGCTCCTTACCTCTCAGGGAGCAGTGTTGTCTATAGGTTTCTCTGACGGCCTCCAGCTGAGAGTATCTCTCCACCAGCACCTCCTTCTGTGACTCCAGACGAGGCTTCATGTCCAGGTTCTGCTCAGCCAGGCTGCGGTTTGATGCCAGCGCCATCTCCCTCTCCAGCTGAATGTTCTGTATCTGATGGGGGGATAATAATGACAAATATCAGACTACGGCTTTAAGTTTCAGGGAGTTTGTGAATGACACTAAAATAGTGAGGAAATATTAGTGATGGGGGCAAAGTGTAAAGTGTGAAAAGCTGCTATCTGGTCACCTTCAGAACCTTCTTTACTTATTCTCTCTTCAGAGAGCTCCTCATTTAAATTGAGATGATTTTATTGAAACAAAACAAAAGTTTCATTCAGTGAAATAAATATATCTTAAAGCAAGGGATTAAAAACAGGCTACACAATGATGGCATTTTTAGAGCCATGGTGATGCAGCTGCACAGGGTCGATGTTATGGATGTCTGAGAGATGATGTTAGAAGGAAGCGGCTTCAGTGAGGTAACATTAGTGACGTTATTCTTCCCATGTTCATCATGCTGCAGTTTGTGGTTTTCTTCAGGTGGTTTAACAACTCAGTTTGTACTTGGCATGAATCCCAAACATTCTATCTGAATTTGTGTGAACTCTGCGCTTCCCACCTCATTTCCATGTGTACTATTCTACCAATCGTAGGGGTACGCATCTCTGCAGCCTTTTTCAGACATAGATTACATAAGAGTGCTGAGACACACAGCAGGTGTCTGCACTCAGTCATGACAGGATGTTCCAGAAAGAGTGACGTTGCTCCCAGTGCACAGACGGAGGGACTTTAAACCTTGTTGTGCTGTTGAGGCCTCAAAGTCCAAGTGACATAAATGTTTTGTTTGCTCTGTAAATCTCTTCCTTTGAGTTCAGATTAGATCATATTACTCTTTACGACTTTGATTTGATTTGACATTTATGTATTGAGGTGCATTGTCATGCTCCATCAGAACTGGTCTGATCATCGTGTTCTTAGAGCATCACACTGATCTGACATAGGAACGATGTGAGGGCGATTCTAAAGCTATTCACCGGCCAACAAGCGGTCCTGACAGAGAACACTGTGCGCTCTGTAACGCTAGCTCAGTCTGCAGCCTAACTGCTGCACACTGACATATTCGAATGCCCACTAACTATATTAGCCTGCTGTTAATGTTAAAGGTTTCCACAGCTGTGGTCTGTCACTCACCTCTCTTATTGTGGTAAGCACGCTGCTGGCTGATCAGATGGAAATAAAACAACTTGTATAATCTATTTATTATAGTTAATATTATTCGTTCGTTCGTTCATTTTCTTCCGCTTATCCGTGGTCGGGGTCGCGGGGGCAGCAGCTTCAGCAGGGAAACCCAGACTTCCCTCTCCCCAGCCACTTCTGCCAACTCTCCCAGGGGGACCCCAAGGCATTCCCAGGCCCGGAGGGACGTGCCCGGAACATCTCACCAGGGAGACGTCCAGGAGGCATCCTCACGAGATGCCCGAGCCACCTCAGCTGGTTCCTCTCGATGCGGAGGAGCAGCGGTTCTACTCTGAGCTCCTCGCGGATGGCCGAGCTTCTCACCCCATCTCTAAGGGAGAGCCCAGCCACCCTGCGAAGGAAGCTCAGTTCGGCCGCTTGTATTCGCGATCTTATTCTTTCGGTCACTACCCAAAGCTCGTGACCATAGGTGAGGGTAGGAACGTAGATCGACTGGTAAATCGAGAGCCTCGCCTTTCGGCTCAGCTCCTTCTTCACCACGACAGACCGGTGCAGAGTCCGCATCACTGCAAAAGCCGCACCGATCCACCGGTCGATCTCCCGTTCCATCCTTCCCTCACTCGTGAACAAGACCCCAAGATACTTAAACTCCTCCACTTGAGGCAGGATCTCATCCCCGACCCGGAGGCTGCACTCCACCCTTTTCCGGCTGAGAACCATGGCCTCGGATTTGGAGGTGCTGCATTCTCATCCCAGCCGCTTCACACTCGACTGCAAACCGCTCCAGAGAGAGCTGAAGGTCACGATCCGATGAAGCCAACAGGACTACATCGTCCGCAAAAAGCAGCTAAGGGTATAGAGCTGGTCCACAGTTCCACGGCAAGAACGAAAACCACATTGCTCCTCCTGGATCCGAGGTTCGACAATCTTGTGGACCCTCCTCTCTAGGACCCCTGAAAAGACCTTCCCGGGGAGGCTGAGGAGTGTGATCCCCCTATAGTTGAAGCACATCCTCCGGTCCCCCTTTTTGTATAGGGGAACCACCACCCCGGTCTGCCAGTCCAGAGACACTGCCCCCGATGTCCACGCGATGTTTTGCCACCGAGGAGTTTTTTGACTACCTCAGCAACCTCAGCCCCAGAGATGGGCAAGACCACCACGGGGTCCCCAGACCCTGCCTCCTCAAAGGAAGACGTGCTGGTGGGATTGAGGTCTTCCCTCCACCGACCCAAGACGTCCCCAGTCGAGGTCAGCAGCACACCATCCCCACTGAACACAGTGTTGATAGTGCACTGTTTCCCCCGCCTGAGCCGCCGGATGGTGGTCCAGAAACTCCTCGAAACCGTTCGAAAGTCACTCTCCATGGCCTCACCGAACTCCTCCCACGCCCGAGTTTTTGCCTCTGCAACCGCCGAGGCCGCATTCCGCTTGGCATGTCGATACTCATCAGCTGCTTCAGGACTCCCACAGGCCAAAAAGGTTCTGTAGGCATCCTTCTTCAGCTTGACGGCATCCCTCACCGCCGGTGTCCAGTTAATATTATTTTAAAATAAAAAGTGAATGTGAGTTGTGCTGCCTCCCTCTCACACTTTCAGGTTCTTGGACTCAGATGTTTAACTCACTTTGCGCTCTGGTAACTGCTGATCATCAGTGTAAGAAAAGGGAAATGGAAGCTGGATTATCTGTGGAATTTTTAATGCTGTCAGAAGCACTGCTGTCCTCCTCCCATCCTCTGGTGTGAGAATTTAATTGTACTAAACAGGAATAAACAGGGTGAAGTAGCAAGTAAAATCAAAGTGTGTAAACTACACGGAACCCACAAACTAATGGATGCAACTCTTTCAATATTTTATATATTTGTTTTTATCTTATTCTGTGTAGTGTGTATATAGTTTTGTGACTTATTGTCTCTGCTATTAGTTTAAACTTTTCAAAAGATGATTTATACTCGATTCATCTCAAGAATGCACATATCTTTCATGTCCAATAAATGTATAAAAGATGGTGATTGATTTGAAGCTGAAAATATGTTGAGCGGGCTGCTGGCATGTTGGATGTACTTCTTTTTCTTCTTCTTCTTCTTCTTCTATCTAAACAATCAGCAAAGACACGGTTCATCGACGGACCTGAGGTGGGCTGAATGACGCCCAGGTGCTATAATAAGTCATCTGTAATGACGCTGTCAATCCTGCATAACTTTAAGCCTTAATATAATGTGAACAGGTGAGTTGTATATAAATCCACCCTCAGTACAGTTGTCATGAACGGGGAAATTAGCTACAGAGACCAAAACTGTTTTTTGTACCAGGCTGTAAACATGTTTATTTCTGCTGTGAAGTTGGACATTTGAACATGGGGACTTATGGAGACTGACTCACTTCTGGAGCCAGCCTCAAGTGGACGACAAGAGGAACTGCAGTTTTTAGCACTTGCGCATTGGCTTCACTTCACAGACACAGAGGTTGCTGCTGTCACGTAATGATGATTTTAGAGAAATGCACGCTGATGTTGGTGACCTTTTTTCCATTTCATTAACACTGAGTTGGAAAAGGAAATTATGAATATGAAAAAAATATCATGCTGACCCTACATTACAGAGGTGAAAAATAACCAAGAAAATATATCAGTTCTATTAGCATCTCAATGAACATCTGCAGCAGTAGCTACAGGGTCAAAATGAGAGGATGTGTTAGACAACGTGTGGAAGTGTTTACACATTCTTACAGTGATGTAAACAATAGAAGTTTACAAGTCAACCTAATACACAGATACCGGTCTACATGCTTAAAAATAAGGGTTCAGGTTTTTGTGAGAAGGAAGTTCAGACATTTGTCTTTGTTAGTATTGTTGAAACACTCTGTTACAACTCTGTGCTTTAACCATAATGCTCAGTGATATATTTATGTATACATCTTTTCCTAATATTTTCCATTGTTACTGTGGTCATGTAGCTATATGTGTATGACCTTCTGTAAGTCAAACTAAAACATCTCTGCGTGGTCTCGTCATGATTTTAAACATGAACTCACTCATCTAAATAAACAAACATATACAGACATATTTAGACTGTATAATAATAATAATAATAATAATAATAATAATAATAATAATAATAATAATAATAATAATGGTTAGTTCAAATTAGCACACCTCACAGACTGACGTTAGGAGGTCTGTTTGTTCGGTTTGTGTATTTATATCTTCAAAGCACCGACCATAACTGTATTCAGTATTTGTAGTGCTTCACTGGACACTGATCCTGGACCAGGTTCTTAACTGTGACTAACTCTTCAGTTAGTTCTTGTACAAACACACACTTGTATTCAGATTACCGCTAGTGTTTGTTTAGTCCTTATTTGCAGGCTCATTTGTCTGTTCACAGATGGCAACATCCTTTTCCTATTTGCAAGTTTGGATGCAAATCAAATAAAAAAAAAACATAAAGTTCAAAGTGCAGCTGACCTCTGGCTTTAGCATCAAAACACACAAGGACCAATATCTGAGGCCGTAACACCACATCGCCGCTACAAGCATATGACCGGACGTTGGGGGTGATTGTTTTAAAGTAACTCTGTCAATCACAAACCGACAAACCTCATCCGCCCTGAAAGACCGGAGAGCAGTGTCATTTGGAGTGTGACCTGTGGTAAGTAATACACAGAGGAAGGGCTACACGCTTATTACATTAATGTGAGCTGGCCAGAACAATTAGAGTTCATTAGAGCGTTGTGTAGTTGGCTATCAGCTGGAGAGGAAAGCAGTATTTATTCACAGCGCCATCCAAACTGCAAACTAACTATTTCACTACTTTTTGTAATATTATTTATATGATGGTCACTACTCTTGCAATAATATTATTATCTGTATCATGGTCACTTCCTCTGCAATGTTTTTTACACTATAGTCACTTTACATTACAATACTCTTTTTATATATCATGCCACTTTTATCCTCAGTGTTGTCTGTTTTGAAGGTTGACTTTTTCGTGTTTATTGTGTAGGTTATAGATATTTGTCTGTTTAATTTTTTTTTCAAGTTTTTTCTAGTTCTGTAGTGTATGCTACACTTTCCTCTGCTGCTCTAACAAGTACATTTCCCTGTGCTGGGATGAACAAAGTAAATCTAATCTAATCTAACCATACATTTCACTAGCATGACAGTTTGGATGATTCATGTCCTTTGACTGTACCTAGAGTGAGAGAGTAACCAAACAAACATGTTTAAGACTTTTATATTAAATCTTTCTAATGTTATGTGAGCGCTCTACCACCCTTCAACACACACAATGAATCATTCCAAACAGAAAAGCCAGCCGAGGAATGAAGCGTCATTTTTACCTCGTCAGACTCCAGAGCCATAGACTCCACCCTCTCCGGGTTGTCCAGGAGCTCCTGGAGCTCTGATTGGTTCAAGTCCTGGAGCTTCTCCATTTGATTTGCCAGATGGCTGCCCGTCACAAAAAGAAGCAGGAAATAAGAGTTAAAAACAATGTTTTGGAAACAGAAAGTGTACAGTCAGAGGCCTAGTCCATCGAACTCATCTGATTTCATCTGACTGATAATTAGCAGTCACTGACTTATCGAGCTTTTGTTGACAACTTACACAACAACACACGAAGCAAACCGTGTCACCTGCTGCCACCCTCCTTATGAAATGACCGCCGTGCGCGTAAAATCTGACAGATGTGGCTGTTTTTTAAATCAACATCAGACACAGTGATACGTTAACCACGTCAGATTATTATACACAGCTGGCTAACAGCTAGCTAGCATGTTAAAGTCACAGTATCGTGGATGTAGGCCACGAACAGAGCGAGCCGTGGCGGCCGTGGGTGAACTCATACTCACATGACGCTAGCAAACCAAACTCAGCCTGACAATGACTGGCGGTGACATCCAACACCACCTCTGGATTTCAACTGACAGGTGACGCGACACGTCTTCGGCTGCTCCGACCTGCCCACGGTCGGTGTCCAGCTTAACAGGGAGGGGGGGCGGTGGAGTCGGTTTCGACGCTCTCCGGTCGGTGAGATAGCTAGCTTTTCGCGACCGACGTCCACACTCTCGTCTCACGGTTCCGCGCCCGGTGGTGTGACGGTGACAGCAACGGTCGGTATGCTCGCAATGTCAGGCACTCCGCCGCCGTCAACTTCGATGGAAGCCCAGCGATTTGGCGAGCAAAAACGGAGCCCTAAAAGAGTCCACACGGTCCTGACGAGCGGTGCCGAACGTCTCTGTGTTCCCACGACGCTTACTGTAATATTTAGACGGCTGCAGTCGATAAAATGTGTTTTAAAATTGTGTTTTTATGGCTAAAAATAGGAAAGTTTCACTCTACACTGACAGAAACCGCCGCCATTTTAGGAAGCATCCACGTTCCGTGGTTCGCGGGGGTGGGGTGCACGGACCAAACTAAAATATTCTAAAACAAGACCGGTGAACTGTGAAGAACTACTGACTCATGGTTGTAAGATGTTTTAAATATTTCCTGGCTGCCGACATCTTTAGGTGTCATTGTTTAAAATGAACGGGTTTCCCGCCGCTGGCCCCTGTATCTCAGGATAATGGTGGGTTCCCTCGCTCAGCTGATATAAGGGGAACCCCTACGTGACGGTAATGTTCCGTCCACTGCTGCTGCCACTGTGCTGCTCCAACACTGCTGATGGCAAACTGTCAGGAGGAGCTGCTTTCTTTACAGACGAGGAGAAATGAAAGGACTTTCTGTGTGGATAGAAACACACACACGGCTCTGAGGCAGATTTATCCATTAGCTCAGTGTGTCCACTGCACTGATTCTTATTAAACGTTTGAGCATGTTGGCGAGAATCCACCCACCATGAAAGATGATGGTTGCGGTTATTAATAATAGCAGGTGTAGCTGTAGCAGCAGCAGCAGCAATATTAATGGTGCTTGTAGGGTATAAGAACTTGTCATAGGCTTTACTCTGTGTGTAGTTTTAGAGTTTTTTAATGTGAAAACTTCCATATTGTTCTGGACCTTTACACAAAAATCACAACAAATGAAGAGCTACGTTAGGTATATACAAACTATATACATTTAAATGGAAGTAAACATAAAAAGCAACAGCCACCATGTCAAACTAATGCCAGACTAACCAAATAAAGAGACCGCTATGTAAGTCTCTGTCTATTACATTAGGACAGAGGTCTCCACCTTTTTCATCCCAAGGACCCCTTGGACGAGAGACAGAACAGGGACCCCCATACAAGGACGCTGGAAGTAGGGGTGCTGCAGACTCCCGGTGGCGAGAGGCTGAATGGAAATGCAAAAACAAACAAACGTTGAAATGAATAAATAAAATAAATATCACACTATTATTATACTATTGTCATTTTATTTACATAACTCAAACAACATATTTTACTATAAATGTCAGAAGCATGATTTAATTCACAAAATTTAGTACCGCAAACACGATCGTTTAAAGCATCTAGACGTCAACAACTAGACTAGCACTAGCACTTTGAACCGGTCTTTCAAGGCAGGGTGGTTTTAAACCACCAGAGAGATCAGAGAGAGAGATGGACTTTAAATAAGGCTTTGGAATTCGGAGTTTCAACGTTTGTAAAAACTATAAAATCAGTTAGCCCCGAGTTTTTTTCATTTTCGGGCGCTCGTGCGCCCCCCACGGAGACGGCGCCCTGGGCGGCCGCCCACATTGCCCATAGCTAGGACCGGCCCTGGTTACCGGCCAGCCCTGTCCCTTTAAGACGGTGGCCCGGCACGTGTGTGTGTGACGTACAGGTGCAAACAGGTAAACACAGGAGGGAGGGGTACACATCCAGCGTGTTAGATGTACACAGCAGAGTTGGTTCATGTGAACGCCCGAGTGTGTGTTCTGCTTTTTGATAAGATAAATGAAATGTGCGGTTTTGCACGAAAGCCACTTCTTCGTCCTCCTTTCTTCCCACACTTTTGCCCGGACTCCGACGCCAGTTACCAGCAACGAGCCAAAACATCAAACCAGTTCCCCACTCCGGTTCGGAGCGAAAGAAGGTTTAAAAAGTCAACACTATGTTACTTGTTTATAACGCTGTCTAGTCCCTAATCTCAGTACCTTGTGCGTGAAATTAAATATATGAGGTCTTAATTTAAGACATATTCTGAGAAATACTTGCATTTCATGTGTGATTCAATGAAGCACATTCACATTCCTGAGCTGTCAAGTTGGCTTTATGATGTATTTCTAAAACCTCTGTAGGTCTAATACAGGTTGGTTGTAATGACATCTCATTGTAAATTATAGCCTGTATCACATGATTCTTAGGCATATAAATAACCAAGTGAAACACCCTATCGAGAACTTTATTTATTTATTTATTTATTTATTTATTTATTTATTTATTTATTTATTTATTTATGTATGTTGCCCTTCGCATTATGACGTCATCGGAAGGTTTCTCAGGAGTATCTCAAAAGTAGCTTATTATTGCATGTTAATGCTTGCAGTTTACTCAAAGTCATCTTTGTTATAATCTTTTAATTGTCACTGATTATTTTGGTGAAAATTGTCAATTATCTAACAGAAATTGGCAGATCCCCTATGGGTCACGGACCCCTGGTTGAATAGCCCTGCATTAGGACATTCAGCTTCTGACAGAAATAGAAGGGCAGCTTGTTTTTGTCCTACCGAAAACATACAGTAACACATCTGGGACTTTTTACAGACAGCACTAACGTATCAATCTCCCCATTTATGTGACACACTGTAGGTTTCAGTTTTATAGTTCCACAATCACAGCGGTGTTTCCACTCAGAGTACACAGAACTTTTTGTCCCAGGAACTAAAAGGTTCCTTCAGACCATTGTTGTCTGTGTTTCCACTGTGATTTACAGACCTGTGAAGATTAGTCACTTTTTGTATTATAGAACAACAAGGCCTGAACTTCGTCATCAGTGCACCAGTCCCTTGTTTTCTTCTGTAACTCCATGCTACTCAGTGCTGCAAAGTTCCTGTACTGTGGATGTGGAAGGATTTTTTTAGTGGGTAAAATAATATCAGTGGAACTGAACTTTCCCTGCCGTGGAAACACAGCTACTAGTACCTGGAGAATGTTCCTAAAGTGGAAACATGACTCATGTAAAACAAACTAAATACATTTAGAGTCATAGAAAGGCGATGACACATCTGAACAACTAATAAAAAGCAGGGTAGAAACTGCCCAGGCTCAGAACACTACACCAGTTCACAGTATGGAATAACACCATCAGTCTTAGGCACGGACACAATAACAGCAACACATTTACAGCATTCTGCAGTATATGTGTGTACTTTATTTTGTAAGACTTTGTATACGGTCTTTGCTCTTTTGTATTCTTTGAATATTTACAGTGATACACTTTGTCATATTTCCTGGCAGAAAAAGTGAAGCAGTCACTTTGAGACAGATGTCCTCCACCTCACTTGGTTCATTTTCTTTCAAGATTGTCCCAGTTGAGTCCACACCCAGACACTTATGGCTGGACACCTCTAGACATCTCCACCTGTGTCTCGGGCAGCCTCTTTTCCTTGTGGGTTCTGGGTTGTCGGGTGATGTATTGATATTCGAATCCTGGGTAAAACCTCCATGAATCACCTTTTGTTTTTCCAATCAAATAAAACCTACAATGTCTAAATATCATCCAACTGTGCAGCTCTGTGGAGTATTGTAGCCTGTTTTATATCATGTTGCTGGTTCTTTGTTTATGAACTGACTGTGTGATTCCTGCTCTTATCAATATTTCAAGCAGGCAGTTTATTTTAAAACGTTCTGAACCATAAAGCAACTGTGGCCGGTCCAGCATTAGATCATAAAAAGATAGTAGCTGGTGAGCAAAGTCAAATATGTAGCAGCTAAAGGGACTTTTCATGTTCTCAGGAGATGGTGGAGACTGGACAGTGGACTTGTGTTCATCAGGTGGACACAAATATGACTCCAGAAGAATGCTACTGTTGTTTTGAACGAGTTGGAAATGTAAATTAGCTGTAACACATTACCAAACTATATAAGGCAATAAAATGTCAGACTGTGAGTTTGTTAGTGAAATTTTCTGCCCCCAAGTGGCAAAGGTGTAAAAATGAATCACTGTTAATGAGTTAACATGTTAAAAACATTCAGTAGAAAAGTACTGCAGCACCAGCAACATCCATTTCCACACAATACACCAGACTAACAAACATATACAGACATATTTAGACTGTATAATAATAATAATAATAATAATAATAATAATAATAATAATAATAATAATAATGGTTAGTTCAAATTAGCACACCTCACAGACTGACGTTAGGAGGTCTGTTTGTTCGGTTTGTGTATTTATATCTTCAAAGCACCGACCATAACTGTATTCAGTATTTGTAGTGCTTCACTGGACACTGATCCTGGACCAGGTTCTTAACTGTGACTAACTCTTCAGTTAGTTCTTGTACAAACACACACTTGTATTCAGATTACCGCTAGTGTTTGTTTAGTCCTTATTTGCAGGCTCATTTGTCTGTTCACAGATGGCAACATCCTTTTCCTATTTGCAAGTTTGGATGCAAATCAAATAAAAAAAAAACATAAAGTTCAAAGTGCAGCTGACCTCTGGCTTTAGCATCAAAACACACAAGGACCAATATCTGAGGCCGTAACACCACATCGCCGCTACAAGCATATGACCGGACGTTGGGGGTGATTGTTTTAAAGTAACTCTGTCAATCACAAACCGACAAACCTCATCCGCCCTGAAAGACCGGAGAGCAGTGTCATTTGGAGTGTGACCTGTGGTAAGTAATACACAGAGGAAGGGCTACACGCTTATTACATTAATGTGAGCTGGCCAGAACAATTAGAGTTCATTAGAGCGTTGTGTAGTTGGCTATCAGCTGGAGAGGAAAGCAGTATTTATTCACAGCGCCATCCAAACTGCAAACTAACTATTTCACTACTTTTTGTAATATTATTTATATGATGGTCACTACTCTTGCAATAATATTATTATCTGTATCATGGTCACTTCCTCTGCAATGTTTTTTACACTATAGTCACTTTACATTACAATACTCTTTTTATATATCATGCCACTTTTATCCTCAGTGTTGTCTGTTTTGAAGGTTGACTTTTTCGTGTTTATTGTGTAGGTTATAGATATTTGTCTGTTTAATTTTTTTTTCAAGTTTTTTCTAGTTCTGTAGTGTATGCTACACTTTCCTCTGCTGCTCTAACAAGTACATTTCCCTGTGCTGGGATGAACAAAGTAAATCTAATCTAATCTAACCATACATTTCACTAGCATGACAGTTTGGATGATTCATGTCCTTTGACTGTACCTAGAGTGAGAGAGTAACCAAACAAACATGTTTAAGACTTTTATATTAAATCTTTCTAATGTTATGTGAGCGCTCTACCACCCTTCAACACACACAATGAATCATTCCAAACAGAAAAGCCAGCCGAGGAATGAAGCGTCATTTTTACCTCGTCAGACTCCAGAGCCATAGACTCCACCCTCTCCGGGTTGTCCAGGAGCTCCTGGAGCTCTGATTGGTTCAAGTCCTGGAGCTTCTCCATTTGATTTGCCAGATGGCTGCCCGTCACAAAAAGAAGCAGGAAATAAGAGTTAAAAACAATGTTTTGGAAATGAAATGTGCGGTTTTGCACGAAAGCCACTTCTTCGTCCTCCTTTCTTCCCACACTTTTGCCCGGACTCCGACGCCAGTTACCAGCAACGAGCCAAAACATCAAACCAGTTCCCCACTCCGGTTCGGAGCGAAAGAAGGTTTAAAAAGTCAACACTATGTTACTTGTTTATAACGCTGTCTAGTCCCTAATCTCAGTACCTTGTGCGTGAAATTAAATATATGAGGTCTTAATTTAAGACATATTCTGAGAAATACTTGCATTTCATGTGTGATTCAATGAAGCACATTCACATTCCTGAGCTGTCAAGTTGGCTTTATGATGTATTTCTAAAACCTCTGTAGGTCTAATACAGGTTGGTTGTAATGACATCTCATTGTAAATTATAGCCTGTATCACATGATTCTTAGGCATATAAATAACCAAGTGAAACACCCTATCGAGAACTTTATTTATTTATTTATTTATTTATTTATTTATTTATTTATTTATTTATTTATTTATTTATGTATGTTGCCCTTCGCATTATGACGTCATCGGAAGGTTTCTCAGGAGTATCTCAAAAGTAGCTTATTATTGCATGTTAATGCTTGCAGTTTACTCAAAGTCATCTTTGTTATAATCTTTTAATTGTCACTGATTATTTTGGTGAAAATTGTCAATTATCTAACAGAAATTGGCAGATCCCCTATGGGTCACGGACCCCTGGTTGAATAGCCCTGCATTAGGACATTCAGCTTCTGACAGAAATAGAAGGGCAGCTTGTTTTTGTCCTACCGAAAACATACAGTAACACATCTGGGACTTTTTACAGACAGCACTAACGTATCAATCTCCCCATTTATGTGACACACTGTAGGTTTCAGTTTTATAGTTCCACAATCACAGCGGTGTTTCCACTCAGAGTACACAGAACTTTTTGTCCCAGGAACTAAAAGGTTCCTTCAGACCATTGTTGTCTGTGTTTCCACTGTGATTTACAGACCTGTGAAGATTAGTCACTTTTTGTATTATAGAACAACAAGGCCTGAACTTCGTCATCAGTGCACCAGTCCCTTGTTTTCTTCTGTAACTCCATGCTACTCAGTGCTGCAAAGTTCCTGTACTGTGGATGTGGAAGGATTTTTTTAGTGGGTAAAATAATATCAGTGGAACTGAACTTTCCCTGCCGTGGAAACACAGCTACTAGTACCTGGAGAATGTTCCTAAAGTGGAAACATGACTCATGTAAAACAAACTAAATACATTTAGAGTCATAGAAAGGCGATGACACATCTGAACAACTAATAAAAAGCAGGGTAGAAACTGCCCAGGCTCAGAACACTACACCAGTTCACAGTATGGAATAACACCATCAGTCTTAGGCACGGACACAATAACAGCAACACATTTACAGCATTCTGCAGTATATGTGTGTACTTTATTTTGTAAGACTTTGTATACGGTCTTTGCTCTTTTGTATTCTTTGAATATTTACAGTGATACACTTTGTCATATTTCCTGGCAGAAAAAGTGAAGCAGTCACTTTGAGACAGATGTCCTCCACCTCACTTGGTTCATTTTCTTTCAAGATTGTCCCAGTTGAGTCCACACCCAGACACTTATGGCTGGACACCTCTAGACATCTCCACCTGTGTCTCGGGCAGCCTCTTTTCCTTGTGGGTTCTGGGTTGTCGGGTGATGTATTGATATTCGAATCCTGGGTAAAACCTCCATGAATCACCTTTTGTTTTTCCAATCAAATAAAACCTACAATGTCTAAATATCATCCAACTGTGCAGCTCTGTGGAGTATTGTAGCCTGTTTTATATCATGTTGCTGGTTCTTTGTTTATGAACTGACTGTGTGATTCCTGCTCTTATCAATATTTCAAGCAGGCAGTTTATTTTAAAACGTTCTGAACCATAAAGCAACTGTGGCCGGTCCAGCATTAGATCATAAAAAGATAGTAGCTGGTGAGCAAAGTCAAATATGTAGCAGCTAAAGGGACTTTTCATGTTCTCAGGAGATGGTGGAGACTGGACAGTGGACTTGTGTTCATCAGGTGGACACAAATATGACTCCAGAAGAATGCTACTGTTGTTTTGAACGAGTTGGAAATGTAAATTAGCTGTAACACATTACCAAACTATATAAGGCAATAAAATGTCAGACTGTGAGTTTGTTAGTGAAATTTTCTGCCCCCAAGTGGCAAAGGTGTAAAAATGAATCACTGTTAATGAGTTAACATGTTAAAAACATTCAGTAGAAAAGTACTGCAGCACCAGCAACATCCATTTCCACACAATACACCAGACTATGTCATTTTGTACATCAGGTATGGTGTTTTGTTAAATGTAGCACTGTACATGTTGGAGTAATTCAAAGTTTATATTCACATTGTGGTGTTCTGTGTGACACATATGGACTTTTGAATGGAACATGATAAAGGCACACACATAGACACACAGATTACACAGCTAGGGCAGTATTGAATGCTTCTGTGCCACCAGATAACATTCAGCCAGTCTGTTTTCAGATTGGCCTTGACCAAGATTAAGAAGTCGAGCACACACACACACCATGCAGGCTCATGGGAAACACATAGACAATATTATGTTTGTGTGATGCCCAGAACACGGACATACAATTATAAGAAAGTACAGGACGGTTGGGTCCTGATCTGGTGATTTCACTATGTAACAGTGATGTAAGAATGATGTAAGAATGGGTATAAAAGGTTGTGAAAAGAAAAAGTAAAGAGACGTTCGGATTCGCAAGCAGCTGTCTCCGTGTTGTTATTTCATTACGTTCTGGAAGGTTTTCTCCACAACAACATCAACAGTGTTCTTCATTATTAAGGCTCTCACAAATACTATGTAGCTTTATAGAGGAAACAGAGTGAATCATAGAGGCTTATTTAAAAAAAAATAAAAAAATCCATCTATTGTGTCTAAATCCTGACCCACTGCGTTTGGAAACCACTATCCACTGGGACTCTAGAAAAAGCAAACTGGCCAATGTTCCAGTAAAGGATGACCATATCCACAGACTTGACCTTGAATTTATGTTGGTGCATTTTTGGGAATATTCTTCTGGCTGAAAGTGAGAGCAGGAGATTGCTACAACTCTTATGAAACAGCTAGTTGTATTATTATTTTTTTATTTCATACACAAAATTTCAAAACAGCAACATGTTCGTCGAGCTTTAGGGACATTTTACAGTCATTATCAACACATCAGTGCTCTCCAGTGGACAAACTGTTTATAAATGACCTCAAGCTCTAGTCATTAGTGGTAATGTGAAAATAACACTTATATCTCACTTATAGCATGGCCACTAGCAGGGCAAAAAGGGCGATTTTGATGGTTTATCCACCTACTCCAGTTTCCTGCTGCCTCGTGTTACATTCTATGATGGACACAAACTGAACTCAGATCTGATCTGTGTCATGAAAACTCAGTGCAGTGTCACCACAGAAACAGAAAACTGCAGTCGACTATTAAGTGTAAGTATTTTTGATTCTACAGCGGGTAATTCAACATGTATGGTGTGTGTGTGTGTGTGTGTGTGTGTGTGTGTGTGTGTGTGTGTGTGTGTGTGCGTGCGTGTCTGTTAGTCTATTTTAATTGCTTTGAGGGCGGAGAAAGACAGGATGGAGTGCAGGACCACAGCCCCCGTGTCATATAGCATCAGCAGCACTGTCACTACCCAGCTGTACGCCTGCAGGAGACAAGAAGAGAAGATTACACAAAAAGCAATATCAGATCATTGCTAAATAAAATTGAGAAGCTCCGCATTAACACCAGGACCTGTTACGAGTGCCAGGAATCCATTAAAGGTGTGTAAGTGGCATCTAATGATGAGTCTGCACATTGCAATCAATTCAACCGTCCCCTACCTTCCCTTCCCATTTCAAGTGCGTAAGAGAAGCTATGGTGGCCTGAAGAGGTCATTGTAACAACCGCGCAAGTAGCCTGTTGAAGCTGTTGATGTTCCTTTAGATACATATGTTTAGTTAGATATTCTGTCAAACTATAGCTCATAGCTAATGTATTTGTTGATTTTAGCTAGTTGTTCTGCATGATAATAAAAGCTTTATTATTATTATCTATGTAAGGATTCAGTTTCTAATGAATTTTGAAGATCAATCTCTTGTATATCACAGAGAACATAGCTATGCATGTTATATCGCATTTCTGTGTGTTTCTGCCTTTAATATGTGCACAGTAAAAGCAATGGTATGTAGCCCAAACATTCAACTACTTTCCTTATCTTTAAGAGCCCTTTACCTTCTAGAGAGTTTAAGAATATAATCCTCTGTCTAATTGGCTGTAAACACGATCCATTGCAATGCACACCTGGAGCCACTACAAGCTAAAACTGGCACTATAGACACTTCATAGCCAGAACTTAGACACAGCCACTAAGGCAATAACAGACAATACATTTTGCACTGACAATGTGGCGACCACAAAGTAAGTTGTTATCTATTCAACTAACTAAGCAGATAAAAAAAAAGCTCCATTAACAGGAAAAAACCCAGCACCGTCCGAACCAACTGAACCAGGGTAGCCAGGAAGCCTACTGCCATTAAAATGTAAAATGAATGGATGCATTGATGACTTTTCTGTGTACTGTATAGTCACATTTCCTAACTTTACTGTAACATTTTACACATTGATGTCATAATTTTTTACCTGAAGGATGCCATAAAGCACAACTTTCTTTTCTCATTTCTCTCAAAATAATAAACTTAGCCCAGCAAACATTTACTTGACCCTCATCGAGACCAACAGGTCCAACATATGTCGGGTCCCAGCGTGACTTTATCTCGATCATTCGCCTACACTGAGTGTTAGGGGAATTGTAGGGAGGCCCTAAAGTCCCCAAAAGCGCTATTTATATCTTGTGAGAACAAGATAACATGTAACCAAAATAAAGATGTTAAAATTCAAACTTCCTGTTTGTTCTTTGTTTTTAAGAGCGCATAGTGTGTTTTTTCACTGAGATGTTGCTCAGGTTGGACATTAAGTGGAAAAGCCGCAGTATGTGCCGTATCTTTTCAAACATCTCTCTATAAAGAAGGCCATGGGACCTGGCCTGCAGATTATCTGGAACCAGCATGGTGTACTATATACTGTATGGTGTAAGTTCTGGAATCATTCCTGTCCCCAAGAAACCCATCCTACTGGTTTTAGATCAGCTGCTCTCACGTCAGTCGGCATTAAATGCGTTGAGAAGTGTGTGTCCAAGTTAAAAGCAGATGTAAACAGCAGAGTATAGATGATGCTATTACTGCCATTATGCACTTGGTTTTATATCATCTTAAAGAAAATAGAACTTATTATTTCACGTCCTCTTTTATCTATCTCTCTAGAAAAAGAAAAGAAGAAAAGAAAAGAAAGAAATGGAAAAAAAGAAGAATAAAATGAAACACACTGACGGCCTGGATTTCTGTGGGACACCCAAATGATGCCCATCTGTATGCGTAGTAGGTGGGGGTGTTGAGCACACACTTGACTTTCTGCAAAGAGTTCAGGCTGTAGCAGTAGACGAAGAAGCCGATCACTGCCCCCAGCAGGCCAACCAGATTACTGCATGCACAACCTCGAAGCTGTGGAGGGGGGCAGTCAAGATCGATCACTGTACACTGACTACGAATGTGTTATCATATAGTCATATAACATATATCATAATGACTTTGTCTTCTTAGATTACACACACGTTCTACATAAGATGTTATGATGAGGACATATTTTCAAAATCTGTGAGATTAAAAACTTTTCGTCAAAGTGATGAAATGTTCTAAAAACCTTTGAGATGGTTCAAACGTTATTGGATCAAAATCTCCCATAAGTCTTTGCATTAGCTGGATATGTGAACATACCAGCAGTCTGCTGGGGTTCCTCTCGCTGGCCATGGTGAATGATCCTCCTGCCACAACCTGCAGCACACACACACAGACACACACACACACACACCATACATGTTGAATTACCCGCTGTAGAATCAAAAATACTTACACTTAATAGTCGACTCTGCAGTTTTCTGTTTCTGTGGTGACACTGCAGCTCATATAGAAGCTCATATTTCATTTTCATCTTTGAGGTAACTTTTGTGTTTTTGTTGTTGTTGGATTTATTGTGCTTATCGTGCTTTCAGGTGAAGCTGGATCTTATCAGTCACATTATAGATTGAAATAACTTGTTCTAGATCAGTAGTCACTGATTATTTGAGTACTTTCTTGCAGTAATACAACAGTGACATGTCCATATGTATATTGAAAGTGTTATTAGTGGCCGTAATCTGTTCATACTTGCTGCAAAGAGATGTGAGAGATGGAGGACAACATCTTGTAAGTGAAGTTAATCTGAGTCTGCAGCAGTCAGATTTAATCAAACCAAAGTGTTGTTGCTGTCATGTACAGCCACAAATAATGCTTTCATGCATATACAGTATGCTTCACCCTCTGCTTCCAAGCATGTAGAAGAATCTGTGGTGGCCTCAGAACTTTGTGAACTATGACAAAGATGAACATTTAGTGGAGGATTAGCACTGATATCCAGACTAAGAATCAGAATAAGAATCATGAGGTACGTACTAAAATTCCTAAAATGAGTGGCATGACGTAGAATTTGGGCAGATTTTGATTGGAGCAAGCGATCAGGACAGACAGCATGAGCTGGAACAGCCCCAACAGGATGGTCACCACCTGCACACACAGATATTTGAAGTTACCCTCTATTAAATATTAATCTATGCAAGGTTAAGACTTTAAATACAAATACTGATCTCACCCCAGCAGCTTCAGGGTCAAACCAGGTGAAGAGGCGGTGTATCCTGGGTCCACTAGCTGTCACAACCTCAGACATCATCTTACTATGAAATGAAAATAGGAACTGGAATCAGAAACAGGAATAGAAAGGAACCGAAGTGAAGAGTGGTTTTCTACAAACACACTTTTGTTAAAAGCAAGCACATGCTACTCAGAGTCGAACTATCCTCAATCTGTGTTTGCAAGCTCCTGTAGTCATGTAGCAAGATGACAACAGAGGATTCTGAGCCATTAAGAGGACTACAATGTACATACAGTACATAGGATGTATAGTATATAAATTATAGCCCACAAATTACAGAGTAGTAGATTAATGAATGAGTTACAGAGTGCCGGCTAACATATCTGCAGCTCAGAGAGAACTAGAAATATAATGACACTGTAAATTCTTTTACCACCTGATACATAATATATAATTACAGGATAATTACTTATTAATTGTTTAGAAAAACAACATATCATCATTGTGCATGCACCTGAAGACATAACCACGAGTAATAACCACAAGAACAAAGGGGGCGCTTTATTCTGCAGCTTATATGTTTTTTTCACACTATATATTTAATAATTACTATATATTTATTGACACTGTATATTTCAATGATTGGGTGTGATGGTAGGGCACTGTCCCTGAAAAGCAGCTGCCATTATTCGAACTGAAATTGCTCAAACATACTGTATACGTTTACATCACATTATATTCCGGCATGCAGCACGAGAGCGACCACAGCACAGATGCCTTAAGTACAGTCACTGAGCACCTCCATTGCAGCAGTTGGGGTTAAGGGCCTTGCTCAAGGGCATGTCAATGGTGGTATTGAGGGAGTGGAAAGCACAGCCTTTCAATTTCCTCACCTAGATAGATTTATCCTGACCGTCTGCAGGATTGAACCAATGATCTTGCCACTTGATAGCAGAACCTCTGGTGTTATCTTGTAACAATGATATAAACAGCACAACAGATGTAACACGAGCACCTGTTGAAATGTTAATATATAGCCTTGCATTACGGAGTTCAAGGATATATGTTGTAAGATCGATACAATTTAATGTTCAATCAATTTTGCAGGAAATAAATCTTTTCCTGGGAAAAACTGCAAACCATAATCAGTGATGAAGAAGAGCAGAGCAAATAGAAAAGACATGAATACAGTCGAAGAAGGCCAGAGACAGACCACATGATCTCTGGAGAGGGCAGAGGACAGTGAGAAACTAAAAAAAACGTACTGCAGCACATGAGTTGTATTTGTGCACTCGTGTGTGTTTCTGCTGTACATAGCCATTTGGACAGGGAAGAAGGAATTGTGCAATAGAGAACAAAATGAGGTAGTGAAAGAGAGAAAAAAAAGGAGAAAAATCAGAGCGTGTGAGTATGTGAGTTCATCAAAACCACATGTCGGAATCCTCTTAGGAAAGACAGGAATGCTGCAGGATGAGAAGCAGATGTGGTGGGATGAGGAGGAGGAGGAAGAGGAGGAAAAGGAGGAGGAGCAGTGAGAGTATGAAAGGAGTGGGTACTGAGGGCGACTTGATGGTGGGGGGGGGGGGCACATTCGGGGCGTTTAATGTATTTTCACTTTAGCATATGGTGCCTATTCATGTGGTCATTTGACAAGTGGGTCCCCATTAACAAACATAACAAACAGCATGTTTACTCTCTTCAGTCAGAGTATACATGTAAGGTAAGAGGAACTCTAAGTGTCACAAAGCAGCAGAATTTGTGGGACATTCAAATTTTTTTTCTGTCAGCACAGAGAGGCTGCCGGACAAGGTGCATCAAGGCACGTACAGGTACAGGTAAGGACAGACGACATACAGGTATGACAGGATACAGGTACAGACAGAAGACAAGCAGATATAACAGGGTAGACACCAAGTTAGAGAGATTGTATGTGGGTACAGACAGAGGACATAAAGGGTATACACAACAACAGACAGGGTAGATACAAGTACCAACAGGCTGCATACGGGTATAAACAAAGACATTAAGTATAAAGGGTATATACAGTCTGTTGTTGTATATATAGACAGGCTGCAAACGGGATGGGTACAGACAAAGTACATACAAGGGTATATACAACAACAGACAGGGTAGATACGGGCACAGACAGACTGTATATGGTTACACACAGATGACATGCAGGTATAGCAGGGTACATATAAGTACAGACAGGATGGGAACGGGTATAGACAGAGGAAAAGCATATATAACAGGGTAAAAGCGGGTATAGATAGGCCATATATGGGTACAGACAGAGGACATACAAGTATAACGGGGTACATACAACAACAGACAGGGTAGATACGGACATAGACAGGGGACATACAGGTATAACATGGCACATACAAATACAGACAGAGTAGATACAAGTATAGACAGGGCACACACCAGCACAGCGTACAGACAGTGTGTAGACAGTGCAGATACAGAAACAGACTGCTGGATGTTTTTTAACTAATCAGTTGCATGGTCAAATATAGAGATGAAGTCTGTAGGCAAACACTATGATAGTGTACGACTGGACAAATGAACCACTTCAATAAAGTTTATCTATGTCAAGTCAGTCTGTGGTAGTATATGAAATACAGCATCATCTGATGTTGATGTTAACACACGAGATTTAAAGTGAATTTGATACTTAACCTCGTTGTCAGTCTTCCGATCCATTGTGTCGGAAGAATAAAAAAAGAAAGAAAGAAATGGGGCAGTGTCCTGCTGATGGACTGCACGGTTTCTAACAATCATGACAGCGCCATATAACGCAGCGGGTTACTTACCTTGACTAAAAGTGCGGAGAGCTCTGCGGATGAAAACAACAGTTGTGCGTCACACCTAGAAAACGGTCTCTTTGACTGGGGTCGTTATAACGGTGAAAACACCGACCACAAAATGATTACTGGAACTGAAACTAGAAAAGGAAGGAGAGGAGGAGCTCTCCTGGATCTCATACAGAGACAGAACAATCTCTCTCCCCTCTCTCTAATAAACACCCGCCTGCAAAACAGAGAAGTCAGGGAGGCACATTAAAACCAGGAGTGCTCCAAAGAAGCCCAAACCTATAAAGGAGGACACATTTATTCACTTATCCCGTGAGAATAAGGTAGGAACGGGACAATTTGTGTTTTCCAATCATTTGACAACAGTCTGCATGTGTCTTGTCACTGTCAGTAAGTAAGGGGCTTGGTGTTTAAACTGTGGTTCAGCTCTGTTAAATATGTACAATCTATTGATGGATAAAGAGATGGTCAGTTGTCAGACGTATAACGGAACTAAGGCCCTCAGTACTCTCCCTTCCCAAACACCGTGACCAAACCCAAAATGAGCGATAAGCTTACGCAATCTATTTGTGCGTCGCTTGTGCGTAAACGACCATGTAGACTGACCGCGGCGCTCGTCGGGTCCCTGCGAGGGGATAGGGCAGTAATGGTGGAGCGCAAACCTCAGACTGGATTCAAGCCCATTAGTGTTGGAGCGAATCTAAAAGAACCCAGAGGACCTCCTCAGGATCACACCACTGCCGGAACTGGGTATTTAATCAAAGTGGGACAGCTTTTACAATGTGTAACGGTACACACTGAGGAAACACACAATTACGCATTCGTCGTGTCAGAAGGTGGAGAAAGCAACACTTTCTCGACAGAAACATTACATGACATGGAGCCTCTCATAGAGACAGCAGTATGTTTGTTTTTAGGAGGGGATCAGAGTCACTATTATTGGCATGTGTGTGTGTGACTCTCACTGTAACTGCCAAACCGTGACAGTAAAAGGCTGTAAGATATGTCATGTTTTACTGTATAGAGTAAAACACAGTCATAACCTTTATTTATACATTATCAGGGAATTTATACAGAACAAAGTAGTATTTTACATTAGAGACTGTTGAGTGTACAGTTAAACACCGTAATATATAATGGCATAATTTGCTGTCATGGTTTGTCAGTTTTCACCATAAAAACTACAGACATTTTAAAATATGGAATAAAACATTAACCTTATACGTGAAATCAACAGTGCTAATATAATTTTACCATAATATTAAAAAAAGGTTACACTGTATTTATAATGGTCAAAATCAACCACAGCACCTTTTTTTACAGCGTGGTTTCAGGTTGCTCTCAATGTACATACACAAATATAGGCATAAATACAGCTAATAACTAGGAAAGCACGACCGACAGATTAACTACCATGTACAGATATATAATATATAGTCATATACTAGATATATAAACAACTTATATTTGTAGACACAATAAGAGGTGTAATGGATGCTAAAAGTAATTTTAATGTATGTATTTATGCATGTTGCTTATGTAGAGGTATAGGTGGATATGACTGTATATACAGCATAGGTGGATGGTGTATGACTGATGATATTAACATTTTGAGAATTAATCATTTCCATGCAGAGTGAATGTTTGAGACACAGGGAGTGTTCCTGGCACTGTGTGCCTGGTGTAAACTGTTCATTAGAGCGATTGGCCTGTGATGGCCTGTATCATGCTACAGCTGTGACAACATGCTGTGAACATCTTTAGCTGTCTTAAAGGACCATACTGAGTGTGTTTTAACACCTTCCATTGTGTGTATTGAATATATTTTAAGAGCAAGACTTTTAAAACATAAAGCCTACTATATATATATATATATATATATATATATATATATATATATATATATATATATATATATATATATATATATATATATATATATATATTCCATATGCCTAACGCTTTTCACATCATGAAGAAATGGTTGTAAGGGTGGGAAAATGCATTCAGATTTCTCAAACACAGAAATATGGTTTACAGAGTGACTTGCTGCATATGGGCTCAAATATTGGACTAATAAGGTCACATATCTTGTGAACATTCTGACACTATAATGTCATTTTGCAGACAGACAGTGAACTTTGTTGGAGACCTGTCTCTGTCTCAGCAGCACAGATTTCTCTCCTGTCAGTCTGTTTTTTTCAAAGATGATCAATAACAAATGAACTCAAACTCCTGGAACAGCCTGTGTTCATCATCCACACAGCACTTCCAAATTAGGTGTGGAGATCAGGGGCGAGGAGACTACTCCCACTTAGCAGACAGGAAGTGTCTGTTTATTGCATTCCACTTCATTTGTTTTTATTCAGACCCAGTGTCAATAGTAATGTTAACAAAGAGTGAATGTAGGTCAGCCAGTTCTCTGGCCCTGGTATTGTGCACAATGAGAGCAGAACAGAACAGAGACTTCATTAATGTTGTTATGAAAAGTCTACTGAACCGTGTTCACAGCTTCCCCCAAACCTCTACAGCTACAACATACAACTCTGTTGGTTTTGTGCAAACCCCTGTATAAGATGACGGTGCTGTCCTGTGCAGGTGATGGCGGTGGAAGTCTCCAGGGATCTGACCGTGCAGGTGCTGGAGGATACAAACACTGTCAAGCTGCAGGACAAACAACAGGCTCTGCGCACTGCCATCCAAAGAGGAGAGCCCAAATGTCTGGGGGTGAGTCTACAACTACGTACCAGAGGTGCAGAGATGTTCCTCCACCACTCTCTGCTGTGTTGTAGGGGTGTGTTTTGTGGTGGTGAGCCGGGGTTTATCCTTCATTCCTCTTATTTCTACTGAATCCTGGATTGGGTGTCACAGTGTAATGGATTGTGTGTGTTTGTGTCAATGTATGTGTGTGCTCCAGGTGAGTCAGATGATGCTGGGGCTGATGGTCATGTCCTACTCCATTCCTCTGCACTTCATTGAGTTCACTGAGGTGGTCAGCCTGGGGGTTCCATGGTGGAGTGGCCTGATAGTAAGTCTCCATAAGAGCTTAAAGCTTAACGTTACACATAAATAACAGTATGGCCACTTTGATTGACAGGTAGGTGGCGATACAAATGGCTTATCAGAGCACCCATGCATCTTCACGTCCATGATGATCCCCAGCTTTGCTGATATTTAGATTAGCAGAGGTAGAAGACACAGTACAGCCAACATGGTGGCAGCCTGCACCGTATATTTCCAACTTTAAAACAGCTCCACACTAACCTGTGTGTGACATCACTCATGCTGTCCATTCTTCATACTGTCAGTGATGTTAACGTCTTGACTTGCATTTCTTTTGTTGGCCTGTCTCAACTTTTCACAGGCAAATTAACATTCAAATGAATCTTGTTTTTTACTGTATATAAATGAACAGGAAAATAAGAATAAGAAAAGGATTTGTAAATAATGTCATTCTGTGTTTCAGTGTGTAATCCCAATGGAACAATTTTGCTAACAGCCAAACATCAACAAGGTCAACGACATAAGACAGAGCAGCCAGCTAATATTACTATTACACTATACTACTCAGCCCAGCTTGGCGTCTGTCTTTCAGCCTTTTATTTCACCAAGCTCTCACCAACCACTAAAAGTCAGTTTACTCTTGTCTCTTGTCAACTTCTTGTTCTAATACTCTCTCCTTTAAAGTCTCGTAGTCTCTGCAATGTCTCCAGAGGTTGCTAGGCCTGGTTACATTGGCCCCCCTAACACAGCACTGGTTCTGGAAAGACACTGCCTCCCCTCCTCCAGGCCTGATAAACCTCCTCTTTGCAGCAGTACAAAACTCTTTTAGTGTCCATGTAAACCCTTACACTCACCCGGTGCTCTGAGCTCACAGATCAGGCAGCCCAGCTAACAATTAGCTAGCAGCAGCTACAGGTGGCAGCAGTTTACTTCACTGTCCATCAGGAAACTATGTAAATCACAGAGAGTTGAAGAAACCAGGACAGAGACAGAGACACCATTCACCTGATTATAAGTCAGTGTAGCATCAACATGATTATCTGATGCTGCATGTGTTTGTTTTATAAAAGTTACATCACATTGCTTTGAAGGCAGAGAGATTATAATATTATGATGTACTGTCGTGTTCCTCTGTGCTGACTGTCTTCCTGTCTCCCAGTTTATGGCAACAGGAGTGGCCGCTGTCATCTTGGACAAACACTGCACCATGAGGGCTGTGAGTCCACCAACGACACACACGCGTACATATATTTGGTGATCTCTGACATTAAATATTTTGGGTTTTGTAATCATTTCCATGAACATTTTCTGTTCCAGCATGTCACATAGGGTCACCCAGGGTCAAACATGTACATACGTTGTTAGAGGACACAAAATAGCTGTATGTTTGTGTTCAGGTGTTTTTCCTGTGATATCCAAGGTCAGAGGATAGAGCTGTCTCACTCCCTCGGCGCAACACATAGGAACATAACGGAAAAGTTTGTACAGAGTCAGATAACATTGTTGGACTACAAAGGAGGAGCATGTTTCCTTGTTGTAGATTAATGACATTTATGGACATGGAGTAGTTGTGTTATTCTGAGGGCACGGAGACAAGACAGAGAGGACAGCGTCATGCAACATGAAGGTATACTCAAAACTATTTCTCCTTGGTCAAGTTTCAATATCAGTTATTACTGATCAGACACACGCCAAGCCTGCTCTCACAGCACTCTGGCCTCTGACAAGCCGTAAATATTCAACACATCCAAAAAAACCTTAAGGTCTAAGTCAGACTGGTGCTCATGTTGTTTCTTTTCTGCCCTTCAGCTGCAGGTGTGTTTGGCGGCAAGCGTGGTGTCCTTGACAGTGTCACTGGTGGCTGTGAGCATCTACTCTGTGGACATAGACAGGAGTCCCGAGGAGCCATGTACCATGACGATACACGGCTGTGGCGAGAAATACTACGCCATGGTCAGTTTTCAGCGACACGTCTTGAAGCTTTCAATATTTGAAATGTAAAAGTGTGCTTTGTGGATGGACATGAAAGTGGCGCTCCTCAGAAAGCAGAAGGATGGTGACACATTTTCAGTTGTTATTACATAACATTGGCACTTCGAAATACTGATGACTCGGAAGTCAAAGTGCTGACTGTCAGCATTATTCCGACCCTCGTCAGTAACAGTTTAGTCTGGGAGAAAAGACATGTTGTGTTTCTGCTCAGGTTTGTTGGTTGGAGGTGTGCCCGCAGAGTGCAGTGAATGGAGTGTGGTGTCTGGTTTGACCATGTCCTGGGTGTAAGGGGCCTGAATCATTTGCAGCATGGTAAACAAGTATTGCAGTGAGTGGAGTGGGGTGTAGTTAAGGCTGGCTATGGAACGAGTCTCCATAAGTCCCCATGTTCAAATGTCCAACCTCACAGAAGCAGAAATAAACATGTTTACAGCCTGGTACAAAAAACAGTTTTGGTCTCTGTAGCTAATTTCCCTGTTCATGACAACTGTACTGAGAGTTAGGGTCTTGATTAAGCAATCAGGCTTCATTCAGCACCCACACTCCACTATTTTTAGATTAGTTGGGAGCTGGTGGGGGTACTGCCAAGATCAGAGCCCCACACTGAGCTTCACAATGGCTCTTCGCAAACCTGTGGGTGACTAATACTGGACTAGTTGGGCAGCCCTGACAGTTTGGCATGTCAGCTGGAGATAAGACTTCCATCACATTGTGGAGTCTGTAAGAGGCTCAGAACAATGGAAGAATTTTAAACAGACCTCTGTCACCACAGCAAATGCATGTGGCTACTTGCAAGTTTAACACGTATGGTGCTTTAGTCAGTTTATTTCAACATGCACACAAAAACATCAGGTTTACATTACATAACAGGTTACAAAAGTGATAAAGATGGAAGGAAGAATTTCTACAGCCTACAACAAAAAAACATTGCTTGTAATTTCCTGCCATGTGTGGACACATCTTCCAGGATAATCATAAGGTGAGAAAGATGTAGAGCAGGATTTAGGGTCTCATGAGGAAATCTGCATGTTTCCTTCAAAACTACCCCTAATCCAAGGATAGATTCAAAACTGTCCCGGGTTTAGTGTAAATGCCACTTGGCACCATCTGAGCAACACTGTGTGGAGTGTGTGGCTGTGCTCAGCTGGTCGTCACAGCTGCTCCAAGAATGAAACCTGCTGCTGTACCTCATCAATGTGTTGTGTGTGTTGCAATAACAAAAGTGTGAATGTGTGTGCTTTACAACAGAGGCTGAGCAAAGGAGTGAAGACGTCCCTCCTTCTCTTCACCTTGGCCCAGGCAGTCATCTCTGGCATCTTCTGCTTCCTGCTCTTCAGACAGAGACGCAGCTTCGGACAGTCTTACAGTGTAAGACTCCAACACTTTCTCTTAATTACCTTGATTAATCTACTGCACCAGATCACATTAGAAGTACGATCTGTGACCGGCCCCAAAAATCCTGATCGGAGCCCCCTTTAATATCACCCACAGAGTATTCAATCAAGCTGTAGTATACATAATTGTGGCGTACCTGTTGCCACCGCATGTTCCTCAACAGAGATGCTCGGAGAGTTATAGCAGTTTTCAGGTCTTTTATTACAGGCTACAGTCAACACACACACTTGATGACTTGCTGCAACTCCTTTTGTGGTTATGTCTGGTCCCTCCTCTCCCTACTGTGTTAAAAAGGGGAGCGTGATTAGAGAGTGATAGTGATTACTGCTGCTCTCCTGAGCCACATCCACACCTCTCCCCTGCAGCTGATGCACCCCTCCACAATAATATTTTAATAATATTTAATATTTTATAATATATCTGTGGGACTTAGCGAGAAAACTGGTCTTGACTGGTTTAGCTGGTCTTGACTACAACACCGGCCGACGTGTAGTTTTATATTTGTTTTTCTGCATGCCGTGACATGACTAATATTTCCACTTAATTATCTAATAAAGCCCGGTTGAGCCTGACCTGAAAGAATGTCATCAGTCTGTGACTCAGCGCTGAGTTTACAACCAACACAAAAGTTCAGTCTAGTGTTTTTTTATTATGTTCCTTTGTTCCGTTCAGATAGTTGTGCTGCATAATAAATCTGCAGCTGTATGTGAAAGACCCATCACAGTACACATGATTGCAACACATGCCAGTGTCCTTTCAGATTAGTGACAGTGACAGACAAGACTCAATTCATTAACATGCCAGAGGATTTGTGTCATTGGCTTGTGGCCGTTACTATGCCGATGTAGTAAACAGTAGCTGCCAGAGAGGCTGACAAATGAATTTATTGTAGATTGTGGCAGCAGTAGCTCAGTCCATGGGGACTTGGCTTGGGAACTACGTGGCTGACCATAACTCACACCATCATGAGCCCTTTGTGAAAAAAGAATTCGTCATTGAGGAATCAATATGTTCATCTTAGAATATCAGAGTACAGCAGGAGGTAACTGCAGAGTGTAGTGTGATACAAATGATTTGTATGATATGTGAGTGGCTTACACACGAACTATGAGAAACATGTGAAAAGACCACGGTCACAGTCAGACCACGAAGAGTTGCTACTGTTTTTAAGACCTGTAGCACAAAGATAAGAAAGATGAGTGTGACATAAAAAACACAAAAACTGTTCAGTAGTACATAGAGCGGCCCATGCACAGCTGTACATTTGTAATGTAGAGTCTCATGATTGTGTGAACACTGCTGGAGACAGCAGACATACTTTTTGAAGAGTCATGTTCACATTCTATTTGAATATGTACTGAGAAAGGGAAGTCATTGATTACATGTAATCAGGGTTACATAATCTTGTACCTTCCAACTCTTATGAAAGAACAAGATATGTTCTGATATGAAGATTAAAGTAAGACATCCAAAGTGCTGACATGAATGCTGTGTTTCTGTTTTTTTACAGTCTCTCACTCCTCAAGCTGCTCAATCAGATGCCACAGCACTAACCCAGGAACAGAACTGATCGTTCACTGGACCGGTGGTCAGTGAGGTGATGATGATGATGATGATGATGATGATGATGATGATCGTGTTTCATCATGTTGTTCAGACTGAATTTGTTTATCTACTTATATATGACTTATCCACACTGTTCTACCTGACGTGTCACTGTCATCTGCTTTCAACGTTGTTTTTATGAATCTGTCACGACCTGAGTATTAGATTATTGGTAGACTTCAGCCAAAATGTTAAACGAACACTGAGCTGTAATCAAAAAAATGAAGAGAGAAATGAATGAACGGATGAAATGGTAACTAACAAACATTGGAATGACCATCGAGACATCGAGATCGTTCTCCTCTCTGGTAAAACCATCAAACGACACTCTTGTGAAAAAATGTGAAAATGTGTCCTAATGATGGCGGCAAACTGTCTGGGTGGTACAGGATGCAAAGTGCAGCCATGTGTGCAGGAAGTGGAGAGCATTGTTGTGTCCGCAGGTTCAGGGTGCATCTGATATCTGTTCACAGGTTAGGCAGAAATGGTCCTTTACCATCATTCTTATGTTGCTAATCAGACTGCAGAGGAAGTCTTGGCCTGGATATCCGTTATTCTTCTTCCAGATATCTGGAAGCCCAGAAACATTAGCCAATCAGAAGATAGCCGATGGGTACCAAAGTTTAGGTTAAAAGCATCAGTATTTGGAAGATCCACTATCTGTTTAGCCAACCATGTCACAAAGACTTTGTCAGGTTGAAAAACTGTTGAAAAAACTAGGCAGGACAATAATCTGTAGACTCAGGAACACAGTGAACATTTCTTGTTTCTATTTCAAACATCCTAAATTGATGCATAAGTGATGACAGACACAGATTTACAGACACAAATCAGTCTGCATTTATTTGTGTATAGTGTTCTTCAAGTTATGGAACTTGGCTTTTGTTTGTGAGACACCAGATTTTGACCATCACTGTGTTAAAGAGGCGATTCAGACCAAATCATGCAGAATGCAGGTTCTTCCATTCATTTGAAGAGAAGTCGCCTGTTCAGGCTGCAGCGACCTGCGGAGGAGAAGTTGAAATAGAAACCCAACATGATGTCACACTGTGATGGCCAATCCAGCAATCAGATCAGTAAAATGTCTCCATAATCAACCTTAAATGTGATTCAATCCAGGCAGAGTTCAGTTCATGGACTCCATGTTATTTGATCTGATTGTTTCACAGCACAAACCGCCAAACAACACTGCAGCTAATCACCACATCGCCTGATTTGGTCTGAATAAATCCAATTAGCACCCCCACCACGGTGAAGCCTGGTGGTAGAAGCACTGTTAACGGCTTACCTCTCTGCAGCATGCCTTGTTAGGGTAGAGAGTCAATACAGCTAAATACGAAGCAAACCTGATGCAATTTATAGAAGTATGAATCTGAACTATCTAGCTCAGGATGTGTAAAGCTAGTAAATAGACTTTCCAAGGTCAGTAATCAATCATGGACTTTCATGTATGATAATGTTAATGTCCTGGATTAAACCGCAACCCACTCCACAACCTGTGGACATAAAAAACAGGAAATCCTCTCGGCTGAAGCTGAAACTTTACTACAGTCGGTCATTTTCTGCCTCGCAGCACTGCGATGAACAGAGTTGCCAGAACAGCAACCTCATGTATCTGAGAGGAATCGTCACCTGTGAACAGGGCTGCAATTTGCTCCTCATGCCCACACAGACACAAAGCTCTCTGACTTGTTCATTTGAGAATGTTTCCACAATGTTCAGGAGGTTTTTCTCTCTCAGTTTTGGAGCAGATGTGTGTATGGCACAAAGTATACATTTTCATGTGCACTGTTTTTTTATTGTTGTTTTTTTTTCTAAACACAAACATGTTCATCCATTTTGTACTAACTCTTTGATATAAATTTGTGTATTTTGTGGAGACTAAAATCACATGTACATAAATATGAATTAAACCTGTGATCCAGTGAGATGCATTGTGTCTGAGTGTGTGACAGAAGAAGTCTGGAGTTACAAAGAGCAAACACAAAGCTCTGCTTTGTTAATCTGTTCAAAGCCACATATGTGTTATTAATGAAAAACATTCATGAGGACTTCCAGATGTGAGCATAATTGGCTGTTAAGAATGCACGTCCTGATTTTGATGACATTTCATGATAAACATTAGTTATTACAGGAGGGCTGAGTTTAACACAGAATTCACACATTTCTTTTACCATGCAGACTGCTGAGAGCAGATAGTCATCACGTTTCAGGATGTAATTATGGATTTTTAGGATAAAAATATGTAGTATATGTAGAGTGATAAAGTACAACCCCATTTCCAAAAAAGTTGGCATGCTGTGTAATATGTAAATAAAAACAAAATGCAATGATTTGCAATTCTCACAAACCCAATAGAACATGAACAACATATCAAGTGTTGAAACTGAGACATTTAACATTTCATGGAAAATATTACCTCATTTTGAAGTTGATGGCAGTGACACATCTCAAACAAGTTGGGACAAAAGGCTGGAAAAGTATGAGGCTCAAATCAGAAACAACTGGAGGAGCATTTGACAGTTAATTAGATTAACTGGCAACAGGTCAGTACTGACTGGGTATAAAAGGAGCCAATGCTTCCAGTTCGAAACTCTTCATCTCTGACGGTATGGGGTTGTATTAGTGCATATGTCGTCAGCAGCTTACACATCTGAAAAGGTCCCATTAATGCTGAAAAGTACATAGGTTTTAGAGCAACATGCTTGCATCAAGACAACGTCTCTTTCAGGAAGGCCTTGCATATTTCAGCAAGACAATGCTAAACCACATACTGCATCCTTCAAAACATCATGACTGACCTGCCTGCAGTCCAGACCTTTCACCAATAGAAAACATTTGGTGTATCATGAAACAAAAAATCCAGCTACAAAGGCCCAGGACTGTTGAGCAGTTAGAATCCCACATAAGACAAGAAAGGGACAGCATTCTTCTCCCAAAACTCCAGCAAGTGAAGAGTGAGATGCTACACAATGGTAAACATCGCTCTGTCCTGATCTTTTTTGAACTTGTTGCTGCCATTCATTTCAAAATGAACTAATATTTTCCATATTTGCAGCCTTTGCTGATGTAGGGGAAATGCATTATTTTTGGAATTCTTTTATCAAGACAAATTTGTGTTCTTCCTGTGTGGCCAATTTCTACTGCAGTGTAGCAAAGACGACAAGCTGTCAGAGATAAGTGGAAGGACTACTGACTTCCTGTTACCACTCCCAAACAGCACTGCAGATAAGATGACGACACAACAACTGCCCTGCCCATGTGTTCAGCCGTGCGAGCAGCGTGGACTGATGTCAATGTCGGCCCTGAATGAAAACACAAACAGAGAAGAAATCCTGCAGACACCACCCTCACGATGAACTTTACATGGTGAGTTCAACGTTTGTGGCTCTAGTATGCTCTCTTTCTGTACAGGGACCTGGTTCTGGCCTTGTGTCCCCTGGATGGCCTCCTCTTCCTGTCTGTGCACAGAGCTTTCTTTCTTCCTTTCTCTTTTGCTGAGAAGGAAGTTGGGGTGTCTGCATAAAAATGGCTCAGTACTGTTCTGTTGATTGTCATGAGCCTGCTGAGGGGAAAAAAAGAGGATGTAGTGTTTGGGGTGGACTTTTATCCTCAACGGTATCACATGAAGCAGTGTTGGGCTGGATTCAGTCCAACTACTCACAATTCAAGGAGACAGGAAATCTAAATGAGGGGTGATCCTGACTGATGTTCTGTTTATCATCCGTTATATGTTCTCATCATACAGTCAAAGACTTACATCGATCCAAACCTCTGCAGACTTTTCTGCATCCTTTTAGCACCATGATGTTCAAACCTTGCATTAAAAGCAACATTAGAGCATTATGAGCTGCTGTACATGACAGAAATACAACTGAATTTCACCTTTGTGAAGTCCACTAATCAAAACATGCACTGTATAGACTTCAGTAACATTAGACTGTCACTAGCATGGCTCTTACACAGTGTAACTAAAACAGTCCATCAGGATGAGGGTCAGGTCTGATCTCAGAGCTGCAGCTGTGTCTATACTGAGCATGTGCTCCACATTACTCACTGGAACTGCTGGGGTACATGTGGTCATGGGCAGGGATGTTTACAGAGTCTCTGCGTTTACATCCAAACCCTAAGTGTGTGTGTGTGTGTGTCAGTGAATCATTGCTGAAAAAAAATGCAAACATTGCTGCAACTAGACTTGAGAGGAGCACAAACAGGGAACTTTGCACTGGAAGCCTCATGATCACTTCAGTTGAACACTGCCACACAGGAGCGCTGCATCTGATTGCACAATGTTGCCACCTGCTGGATTTTTTTGAAAGCCTCCTGTCACATGTGCAACAGAAGGCTGCAGATGTCAGCAGCTGTGTTATGGAGGCACATAAGAGCCAAAGGTTTAGAGAAACGAAAAAAGAAGGTTTCAAACTGAAAGCTAAGTTAAAAAATACAACAATGTATTCAAATCTTTTGAATAAATAATTTATTTTCATATAGATTTTGATCTTTGGGTTTATTTTTTTTAATTTGATGTTTTCAGATTCAGATTGCAGGACACCACACTGCGTTCACAGTGGCATGTGAAAATGGTAAAAGTCAGTGTTTATAGTGTTGCTGCATTTTTTTAATAAACAGCTTGCTTGGAGAACTTCCGTTCAGGTGAGAACCAATTGCGTGAATATGGTGTAAAGAAAGTATTTAATCATACTAATTACAGTTTTTTGTTTTCTTTTCAAATGATCAAAACTTTTGTCCCTGATTTGTCCCCATACAGTATCTGTTGTCAGATTAAGGGGACATTCTGATCTGTCTCTTTCACCTTGAAGGTGTTCAGAGTAAATTGTCAATCTGCAATCTGTTTTTCAGGGGAGGTTTTTTGATCCATCTGAGGTTAAAATCAAAAGTAGGAAAATGCATGGATGAATGTAAGACCAGGACATGGTACTGCAGCTCCTTCTTTGACAATTCAGTCGGAAACAGCCAAAAAGAACCCCATAGAGCTACAGTATGGAGCACTGGTGTGCATTGCAAGGTGGGCAGCATGCAAAGGTAGGAACCTAAGCATGCTGACCCTTAGCATTGCAGACTGGCTCTAGGGGGTCTGTTGGAGCTCTGGAAAATGAGCGGGCCGTTCTCAACGAGAAGAAGCTCTGACTGTTGCTTGTTCTTATGCACTGAACAGCAATACAGTGTACCCGGCCTTCTTAGAGAGTTACTGGGTGGGAACCTAGAAGGAATACTGCCCAGGAGACTCTACAGTTCTGCTGGGAGAGTTCAACACTCATGTGAAACAAAGTAGACATCTTGTCTGGAGGATGTCTGGCTTATCTTGCTTAGCCTGCTGGCATCGCAACTCAGCCATAGATAAGAAGGAGAAAATGGATGGACGGATGTTAGACCAATGCAGTTAAACCGCGTCCCAGCGCTCGCTGAGTCTCTAGTTGCAACATAAACATAGTATACACAACTGTCAAATGTATTCCCTCCTGTATACCCTTACTTACCTACAGAGGCAGGTTTCAGTGGGGTCTTTATTTTATGCTTCACATTAATATCGAGTTGTTACAGATAATGTCTGTTGATACATGAACAATGTTTCACTAATTCATTGATTTCACCTTTGCTAACATGTTTGAGCCTGTTTATGGCCAGATGCTATCCTTTATTGTCTCATAGTTTCACTGTGTCAGAAGGCCATTATGTCATTGGACCAGTGTAGTCACACTAATTATCATATATCCTCTGTCTATGCTTATTTAATTTGACCCACAGAGACACCTCAGTGTGGTATTGATTCTATATTCTGGGATTATGTTGTGTTTAAATAATTCTAATGTTGTATCAGAGTTGGAGATGTGTTTGAAAAACCAGCCCCAAATTAATACTGAAGGAAAAAACGTTCTATCTGTGCTGGCAGGACTTCATATAACACGTCTGTGCACAACATGTGCTTTTGACAGGAGAGGGACGGTGTGAGGCCTTTGACTTCTCTAAGTCTCTCTGTGTGGAGGATCACAGCTCATGATGTGTTGATTGGTGCCATGTGACAGATATAAAGCTCTTGATGTCAGGGCATTGACACTTCATCAGATGGCTGAGGAATGTAACGTATTGTATATATCTGCTCTGATGAATGATAAATGAGATTCTTCAGGTTCAGCTTGGAAGTTTTGATCCACCAGATCCCAGACACACTTGTCAACATGTCATTCTGCTCCTATTTGTTGTATCTGTGGAGGAAAAAAAATATAAGTTGATTTGAATATGCTCCTTCATGTAGGATTAAACAATAGGAATCAAAAGAACCTGTTAATGAGAACCGGGCTGCCTGTCCACCAAATATCAGGGGATACAATCTGGACTTCAACTGAACTCAACAGCTCTCCAACTAGTACTGGCTTCTAGCTTCAACTAGTACTGATACAGTCTAATGTCACTTTAAAGGGAATAGTCTGCATAGCTGTATGGCTCTGTGCGTGTAGTGTCCATGGTGCCTAAAACAGTTTCAGTAGATGTTTTCTAATTCAAAGTTGATGCTGTTGATGACATGAGGTGAGAGTTTGCTCTGCTTTCATTAGATTCATGCCTATCATTTAAATCAGTTCAGCTGTAAAGTTTGCTTTTCTCTCAGCTCTATTCACTTTCTGTTTTTAACACTTGAACCTGTCTTGCCCTTATGTTTACATGTTCAAATATATGTTTAATAATGTGTCCAACTCAATGAAATATTAAATAAATGTTTTAAAAAATAAATCATGTTAAGGCAACTTGACACAGTGATTTCCTTATCAGTTATTATTAGCTTATTGTCCTCGTTCATAATTAAAAAAAACAGAACAGGACATAAATTATGAAACCATGTCAATATTAAAGAACAACAACTGATCAGATACTGGATGTACGTACAGTTTCAGTGTGTCCATGTAAACAGAGTGAAGATTGGTGCCTGTTTGAAAATGTGTTGCCAGTTCATACTTTCATATACTTTCCATGGAACAAATAATAAATAACAACTACAGCCTTCCAGTTATACTGTACCAGCAAAGGAGGTAAAGGGTGGGTGGAGCTGAGGCATGCTGAATGATGCCTGGGTGCTCAAACAAGCCACCTGTGCTGACACCCACCTGTCATCAAAGCGGTACTGCTGTTACTTATGTTTTAAGTCATAACCCTCAGTACAGTTGTCATGAAGGGGGAAATTGTTTTTTTGTACCAGGCTGTAACCATGTGTATTTCTGCTGTGAAGTTGGACATTTGAACATGGGGACTTATGGAGACTGACTTACTTCTGGAGCCAGCCTCAAGTGGACGACAAGAGGAACTGCAGCCCTCTTAGTGTTGGTTTCACTATGTTGAGCTTACATAGTCAACCTACATACAAGTGTGATGATGAAAAATGAATATTTGATACTTTACTAATGTAAACTCAGACATGATGACTGTTAATGCATTTGGCAGCATGAGCTGTTAAACATACATGTACTATAGCAGTGTCATGAAAACACTGGAAAACTTTAAAACATGTAGGCTACATGGAGTCAAAAGAACCGACTCCGTAAAAAGATTCGTTCTGCCCATTTCTGGAGGAAAGTCGTCGTGGAAACTTGTTGCTCACTCAGCCCAGTGGGGGGCAGACATGTTTTTTCATTCATACCAAGTTCGTCCACATCCTGTGGAGCCTCCAGTCGCTGCTGCTTCGTGTAACTTTTTGCGTGTTTTCCTGATAGTTCGCCTCTATCACGCACGCTTTCAGGATGTTTAGCTCCTCCAAACAGAGAGCCGTGGTCGGGCTGTGGCTGCTCGGGGCCCTGCTGATGTCTGTTTCGGGGGAGAAAGTGGTCGAGAGTCGCTCCGGGATGATCCATGAGCTCCGGGCGGCTTTGGCTGACCTGACCGAGGAGGGAAGGACTTACCTGGGCAGGCTGGCCGGGGAGCAGACGGTGCTGTCGGTGCAGAAAGTGAGGGAAGGAAATAATGGAGTCAGCAAAGTGCAACAGTGTGAAGAAGGCTATTGCGCCTAATGTGGATTTGCATGTGTTCGAATGTGTGTGAAAGTGAAGAGTGAAGGGTTACTTCCTGGTGCGTTTGTTTTCTCTCTCACTGTGGACTAAAGTAAATGTGTGTAAAGCGGGCTGCTCCTCACTCACCTCCCCGCCCTCCCCTCCTCTCTCCCCCAGGCTTTCTCTCAGGTTCTGGGTGTTGTTGCAGGAAGTTTGGCTGAAGGTCTGAACGTGCTCCTACAGTATGTTTCACAATTCCTGAAGGCTGCTGGAATCCACGGTAAACATCACACACACACACTGCTGCACATGTCCTCATCACACTTATCTTTTTTTCTCATTTAAATTTGTATTGAATTCTTAATAGCAGAGTATATAATTACAGGGTTGATCATACCATTTCAGAATCTTTGCATAAACATATTATGACATAAAAAAAATTAAATTAAAAACATACAATAAGGGAATCGAGTATGAAAGAAGAAAAAATAAATATGGGTTATTGTTATCTACAGTTTGTGAAGTGTAGACTCATAAGATGTGGTCTCCACCACTGCATTAGTCCAGTCTTTTAGATTAGGAGATACAGAAGTTTTCCAGTGTCTTAAAATAACTCTGAGAGCTGTGACCAAGCCCACCATAATGACAGAAAGAGTTCTTTTTGATATATTCAGTCACACTGTATTTTGATAATAGTTGGATAATAGTTCTTTGGTTTTCCGGCCTCCTGTGTTTTGAGCAGCACCCTGTGATAACAGCGAGTGGTTGTGGGGAGTAGAGTGAGAAAGTCAGGGGGTGCCGTTGAAGGTGTAGCTGAAATTTTCTGGAAATGCCCTTTAACAAGCAGAATAACTGTTCTAGTATTCGTCATTATTATGATTTACTTACCTAACTGTCACAGGTGGCTACAGTGGAATGTGTTCATCACTATCAAACCTCACTAACAGGTTCTGACCATGTGAACCATGGTCAAGTTTATACATCAACAACTACTGCTACAAACAACATGCATAACTGAGAGAAAGATTTCAGAATATTACTGAGATCAAACATGGCTATATATGGTTATAAAAAAGACCACACAAACATGTAATATAAATCAGTATGTCGTGGAGGAGCAAAAAAAAGGAAAACTCTCCTTAGCTTCCATCAGTAAAGCCATGACTAATGCTACATCTGAACATTATTCTCACTTTAATTTCAGAATAAGGCGGTCGGTCGGTAGTGTTTGAATGACAGCCAGCCACATAAATAACTTGAGTGGGGCCCACAACTCAGCGGCTGAAACATGCCCCTATATAAGAGGTCCAGGAAGAGGAGCATTTCTTGTTTACTGTCACGTTTTATTGCTGACTGTTCTGTTATTACTGTTCATGGTTTTTATTTGATGTTGTCAGGGGAGGCGAGTGAATGTCTAGGAGAATGCTGGTCTATAGCTGAGTAACAAACAATTTAAGGTTATCACCCTAAATGTCAATGGCTTGTCGACTCAAAATTAGATGACGAAGACGTGATCCTGTTGAATGTGTATGTGCCCCCAGGCAGAAACAAAACATTTTACAAGAGAATATTTGATTTAGCATTCCAGTCTGCTGGAGACTCAGTCTGTGCAGGAGACCTCAACATATCTTTGAACCCAAAGTTAGACACAACTGAGCAAAAAAGGAAAATCACCCCCACTGAAAGATGGATTGAAAGAAGAATTCAAGATCTAGGTCTGATAGATAGTTTAGAGTAATTTTCACCATCAAGATATACAGTTTACTTTCTACTTAAACCGTGACAATGCATATTCAATGAATCGACTATCTATTTGTGCATAACTTAGAGAGGCACAGGCTAAAGGAATGTGAGATAAACCAGAGAGATATATCAGATCACTCCAGTGTCCACTTCAAATTACATCTAGATACGAGACCCAAAATGACAATGTGGAGATTAAATGTAAGCATGTTAAATAGCCCTGAGTTTAGAGAGAATATAAAGAAAGAATTAAAAACATATTTGGATTCTAATGATGATGGGATTGTGAATCCATTGATGCTGTGGGACGCCGCCAAAGCAGTCCTGTGGGGGGAAATTAGCTGAAGAAATTGATAAGGCGATCTCTTCCCTGAAGTCCTCTAAGTCTCCAGGGACCAGGGACGGATTGGCAATCTGGCATACCGGGTATTTGCCCGGTGGGCCGACGTGCTATTTGGGCCGATAAATCCTGATTTTTTTTAATTTTTTATTATTATTTTTTTTAATATTGGTCTGACCGGCCCATAACAAGTAGATCACGCAGCCCAAACACACTGTTGAACAACCACTCTATAGGGTTTGGTCCCGCCTACAGGCACAAAAAAAAGGCTGTTCAAAACTTTGTTTCCTTACCACCGGCGCTTACACACTGACTGACAGGGGACCGGCCCAATCACATCATGAAACACCTCCCCCCTTTGGCTTGATGCGCCGGTGTGCAGTTTATTGATAGGTGAAACGCTATCAGATAAAGATGGAGAGAAATCGCAAAGGTGGCGCAGAAAAACTCTGTGATAAAAAGAAACTTGCTCTTCGGGCAGATGCTGCGAAGTGCGTTAAAATCACTGACATGCCACAGCAGGGCCTCCATCAGCTCCCATCGTTGATGACAGTGGTGGCGGTGGCAGTGGCACTCAACATGTTGTTGAACCTGCGGTAAGCTGGACTACTGTCAGAACATGACAGTATGAGCATGAAATGCAACGAGTAGGATAAAGCCACCCAACCCCTTAATGAGTATGATAAAACATACTGTGGCCTCCGGCCGGACGCGTCAGTAATAACGAGGCGTTATTTAGCAAACTGGCTTTTTATTGCTAACAGTTGTAGGCCATAACCACGCCAAGAACACATAACAGGTCCCACTCTGCAGCCTCACTCGTGCCGTCTCTCTCCACACACGCTCACATACACGCGCTCTCCCTCACCTGCTCCCCCGCCCCTTGCTCTCATACAGGTGCATTTATGGACCATGGGAAACCACAAAACTCACATTGTAACACACAACACATTGCTGCAGGGTCGCTACAAGACATTGTAGGCTATACTGGCTGGAAGAGAAAATTAGCCTAGCTCAGTAGCCTATTTTTTATGTCTTTTATTCTAAATGAAATAGTCTTTAATGTGAGAAAACGTGTTCACTATTCACCAACAATAACAGTGTACAGGGGACAGCGTTCTAATTTCTTATTAGACTATTATTGTTTGTAGGGTGAGCACTAGGCTGGCCTATTGGCTAAGTTGCTTTGTTGTCCTGCAGATATAGCAGCTCTTTATGTAGCCTAGGTGGTAGGGACAATGTAGGCTACATAACTGATAGAAAATCTCACTTTTAAAAATTATATCATTTTGTCTATGTTATGTGAATGCAGCTGCAGGTATCTGTACATTCCAGTAATTCTAGCCTAGGCATATTTAAAGCCACCAGCACTCACCAAAAATGTGAGTGAAAAGTGAAGAGTCAGCACTCTCAATTTCTTTGTTCATCTAGTAGTCCTCGGGTAAGCTCTTATTTAGGCCTGGAAAAAAAATGGGCTGTTTTATGTAGCTAGATGGCTAAAGACAATGTAAGTTAGCCTACAAAGAAAGAAAATAGCACTTTTTAAAATGACATAATTTTGTTCATTGCTAGTGTTATGTCAATGCAGCTGTGTGTTTCTTTATATAAATATATTATAAACAGGCTGTATTTTAGTCAGTCATTGTAATTGTACAATATGTTTGTGTTGATTTGTCCTGTACACTGACATCCATTGCACGTCTGTCCGTCCTGGGAGAGGGATCCCTCATCTGTGGCTCTTCCTGAGGTTTCTTATACATTTTTTCCTGTTAAAGTTTTTTGTGGGCAAGTTTTTCCTCACTCGAACCGAGGGTCTAAGGACAGAGGGTGTCACTCCCTGTACAGATTGTAAAGCCTCAGAGGAAAATGGACTTTGTGACTTTGGGCCATACAAATAAAATTGATTTGATATGATTTGATTATTTATGTCCTGTTAAGCTAGGTTGTTTTAAAGACTTGCACAGTTGCACTGAAAAAACTGAAAAAGTGTGTTATCAAATGTTGTAGGCCAGTCTGGTCCAAAATGCCAGGGCCGATTTTTTTGTCCCAGTCCGCCCCTGCCAGGGACAGACAGATTTCTAGGAGAATGGTATTAATCACTGAGGCACAGTTAATACTAATACTACGTAAAAGTTTCAATTACACCCTGAGGGAGCTACTATCTCAGTGATTCCAAAAGAGGGCAAGGACCCGAAGGAATGCTGATCTTATAGACCCATCAGTGTTTTAAACCAAGATTCTGAATTATATGCAGCTTTTTTAACCAAAAGAATGGAGGAAGTGTAATACCTTTTCTGATTGATGAAGATCAAACCAGGTTTATTAAAGGTAGACAAACTCAGGACAATATAAGGAGGACCTTCCACATTATTGAATATATAAAAAAGGAGCTATCCTACTTAGTATGAAAGCAAAAAAGCATATGATTCGGTGGGGTGGGAATTTCTTTATATAGTTATGGAAAAATTTGGCTACCGTGAGAAGTTCATTAAAGGCATCAAAACACTATAAACATCCCCCATAGCCGGAACTAAGGTAATTAAGGTCGTCAGGGCTGCCCAGCCATCCCAGTGCTCTTTAATCTTTTTATTGAACCTCTTGCTCAAGCCATCAGAAAGAATCCCGACATGAAGGGCATCACAATTAAAGGTATAGAATACAATGTCTTTTAATGTCTTTATGCGAATGACGTCTTGGTCAGCCTAAAGAATCCAGAGACAGGAATACCAAGATTAATGGATTTCCTGCAGATGTATGAAACCCAGGCAGGGGCGCAGATAGTGGGTGTGTCAGGTGTGTCATGACACACCCACTTTTGAATGACCGTAGATCCGTCCCACCCACTTTTATGTAGCTTAACGTTTTGGATTTTTTTGTTTGTTTTTTTTAAAATTTGTCTTCTTCAAATCTTCTGATTCAAGCATCACGAGGAAACCAAAATATGAATTAACATAATATTTGGTTTACTGAGGTGTGTGCTGATGTGCATGCATTGTGTGTAACAACGCGTACGCATCAAGCAAGTGACTCGTTTGGACTGTGCAGCAAAGAGTGTGGAGTCGACGTCGACTTTGGTTGCCACGGTTACCAACTGATCACTTGGACAGCTAGCTGCACGTTCAGCACGGCATGGCATGATGAGAAGGACAACAAAAAAGCAAAAGACTATTGCGTCATTTTTTCAAAAAGTCACCTCTGTAAGTAAATTGTACTTTTTAAATATATACTTCATCACACCACATTGCATTTCTGAGAGTCTCGAAGCAATGTCCTCTCGTGAAAGTAAAATCGTACGAGGCAAGAGACAAACTTTCGCCTTCTGTCTCCGCGTAGCCTGTAGCCTACATGTAAATACCTCGTTGGACATTAATAACGTAATGCCGTTTTAATGTTAATCTGACTTTCCTCGCCACGCACAAGCATAGGCCTACTGTTTAACAAGGACTGACTAAACGCACGTAGCCCACCCAGTTTCTCAGCATTTTTTAAAACGAGTTTAGCATTTTTGTGAGGGGGTTTCTGTGTGTGATGACAGTTATTAATTTGTAATGATTTTCATGGGCTACGTTTATATCATCATTGTCCTGGCCTGCAGGTAGTTGCTGAAGAAGATGGCAGTGAGGGAGGTGAAAGTGGAAGTCAGGTGGAAGAAGCGGCAGAAGGAAGAGAGGGAAAAGTGGGAGGGTCAGACGAAGGAGAGAGAGGGGGAGGGTCAGAAGAAGAGAGAGAAGGAGGGCCAGAAGGAGAGAAAGAAGGAGGACCAGAAGAAAAGAGAGTAGGAGAGAGAGAAGGAAGAGCAGAAGGAGAGAGAGCAGAAGGAGAAGGAGGATCAGAAGGCGCAGACAAGACGGCAAGACCAGAGACAGATGGAGGAGAGGGACCTGTGGTTGATCTTATGTCATTTACCAAACCCAATCAACCTGACCCCAAATTTATAAAAAGACAAGTAATGAAGGATTGTCGAACCCTGTCCTTTCAGAAAGCGTGGTATGAAAAGCATCCCTGGCTGCATGTCAGTCCTGGCATTAAGGGAGTTCTATGTTTTCACTGTGCTAAATACTACACAAGTGGCATCTCAGCTCAAGCCAAGAACACTGACCCAGCCTTTGTTAGCTCTGGCTATAAAAATTGGAGAAGAGGTCTTGAAAAATTCTCTGTACATGAAAAATCTGCTGCACATAAAATGGCTGTTATAACAGCTGCTTACGAAAAAAACCCTGTCAGCACACAGCTGAGTAGTGCAGTCAAAGCACAACAGGCCGAGAACAGGGAAAGCCTTTTAAAAATTATAGGGGGGGTTATGCTCCTGGCAAGGCAGGGAGTTGCCTTTAGGGGGCAAGAGCATCGTCAAGGCAACCTTGACCATCTCCTGAAATACAAAGCGGAAGGTGATCCAGCTTTTAGTAGATGGTTGTCTGGAAAAAGAGGAGTTTACGCATCGTGGGATTGCCAAAACGAAATGCTTAAGTTGATGAGCTCATCAGTTATAAGAGAAATTGCTGATGAGATACGGTCCCTCCCAGTATTACAATATGCTGTTATAATGGATGGGACAAGGGATATATCAGGTGTGGAGCAGGAGGCCCTCTGTCTACGTTATGTCGACAAAAATCTGATGGTGCATGAAGAATTCATTGGGTTGTATGAGTATGAGTATCAGGCCTTAGAGGTCAGGCATACGATGGGGCTTCAAACATGTCTGGCAAGTATGCAGGCGCACAGGCCATCATCCAAAGAAAACAGCCCTTAGCACCATTTATACATTGCGGTGCACATTGTGTAAATTTAGTGACGCAACAAGCCTGCTCAGCCTCTCCTCTCATCAGAAATGCGCTTGACTGGGTTCATGACCTTGGCATATTTTTTGGTCAGTCTGGCAAGCTAAAAGACCAGTTCAAAGCCATTGCCGCATCTGAAGGAGAGGGGTCAGTGAAATCCATCAGGCCTTTATGCCCCACAAGGTGGACAGTTCGCTCACCTGCAATCCGTGCAGTTCTTGGGCAATATGGCACAGTACTGCAATCCCTAGATCAGATGTCTGCAAGCAGCTCGGAATCTGCAAGCCGGGCAGAGGGCCTACATGTTCGGCTGCAACAAGGAAATGTTGTTTTGGGACTCATGCTGGCCTTAGATGTGATCAGTGAACTGGAAGTGCTAAATGCATCTCTCCAGAAAAGTACCCAAACAGTGGAGGGCATGGTCTCTGCAGTCTCTGTTGTCCAAGAGAGTTTAAAATCTAAAAGAACGTCAGACTACTTTCAGGAAGTCTTTAAGGAAGCAGAGGACATGGTTGAGAAGCTGTGTCTAGAGCCCATTGCTCTACCTCGCACACATAGGCCCCCTAAGAGATACACTGGGCCAGCACCTGCACACAGGCCTGCATCTCCTGTGGAGTTCCACAGAGTGGAGTTCTACCGAGTCTTGGACACGGTAGATACACAAATTACCGACAGATTTATGCAACCAGGAATAGAAGCACTAAAGGAATTGGAGGCCTTGCTGCTGACCCCCATTGAAAACAGCACTCAAAACAGTGTAGAGAAATACCCTGAGCTGCAGTGGGAAGATTTGAAGATTCAATTAGCCATGTTTAAGAGAAAATACCCATTCAAAACCACTGCAGATGTTACAAAGATCCTACAGGCAATGCCTGTTGAAGTGCGTGGTCTTTTTGAGCAAGTTGACACCATTGTCAGATTGCTAATGGTCGTGCCTGCATCGTCTGCTGAGGCAGAACGAAGTTTCAGTGGCCTACGGAGGCTGAAAACATGGTTGCGGTCCACCATGACCCAAAAAAGGCTGAATGGAATGGCAGTGTGCCACATCCACCAAGAGAGGCTGGAAAATCTCAATAGGAGAGACATTGCCCAGATGTTTATTCAGGGCAAGGATCGGAGGAGGGAGGTTTTTGGATCCTTCATGTAATTCACTCCACTCCATTTATTGAAAGTCAGGTTTGTTTGTTTTTGTTTTTAAATAAAACAGCTTTGCAAACGGCATATGGTGTGCTGGCTGGGTGATTTGCATTAGTATCAGCATTAATAAACTTTATTAACCTCTGAATTGTAGGGGCTATTTTTGAGGTTTTGTACAGCATTTACTTAAATGGTTACTGTGTCTGCACACTGAAGTGGCTGGTATGACTTGAAAGCTCTGTGGAATCTACTGGAAGAGACTGACTTTTGAAGAGACTTTTGTGATGTACTGTCAATGAGGTACAGGGGCTAGAATGTTAAAAAAAAAGCTGATATGAAAATCCTTGGAAATCACCACATTTCAGCTATTTAGTAGAGTAACTTTTAACACTAGCTTGGTTGAAAATGGCTTTAGGATGATATTACAATGGTATTACTATACAGATTGGGTGCTTCGTCCCCCCCAGTTTCTCAAACCTATCTGCGCGCCTGAACCCAGGCTACACCTTTTAATGTTGATAAAACACAAGCCTTGGCGTTCAATTTTGTGCCATCATTAGATCTTAAAAAACAAGTACAGGTTCAACTGGGACTCTACCTCTATTAAATACTCGGACACTAAATTAACAAAGGACAAAACACAGTTATTCTTGGAAAATTAAGTGTTAATTATAGAAGATCGAGACAGATGGGCCTCCCTGCTTCTGGAACTTGGTAACAGAATTTTGACAATAAAGACAAATATTTTACCCAGATTACTCTATTAGTTCAGTTCTTTTCCCATTTGTGTTGAGAAAAAGACTTGAAGAGACTTGAAAAGAAATGTTTAATTCTTGACTGTGCGCATGTGTATGTGTGCAATTCTATATACCGTATTTTCACGATGATACGACGCACCGTACGAAAAGGCGCAGTCTACACACACATATGGCCCACCTCCTTACAACAACACACACACAAGCATACAAGTGTAAGCAGCGTATTAAAAAATAGAGCGGGAGCAAAACTGAGTTTGATTGTGCTTTATTTAAGTCTTTATTACAAAGTACTAACATTTTTTAAATCACCAATGAATAATCAAAAATTAAAAAACAAGCACATTACCGGTAATCGTCATTAATCAAACCCATCAAAGTCCTCATCCTCCGTTTCTGAATTAAACAGCTGCGCTAAATCAAATATGCCAGTTCCACTTTCCACTGCTTAAGTCTTTCCTCCAAGTCGGGCCACCTCGCCTTATGTCTGCGGAAACTCAGCTGCGTCTTCTTCACCTGTCGGAGTTTTTTTCCAGCTTCCTCCACTTGCGAACCATCGATTCATTAATCTTAAATTCTCTTGCGGCTGCTCGATTTCCATGTTCCTCCGCGTCGCTTATAGCCTTCAGTTTAAACTTTGATCAGTGAGCAGGTGCACAGTCAGGGACGAGCGGTATGGGGTGCCGTTTGTAAAGCGTCTCGCTCTGAAAATAACAGCAACATTTTGTCACATTTAGCTAAAAACGATGTTTAAAAAACTGGTTTGAATTTGAATTTTTGAGAGTCACTTTTTTGCACATTTAGAACAATATTTGTGAACTTAGAGATATTTTAAATATTTAAATCAAAATGTTAAATGTAAGATCTAAATGCTAAATATAAATCTAAATGTTAAATATAAATCTAAATGTTAAATATAAATATAAATTCTGAAGCTAAATGTTAAATATATATCTAAATGTTAAATATAAATATAAATCTAAATGTTGAAGCTAAATGTTAAATATAAATGTTGAAGCTAAATGTTAAATATATATCTAAATGTTAAATATAAATATCAATGTTGAAGCTAAATGTTTTGGGTGAAACTAAATATTTAGCTAAGTGCAAATTCAAATGACGGTAACCGGAAGTGCCAAAATAAAAGCTCAGGAAGGTCAGAGCGTCTTTATAGTGGCAAATAACGAATAAAACCCATCTTATCCGGGGAAATGGACTCTTGGACATGGATTATCGTGATAATAATTAACTAACACTTTGACTGATCTGTCATTTTCGCTGTGTAGGATCGTCTACACCCGCCCGCGTTCACCCCTGTTACGTCCCCAGTTGGGCCAGGGGATGAGGGAGTAACATAGAATTAAATAACTGGGAGTCCTGACAGAAAACGATAACAAGGTCACCAGCAAAATAGGTTTAGTTGTAAAATAAAGAAGAGAACGAGATAACTCAGTAGTGATGGCAGCGCGACACTGAAGCTTCGATACGTGCTTCAAACCCTGGACTACAATTCCATAGAAGCACTGCTTCGAAGCTTGCTTTGGTGCGAAAAAAAACACGTGACATATGACGTCCGAAGCAGAAACTGCTTCGTTGCCAGAATGAATCACCTGACTGGTTCGCGGTCCAATCAGGTGAATGAATGGCACTGTCTCGTCTCCGCTCTGACAAGTGACAGGTTGAGACAGTTTTGAATTTGAGTGCCTTCAACATTTTATAACAATTTTTATGCACACCTGCCTCATCAGTTCCTTGTGAACGAGTGTTTTCAAAATGTGGAGAAATTGTCAGCATAAAAAGAAACCGACTCAATCCAAAAAGTGTTGAAAAAATAATGTATCTCAATAAAAATCTGACTGCCCCCCCCCCCATCCTACATAATCACCCTCTCTTTATTTGTGAATAGGACAATCAGTGTGCGTGTGTAATTTAAAAACTTCCTGTCCACCAACTAACCTAATTTGACTGCAGCCTGGCACTTCGCCAGGAGAGGTCACCATAACTGAAGCTTCGAGTAATGAACCCATTTTCGAAACAATTGGCTCAAGTGGTTCGGTGCTACATAAAAGCTTCATTTACCCATCACTATAACTCAGGACAGACTCCTCCAAAACACGGAGAGCCGAATCGCAGCTTTTTCTGTGGCTCACTCCAAAACCAAGACGCACACACGACTACGCGGCTCCTGGATCAGATCGCTCGCAAACACAGTTACCACCCGGTCTCTGCCACACAGACCGACCGCAGGATGAGAGAGAGAGAGGGCTCCACCTCCTGCCTATATATGCCCCACCCGCTTAAGTGGCCGCAGGTAACCCAGATCAGTCATCAGTGCGCAAAGGAAAAGGGGCAGAACCTAGAGGGAAGGAGGAGAGGAGAAAAAGAAGGCGAACACAAACAATAACACAGGCCAGCGGTCGTAACAACCCTGGTAAACTGTACTGTCGGACATACCTCTGCAGACATGTAAATAAATGAGTCAAGTCAAAGTGATCCCCCTTGTGGCTGGCCATAGTGGCTACAGGTTATAAGTCCCGCACCCTTCATAATAGTGACACTAAAAACTCAAAGTACTCTTAAAATAAAGTTTCTCCAAACATGTTTGTTCATCTAGGTAGTTATTATCACGATAATCCATGTCCAAGAGTCAATTTCCCCGGATAAGATGGGTTTTATTCGTTATTTGCAACTATAAAGACGCTCTGACCTTCTCGAGCTTTTATTTTGGCACTTCCGGTTACCGTCATTTGAATTTGCATTTTAGCTAAATATTTAGTTTCACCCGAAACATTTAGCTTCAACATTTAGATTTAGATTTATATATAACATTTAGATATATATTTAACATTTAGCTTCAACATTTAGATTTATATTTAACATTTAGCTTCAACATTTAGATTTATATTTAACATTTAGATATATATTTATATTTAACATTTATATTTAGGTTTATATTTAACATTTAGATTTAGATTTAACATTTAGATTTAGATTTAGCATTTAGATCTTACATTTAACATTTGGATTTAAAAATATCTCTAAGTTCACAAATATTGTTCTAAATGTGCAAAAAAGTGACTCTCAAAAATTCAAACCAGTTTTTTAAACATCATTTTTAGCTAAATGTGACAAAATGTTGCTGTTATTTTCAGAGCGAGACGCTTTACAAATGGCACCCCATAGAGCGGGAGGTGTCAAAATGCATTTACTTAACTTCCTTCGATAAAAGCTGTCGACTCGCACATAAGCCGCTGCTGCTGCGATGCAAATGAGAACGATCTCTCGGCGATGATGATGATGATGATGAACTATTATCTTATACCTGTATGGTATAAGCACATACCTGTTCTGCACTGCGCTATAGGGCGCGCCGCACATTTTGAAAAAAATTGAAGACGTTTATATGCGCCTTATGGCCGTGAAAATACGTTATATGAATATGTTTCCGGTTATTTGGACATGTGGGTGTAAGTGAACACGTGTACATATGTGCACAGGCATATGTGTCTATTTTTTGTTTTTCTGCTTTACTTTTTTTGTTGTTTCTCTTGTATCACCGACACTATATTGCTATGCAATGTGCGACGGTGGATGTTAATGTCTGTGGTGAAACTACAGTGTTCAGAAGATGGACCACAAAGTGCATCTTAGAGACTTCTCCTTGTGCGTTTATACTGTGTAGGATATAGATTTATTTTTCATTTCATTGTGAGTGAGAAAAGTATTAACATCTTTCATGAGCAGTGAGTACTCTGTATGTTCGACTGAGGAGTTATTTGTTCATTTTCAGATCCCAATGTGACCAAAGCTAGTCAGAAGTAGTAAATCAATAAATCAATATGCAGCAATAAATACACCCACCTAACAGTCTGAAATCCTGTTTGCCTCTTTACATGATGCACACTCACATGCACTCTTAATCCTGTGAATGACTTCTATTTATGAGAATGTATGTGTGTGTGCATGATGGAGGAGACGTCACCTCGGATCGGCTCCAACAATTCATCAATATAAATAATGATTAATAATGAAATAATTATTACTGAATTACATGATATCATTACAGTGTGATATTGAATGTGATATCACAGTCTGATATCTCTGTGCTTGTTTTCCTGTTGTCCACAGCTGGCCTGCCCTTCAACAAAGTGACTCCAGAGGGTCTGATCTTTGTCGTCCGGTGGGTTCTTGTGGCTCTCATTGGCTACTGGCTGCTGTCCCTCGCCTTCCGATTGATTACGTCCACTCTGAGGCGGGCTCTGTGGCTGCTCAAAATAAGTTTGGCTCTGGTCTGTTTCGGACTCATCCTGAGCGACCACTCCGTGGACACAGAGACCATGGGCATCCGACTGGCTGTTCTGGTGTGCGTCTGCGTTGTGTTGGGCGTCGGGACTTCCAGGGGCCCTAATGCAGCCGATAAAGCAGCTCACCTGGAAGAGCAGGTGAAGATCCTGGAGAGACGGCTGAGAGAGATGGAGAGGTGGAGGAGGACAGAGGAGTGAAGCGGGACTGAGAGTCTGTCCTATCTCTTGAGGCCTCTGGAACGTTTCCACACTTTTGATGTTTCTATTCAAAAGTAATTCATTACTCTTTGATTTATCACTAAAGCAGGGTACATATATTTAGTCATTCCTGGACGCGGTGATTTGTTTGTATGCATGGTTTTTTTTTCAATCCTAAGAATGTGCCACAGTGTGGTGGACAGCTCTGTTTAGAATTACTTTTTTTTTTTTTTTTAAGCTACAGAGGGAGCGGGTCCTCTTCCAAAGTCAGTGCCTTATTTTAACAATAGCCTAGAATGGACAAACTGAATACTACTACTTACTGTTTTTTTGTAAGTTTCTTGGCCACCTTAGTTTCTTTGTATGAACGTGAGGTGAGGGGTATTCAGTTGATTCCAATTAGGCCAGAGGTGTGGGCATGCCACCACACACACACACACACACGAAAAAAGTAAAAAAGAAATTGTGGTTTTGGGGTGAGGTTCTTGCTGGAATAATGTCTTGACAAACTAATGCATCCGTCCACCCACATGTGACACGTAGACATTATGTACACCTCCCACTAAAACATCAATGACTGAATGAATGTTTATGTTTCTGTTCCTGTATGAATTCAACAAGATACCAAGTGTTTGTTTGTGTGTAAACTTTGGAGGTGCGGAGTGTATGGACTTGGACAGAGCCAAGTTAGCTGTTTACTGCTGTTTCCAGTGTTGATGTTGAACTAGCCTGACTCCAGCTCTGTGCCTGTTGCATGGGCAGAATATCAAACTTCTCATCTCACTTGGAAAGAAAGCTAAATGAATCACAGTAAAAAATACTTTTCTGGAGTTACTGGGGTACTTTCCTGGAGACATGCTGCTGGTTCTGACCCATACACAGGTTCAACCCAAGTCATGGAAGTGGTTTGTATGTATTCCATGCAGTTAACTTGCAGCTGTGCAATCAGATTCATCATTTCAAATCAAGTCTGTTTATGCTAACGGTATTCCATCATGTGCTGGTGTGTATATTCATACTGCTGCAGTCTGTGCTTTGAGTACACTTTGTATTCAACATATTGCACCATATACCATTGTTCTACTTTTATATAAAATGTTTTTACATTTGAAAAACCTCTAAGAGCAACATTTAGTCAAAGACAGGTACTTTACTCTGACATAATTATGTCCAGCTATAATAAATAAATAAATAAAAAGATTCTGCAAAATGACTTATTGTGCCATATTCTTCCATGATTTGTTAAAAATAAAACAGTTGCAGTAAAACAACACAAAAAAGACAAATATTAAATAGTCAATATTCAAATATTCCACAAAAACTCCACAAATGGACCAGACAAGTCAGTCTTCCACAGAGTTTCTACCACCTTTTTTTTGTTTTGGACCACTCTTCTTGGATCTTTCAGACTCGATGGGTTCCTTCTCCCAAACATTGTTCCGAGGTCTCTGATCACCTGTGACTCTCTGGGATTTAGATCTGGATTCATTGTTGGCTACTTTAGAACCCGCCACTGCTCTGTCTGGGTGCTTCTTTTTTTGTGAATAACATTTTTTCATTATTTTAACAATAACAAAAATCATCAGTTCATGTACGACTATTACAACTATGCTCGCTGCATCGATGAAGACAAGACGTAAAATGAACTCAAACAAAAATAGATGTAAAATGATTTGATGGCAGGTCAATACAACAAATAAAATAAGCATACTATTAAAGACATAATTTGTTAAACAAAAAGATTAAAGGTAATAATAGCAAAATAAAATAATCCCCCCTAACATATGTCAGGGTGTCAGGTACCTAAAAAAAAAAAAAAAAGTGCGATGTAGGGATACTGAACTGCTGCATAAAGATTAGCCAAGATTAGCTTCTGAGACTGTTTTTTAGCCAGCACAATAATCATCCTTCCCAAATTATCCTTAATTTGCTTGATCCATTTAAATTGTAAATGTTTACTTACTAAAATTATAACACCCTTGCTCTTGCTACAGCCTATGCTGTAAAAAACATGTCCAACCTATCCTGCACAGAGCTTCTCAAACTCTTTTGACGTGTTTCTTAAAGAAACACCACGTCATTATTTTTATTCTTAAGCATGGTCATCCCCAGTCCTTTTACATTCCAAGCGGAGAGATGCATTAAACCCATTTGTGAGGACATGCCTGCCTACACATTAAAACATATAACTATTTATCAAAAGCAATACAGTTACACAGTGGTGATGACTAAACACAAACGCCCCCATAAAACTAACAAAACAAAGAGTGTGCAACTGAACCTGAACTTTGCACATTTAAACCCCCACAGAGGTCCCTCCAATGGAGGTCCGGCGGTCTGTGTCTGGTCCGAGAGGCTCCACTCTTTGTGATTCCTCACGTGTCGCTGCCGTGACAATGACGTGACGTGATAATGTCTTTAATTGAACGTTTGGGTGCATGGGATGAGAATGGAAACAAATCAGTCATTCAGTACTCATTGCATAGCGTCATTTCCAAGGATTCCATTGTCCATTCCATTGTCGTCCATTCTTGTAATTAGGAATGAGAGTTTAGTCTCTACCGATGCAGTGGTGCATACGTTTTTCTACCAGCCCCCGCAGATCTTCAGAAATTTTTATTAGTGCTGAGTAAATGTTACTGATATCCTGAGCTATATGGTTAGCTTGTTGCTGGTCGGGCTCGTTAGCTCCCTCTTGGTCTTGCATCATGGAATCAGCCCAATCTCAACACGCTGAAGTCTTAGCAGGTTTTCACATTTTTTGTACCCTCTTTAACTAATAACAAGTACTAGATTCTAATATCTCTGGTGTAAATGTTTTAAAGGATAAAGGCAGCAATGCGTCACGTGACTCTGTCTGGGTTCTTTTTGAGGTTTGGGTCATTGTCCTGCTGTAAGACCCATGACGTCTGACAGAGACCCAGCTTCCTAACACTGGGGCTTACATTGTGCCCCAGAATTTTTTTGGTTCTTTTCTTTGAAGGCCTCATTTTATTTTCTGAAAGCAAAAGGATGAGGTTCTTCACCAGAACTCTTAGAAGTTGATCAAGGTTATCTATCCACTATTCGAATCCTTCAGTGCCATTTTTCATCACATTTTCTCTTTTGTTCACTTCCAGAGAGATTAGCTACGGAGCCCCTAAAGGGACATGGTGAAAGAAAAAATATTGGAAGTGTTTCTGGTGCGCACTAGAAAGTTTCTCGTGCGCACCAGAAACTTTCTCGTGAGCACCAGAAACTTTCTCGTGCGCACCAGAAACTTTCTCGTGCGCACCAGAAACTTTCTCGTGAGCACCAGAAAGTTTCTCGTGCGCACCAGAAACTTTCTCGTGCGCACGAGAAACTTTTCTGGTGCGCACCAAAAGGTTTCTGGTGCGCACGAGAAACGTTCTGGTCCTCAAACTGGAAGCAGTCGGCTGCACACGTCACGTGAAACATGGCAGCAGAGGATGTGTTTGCTTTTCTCAGGAGTAGGGACATTGCTGAGAGTGTAATTAAACAACTCCAGGATGATAAGGTGAAGATTAACTGTTAACATTAGACATTCTTTCAGTCTTAAAGTAAGCCTTAAAGTGGGCTACGTTACATTGCTAGTGTTGTCTATCTTATAGCCTACATTGCTATCTTTCTTTATAGGTGTGGGCTACGTTACATTGCTAGTGTTGTCTATCTTATAGCCTACATTGCTATCTTTCTTTATAGGTGTGGGCTACGTTACATTGCTAGTGTTGTCTATCTTATAGCCTACATTGCTATCTTTCTTTATAGGTGTGGGCTACGTTACATTGCTAGTGTTGTCTATCTTATAGCCTACATTGCTATCTTTCTTTATAGGTGTGGGCTACGTTACATTGCTAGTGTTGTCTATCTTATAGCCTACATTGCTATCTTTCTTTATAGGTGTGGGCTACGTTACATTGCTAGTGTTGTCTATCTTATAGCATACATTGCTATCTTTCTTGATAGGTATGTCATTTTAATGTAGTTTAAGTTTAATGTAGGTTGAGGTAAGATGTTTGCATTGCTTCTACAGATCGACATCACCGTCATAGGCATCATGACAGATGAAGAATTAGGAAAGTATATCGTAAGATATGGGGACCGACTTGCACTGAGAGCATTTTGTCGTCAAAGAGCAGTGGCAAATGAAACCTCCGGAGGAGTGGAGACAGTGAGGTCTGCTCTAATGAAGAAAGTAAGAGACAGGCTAGGGGAACAACAGAGAACTCCTGCCAGAACTCCAGACATGGAAGGCCACCGTATCGGCAATAAACATGCTGCCAAAGTTACTCGCCGAGTTGAAATGGGATGGCTCCACTTTTCTACACAGAGCGGCATATATCATCAAATCAGAACAAGACATGGAGGTGGAACACGGAACTTAACAGTAGAAAAATCAGTAACTATGGGGGAACTGTTAGAGATTGGGAAAACCTTGTTTTTTCCAAATGGACGTTCGTCCAAAGGACCCATTGAAGATTTCGAGTTTGACATTCGTGACTACAGTCACAATATACTGCCCTCAGAGATCACTGTGGGCCAGCTCTACGATCAGACTAAACTTCGGATGATCCGTGTCTACACCACCTCCAAAACTGTGATTGCTCTCTCCGACGCATCAGATGTCGAGTCCACAGATGAGAGAACAAAGGTAATGCATTATATCTTTGGTGTCAGTACATTTCTATACATGAATGCAATAGTTTACATGATTGCTTGAAGTTTGTTATGCATATAAAGAAGTATCTAAAGATAAGATAATAATTATTATTTGTTTGTTTTTTGTCAACAGAGAGGAGAACCAATTAGCCATTCAAGACCAGCAACCCCTGACATCAGTATCACAGATGTCCTGCATCCCCCATCTGACAATGACCTTGGCAGTCATGATTCACAATCAGGAACTGAATGTTCGGCGTCTGTGTCAAGTCAAGAAACTGTCCAAGTGTTAAGTGGCGAGTCTGATGTTGCCATTGCTATCCAATTATCTCTTGAGGACTTTGAAGTGCAGTTTGGTCCTGGTTTTGGCGATGATGGTGATAACGAAGATGACACCCTTCCCTGGAATCCACATCACTTAAACAGTATTCAGGTATAGTAAACATCACTGCCATTATTGATTTATGTTGATATTTTTCCCATTCACTGTTCTCTCTATAAAATGTACCAAAACAGTGTCAAATTGCCACCTTAAATTCTGTCATATATTTTGTTATTATTTTTTATTCAAAAATTTCAAAATGAAAATGTATGGTAATGCATGGTAGCTAATATATTGAGTAAATGTAAATATAAATACATTCATATAAGTATATTTGTAAATAAAATATTTTTTTGATTATTTTAATAGTTAAAAAATCACTTGTAACTGATTAACTGATTAATCCTTTTTTAAAAATATTTCAGCATTCTACACTGAATGACGAATTGTCAAGCAGCCTTTCACCATCACCAGACCCTAAGGACAACAAACTATTTGTGACATTAAGACGAGTAAACATAGTGGATGACATGCTTCAGGTTTTCATGGAACCAACAGTACTACACAGTGATCTACAAATTGAGTTTGCAAATGAAAAAGCTGTGGACAGTAATGGGGTGTCAAGAGAAGCATACTCTGCATTCTGGGAATGTTTCTTGGAACAGTGTGAGGGGGAAGATGAGCGAGTGCCCAGACTACGGCCAGACTTTTCTCAAAGGAAGTGGGAAGCTCTTGGAAGGGTGTGGTTGAAAGGATACCAGGACCACAAAATTCTACCCATCAGATTGTCTCCAGCTTTTGTTCTTGCCTGTTGTCAAGGACTTGATTCAGTGGATGAAGAACTCTTGATTATGTCTTTTTCCAGATTTATTTCACAGAATGAGCGTGCATCACTTGAAAAAGCACTACAGGGCAGCATTGATGAAACTGTGGAAGAGGACCTACTGGATGTCTTTGTAAGAATGGGCTCACACTGCTTGCCGCCTAAAAGCAACTTACGGGCCACCATTGTAAAAATTGCACACAAAGCTCTTCTTCAAGAGCAAAAATTCATAATTGACTGTTTCCACTCAGTTCTTCACAATGCTGTTCCAGAACTTAAATCAAAGGACAGTATAATCGAGGTCTACAAATCTAAAAGGCCAACAAACAGGAAGGTGGCCCAGATGATTAAGCCATCCTGTGAAAGCCTTACTCCCCAAGAGCAGACAGCCCTTAACCACCTGCTTCGGTATGTAAGAAGCATTGATCAAAGAAAGCTGGAGACCTTCTTGCGGTTCTGCACTGGATCCACTGTGCTGTGCGAAAACACAATTGAACTCACCTTTAACAAACTCTCTGGTTTGAGTCGGAGGCCAGTTGCACACACATGTGGAGCAGTGCTTGAATTGCCGTGCACCTACAGCTCTTACCCTGAGTTTCGTCAAGAGTTTGACAATCTCCTGTGTGGTGACTGCTTCACCATGGATATAGTGTAGTGAATGTACAGTTTTTTTTTTCTTTTAACAGTTTCAGGTTCTTGCTGTTCTTGTTATTTTCTTATTTTCTGTAAAAAATGAACCAACTTGCTTGAAAGAAGTCCAGTTAACAGTAACTCCTACCACAATAGTTTTTTTTCAGTGCTTAAGATGTTGCTTTAACCTATAATGTCAGCATAGCTTGCTATATATCTTGAGTATATCTTGCTTTCGTTCAACAAAAAAGTGAACTTTATTGATTTTAAAAAGTCGGAAAGGTTGGGTCTCATAGCTGAACACCCCTTTTGTTATACACAGTACAACTGCAAATGGCTGTTTTTGTTGAAGCCTCATGTAGAAAACATATTGTTTTCTACATGTTACTGTCAGAGCACAGTATTGTGTTGATTCAGTTCCTTTTCCTGCCTTATTTTGTATACTGTTGTAAATGCAAAATGTCTTAGTTCCTGGAAAAAAAACATTACAACTTAAATGGTAAAATAAAGCATGGTGGACTGCAGAACATTTATGTAATCACTGGATCATGTATTCACTTTGGATAGACTCAAAGAGTCCATCTCAAATTAGAGAGCCGATGTTATGTCATTCCTTAAATGCAGGTACAAATCCAATGCTTGATAAGCATCATCTGGAAGATGCAGCTGTGACTCTACCATCAGAAAGTTGCAGATGTTGTAGATGTCTGGGTCACATGGCACTGTTTGTCGAAATGTGCAATCATGCCGACACAACTGCAGATCGGCTCTGTCCACTGGTGAAACACAGTCATCACTCCCGTAGAGTTCTGGGAACATGTACATGATTCGGGGCCGACCACTGGGTACCCTTTCATTCTTTGATGGTCTGATGACATGTGAATCCCATACATCAATGGTTTCATCTAATTCGTCCTGGAAAAGGGGTATATATTACAGAGTAAGAAAACAACTGAAGTGATGAGCATTTTTTTCCATGTTGGTCTTAGGTAAGTTATGAGATGAGATGACTAAATTATGATGAATGTTTACATTCTGGATGAAGTTCTAAGAGAAATTATTGGAAGTAAAATATTGAACAGCAGAAAGTTAGATGCCCAGCCTTTGTCACTGAGACTGTTGACAGCTATTTAACAAAATCTCCATATGGATGACAGTGGTTAGAACAGGACAGCAACATGACGGGACACGCAGGAACATGCAGTATTGACATAGGCTACAGTGTAACCTGCTTGTTGGATATTATGTAAAGAAAATTTTTTATGATTAAAATAGGCTTAACACAATATTATGACAATTCTAGATTACCTGAATGATGCCCATGAAGCAGAACTGAATTAGATTTCTGTCCAAATATGTACCACTGAACAAACCACGGTCTTTCAGGTCAGTAAAGAGGGAGATGTAGAATTCCATTGATTCTCTTCTGAGGAAGCCCCACCAACTCTCTATCCTTTGATTCGCTGTGCTTGCCCCTTCAATGTAGCTGTCAATACCAGAGCCATCGTGGATGTTTCGACAGAGAAAACGTTGAAAGTCTCTGACTTTAACATTCTCTGTGCCACGGTCACCTCTGACAATCCGTGGACACCCACCTAATCTCTGGACTGACTCCATGTAGTAGCCTCCAATGACTTTTGGATCACTGCTGGTGGTATATGCATTCATCCAAATTATTTTTCGGGAAAACCCATCAATGCAGCCGTTAATGCAGATACCAAAGGGTTTCAGTTTGTCGTATGAATCCAAATGCCAAATGTAATTGGGTCCTCTTGCAAAATAGCTGCGGCGATGGAGCCGTCTCCTTCCTCTTAGTTCAACTCCTCTTGGGTCAAGTTCTCTAAGGATTAAGCGTATTGTTTCCTTCTTGATGTGTAGTCCATTCTCTTTGCATTTTGTGTACATCCACCTGTACCCACAGAGCTGGCCAGATGTTTGTAACTGTTCATGAATGAAATTAACAACACCATCCAATGTGGAGTATCCCTTGCGTCGAAACAGACCATGAAACTTCAAAATTCGTTTAAGATGTCTTTCAGACAAGATATAACAATGGCGACTTGCAAGTAATGCAACAATGTCTTTGTAATGAAGCCCTAGATCAAAATAAAGACGCACTAGTTCATGAACAGTCATGTTTGTATGGTCTACCTGAACAGTTACCTTCAGTTGGACAGTTACCTGCAGTTGGTCTGCTTTCTGGTGCGCACTAGAAAGTTTCTGGTGCGCACGAGAAAGTTTCTGGTGAGCACGAGAAAGTTTCTGGTGAGCACGAGAAAGTTTCTGGTGCGCACGAGAAAGTTTCTGGTGAGCACGAGAAAGTTTCTGGTGAGCACGAGAAAGTTTCCGGTGCGCACGAGAAAGTTTCTGGTGCGCACGAGAAAGTTTCTAGTGCGCACCAGAAACACTTCCAATTTTTTTTCTTTCACCATGTCCCTTTAGGGGCTCCGTAATTAGCTACAGCATTATGTGACAGGAATGCAGGGTTGCTGATATTTTTGGCCACGACTGTGATGGTTAGCATCATTTCTATAACATGATGACAAGATTTCCGTTTAATGATAGACAATGTAGCTTCACTTGACTTAGATCTCGAAGTTAGAGACTGATCTTTGACTGATTTTGCTTCTAGTATCTTTTCAGGAGAATATCAGCTGTAAATAAAACATAAATGGACTGGAGGATTTTACCTCCCAAAATAACATGTGGAGGAGTTGGTGCAGTCTGTAGTCTGAGGTGTGTGTGTGTATTTTAGTGTTTGTGGCTGGCTCACATTTTATGGCTGTATTTCATAATTTTATTGTGCATTTCATAATTGTGTGTGTATTTGCTTGTCTAGCTCAAACACAACCTTCATGGGTGTGAAATGAGGCTGACACAGGAAGTGCCCAAAAACTGCACTTCCTCAAACATCCACTTGAAGCTGGTTCCAGAAGTGAGTCACTCTCCATAAGCCCCCATGTTAAAATGTCCAACTTCACAGCAGAAATCAACATGTTTACAGGCTGGTACAAAATATTGCCCAGCACCCAGGCGTCATTAAGCCCATGATCTACTTCTTTGCCAATATTTAGATTATTGGAGGCAGAACAATCACGTTGCATTGGGACCACGTCTGCAACACACTCCACAAAGATGCCCCAGTGTGATCCTGATGCACTCAAACACCACTGTAGCTGTGGAAAGTACCAGAATTTGGTTGGTCACATAAAAAATTACATGATAGGATGGTATGAAGTGTAAAGAGAGAGTCTTCTTCCACACCTATGTACACTTGTAAACTGCAAAATAAAGGTGTGGAGGCAGGGAAGCGCTTCAGTGCATGTAGAGTATCAACTGGAGACAGGAAGTCTTTGCAATGTGGGGCGGATCAGGATCCTTTATGAACAGTTTATTAACAGTATCATATAAAGCTAGTCAGCCAACTTCAGCTCCAGAATTCCACTTTATTCATGCATGGATATAGAGTTGCACATACATGTACTTTATGAAGAGGTATAAAATGAGAGGTATGAACCCAACGTTAATGAGTTCATTGGCATTGAATCCAGAGGTGGGCATAGAACTGTAGACACCAAAGTAGCACAAAGACGGAACCAGTTTGACGTCTCCAACTCCACCAACATCCATAACTGTAAACTACAACTTAGTTCACTTAGTGAATATCATTGGTTACATTTACACAAAAACAAGTCAAATACATTTATGTCGACCACAGTTCATCTTGCCACTGTTACGTAATAGTACATGAGCGGGCACAAGGTCAAATCTATCCAAAGACACAAAGCTCAAGGAGAAAAGAGGCCAAAGACACCTTCAAGTTGAGAGATGAAAAGGCACTCAGTGTGTTCAGAATGTCTGAATAGCTTAGTTAAGAAGATATTGTACGAGTTGTGTTTGTTATGTTGCCTGTTTTTTTGGTGGACCAGCTGCTGACAGGAGAGGAGCCCCGAACTTAAAGTGTGACATCACAACTGTATGCTGGACGTACACTGAATGAAGAGATGATCACAGGGCTCCTCTGGAAGACAATGAATGCCAATTTGTCAATCTGTGTGTGTGTGTGTGTGTAAATTAGAGGCAGATCAAACAGACAAAATGAAAGATGCCGTGAATAAACTCTGACAGAGGAAGGTATGTTTGTGATCATATTTACAGGTTTTAAAGGTGCAGTGTGTAGGATTTCAGTGGCATCTAGTGGTGAAGTTTCAGATTGCAGCCAAATAAAAACCCCTTACCTCACCCTCTTAGCTCAAGCATGAAGGAGAAACTACAGTGGCCATGAAACTTGTAAAAAAAAAAAAAAAGTGAAAGGTCGTATCGAGAACCCGCGTCAACATGGCAGACTATGTGGAAGAGGACCCACTAGATATAGAGGCTAATTCTATGCTAACATAAACATAAGTATTCTTATTTCCAGGTGATTATACACTAATGAGAACATAGTTATGAATAATATGTTCCGTTTTCATCAATAGATGATTAAATGTTACACATCCGTCGTAGATATGAGGAGGGACATTCTACTGTTGGTCAGTTAGTGCATTCAATGTTGTTATTTCTACAAACAACTGCAGCTACAACTCAGCAGCAAATCAACTCATGAGTGATAACAAACAACAGCGAGATGGCTCAAAGAGTGGTTTATGACAGAAATTACCCAAAAACATTTTTTTCCAAGGGTGATAACTGACATGCTGCTACTTCCTGCTCAACTTTGGTGATGTGTTTGCTTTCGAAGGCTCTGATCGGATGAGTGATATGTTTTCTTTTAGCATTAAGGAGAAAGGCAGTCGGAGAAGATGTTGTTCTTCTGTTAGCATTTAGTTAGACTATCGGGAGATTCACAACATTTGTGTTCAACTTGACTTTGACACACAAACCTTCATCGATGGTTGTGACCTGTGAAGAGTAGGCAGAGAATCCGATAGTGAGGTAGCTATTGTTTGTGTTATGATGAGGGTTCTGCTGATACTTGACCTTTTAAGAACCGGCCCAGCTGAACTGACCCAACCTGACTCAAGAGCCAAGGCCAAGGCTGGATTACCAACCAAGTAAAGCAGGGCACTTCGGAGGCCCCTGAGGTTCACACTGTGTGTCGTGGAAGTGCTAAGTCAAAGGTGACTTGACAGATGACCTGGACCCTATGTTGTCGGGAGCTGATTAAAAAGTCATCTGTATTCACTGGTGTACTTGTTTACAGTATTGTGGTCTGCAGGGACCTTCACATCATGTTTGCCCCTGGGCCCCATCACAAGTTGATCCGCCCATGCCCAGCTCTACATACAGCAAACATCCACAGCTGACTGATGTTGTTTCGCTGTAGCTGCTGGCTGACTGGATGGTACAACACTTAGTTTAAATGTGCACAGTCCAGGTGCTGTACAGCACAGTATTGCTGCTCACAGCGCATGTAGGTTTTAGATTTGTTCAGCCTAAATCAATCACGTGTATCACAGAGCTGTATGTCTTCCCTTCAGGAACGGAAGATACAAATGCAGAGGTAATGACTAGGAAAGCTTTGAAACCACTCTGAGACGTCTCACACACATTTACACAAACAATCTTAGCTTTCGAAAACACTATTGGTCAAACATGTTGCGTTAAAATGAGACCAATGTGTTGGAGACAGAAGTCTGCAACACATCTGAAGACCGCAGCTGCTTTGTTTCCTTTCATTGTTCCTAAACCAACCTTGGAGTAAATCTTGAGTCTTTTTCTTGGATTCCTTGTTTTAAATCAGAAATAGAAAAGAGGAATCGAAGAAGAAGACTCAAACAGAAGTGAGAATGTAATGTATAGAAAGCACGACCATGTCCTAATAACGTCTGTTAAACCTTTGGGGAAGTGAACGCAGCTGTGTTTAAGATTCACTCATCAGATTTGACGTTACAGTCAAATCAAATAAACAAATTTTTTGTCTCCTCGCCTAGAAATTGAATTCCCAAACTGACCGCTGCATGTTACATCAGACTTAATGATATATATAACCTGAAAACATATTCTTCTCAGTCAGATGGGGGATTAAATGTTGATCAAGGCGAGAAGGCAGAGAATAGAATCTACTGTCCAGATGTTTCCACCACCATGGTCGAAGAGCACTGTGCACTGTAACATCAAACTGAGGAAGGACTGGCAGGATGCTGCTCCAGGACTCAGCACCCCTACAGAAAGTTGGTGGAGGAGTTCACTACGTCGATCTGGAACTTAATGCCATCAGTGGGGGCAGTGGCAGGAGCCACGGGAGAGGATTGAGGTTGAGTCTGGAGGATGAAAACAGAGAAAACAGTGAGGGAGAGACACACAGAGCACCTCGAGCTGACAGGAAGCCTGACACAGAAACAGCACAGAGAAGATATTTTCAAAATAAAACACCCTGTGCAAACTGCTGGTTGTAAAAAACAGACAAAAGAAAAAACAAATTACCTACATAGCATATTTACCCATTCAGAAGCAGTTTTGGGGTTAGTCTAACACTGCATCAGTGGCTGACTTTAAGTTGATGTTTGTCACGTGTTTATTTCATACCATACCACACCTCACATGTCCACTACTTCAGAGGTCTGTCAAGCAGCAATGGAATCTTTTGAACTTGAAATAAAGCTTTACCACAAAAAAAAACTTTCTTATGCTTTTATTTTGTAGGCACAATCCATGAAGAGAAAGTGATTCTCTGTGTGTTTTACCTGTCCTGACAGCAGGGGGTCGGCAGGTGAGGACGCCATATTGTCTATCTTGAGCTCCGTTTTGACAGGTTCGCTATACATGACTGGAGCTGGAGCATAGCCCTACACACACACACACACACACACACACACACACACACACACACACACACACACACACACACACACACACACACTTTTAATATATTTAGACGTTTCATTATTCTCCTGACGCCTGTTTATCACTTTAGGACTTCCTTGTGTCTGTGATATGTTCCATCATTGAGCCTACAGTCATTTAATTCAACAATAAAGTGAGCATGAGAGCTGGCTGACATTCATTGTTTGCCTTTCTACCTTCACTTGGATCCTTCACATATGAAAAGTTATTATGAACATCTAGTGGTAAGGTAAGTTTGAAGGGAATTAGATATCATTAACACACAGTAATGCAGGATATGTTCCTTTTCTACCCAAAGATACACAGTGGACCTTTATTGAGATGTTGAATGTTACCACAGTGTGACTGTGAATCTGCAGCTCAGTGTGCAGCCAGCCACAGAGTTTACAAGTCACCCCCTGAGCTGAAGCGTATGAAAGATCAATGGTCAAAATTCCCAGCATTCTTTTCCTTCCTGTCACACAAACAGACAAAATACGTACCACGGGTCCAGGAGGGTACTGGCCTGGTGGTGGACCGCTCCATTGTGGAGGCTGGGCAGGGGGGACCATAGCTGGACCAACAGGAGGGTAGACAGGGTTCTGGGGCGGGTAGGCTGGGTTAAAGCCCTGCAAGAGGGAGACAGATCAGGAAACACTGAGGAAAGCAAACAGAAAATGTCAAAGTACTCAGCCCTGGAGGAAGTGAACAACTCTGGGTTCACTGCTCCAAGTTTATACTTAAGAAAGCTTTTAGGATGATACTAACCGGGGACGGTGGGGGGCCGTTCCACTGTCCTGGGCCAGTGTTCGGAGGACAGACTGTAGGACCCTGTGTAGGAACACACACATGCACACATTACACAACGATTCACCAACAATCCTCTATTTACTGCAAAGAAGTCAAAAAATTATGATGTTGTAACAGATTGATAAGATACAGTGTGTCATGTGACATACCACACCAGGAGTAGGGCCATAATAGGACACCTGCAAACACAGGCAAACATTCTTTAATCAGGACGTAATCATTCAATCAGTCATATATAGAGACATGTTTGTGATGTCATGAGCAGTGATCAGTGTTAGTATAATCTCACCACAGGTTGTCCGGGGTTGTTGTAGGGAGGAGCAGGTCCAACAGGACCAACAGGAGGAGGATGGACAACATCTGGAGAAGCCTATAAGGATAAACACATGATGAAGCGATTCACGATTTGATTGACGGTCAAACTTTCTCTAACTGTGTCCTGCAGATCATCTGTTGATTATTAACGGTCCATCTTTTGTCATAAGATGATTAAATCTGAGTGGACAGGAGGGTGAGTGCCCTACTCTTTCACTCTGCTGACCCATGACTGCACATGCACACACAACAGCAAGCTCTTCATTAAGTTTGCGGACAACACTACTGTGGTGGGGCTCATCAACAACAACAATGATGAGTCAAATGACAGGGAGGTGAGCCAACTGGCCGTGTGGTGCAGAGACAACAATCTCTCTCTTATCTCTCTCTCAGACCCTGCAGCGCATAGTGAGAGCAGCTGAGAGGATCATCGGTGCCCCCCTCCCCTACCTCCAGTACATTTACAACACACGCCTGGCTGCAAAGCTTTCAGCATTGTGGGTGACTCCACCAATCCCAACCACTTCCAGGTAATAGATGGAAAACATTACTTTATGAAGTCTGTTATCTTGTTATTTCCTGCTTCAACTCTCTAATGTTTGCTTTTGAAACATGTTTTGTAAATCAAGTTAAATTACTTTTTGTGCTCAGTTGAGTGCTGGTAATAATTTAATATACCCAATTTGTGTCTTTAAACCAAAAACCCAAACTATGGCACAATCCATGTTGGTTGATGTAGTCGGATTTGTCTGTTCTCAGTACCTGTAGTGTGGAAGCGGGGGTGGCTTTCTTCTTGAAAATCTTCTTCCTACAACAGCAGCAGACCCCAGCCGGGATGCCGAGCAGTAAAAGCAGAGCCATGAGAGGGCTTGCGCCTGTGGACTCATGATGGTCTGCAGAGGAAGAAAGACAAGTGATGAGAGTTCAGTCTTTAACAATGGTCTGAAAGCAAGGAGGAAAGTAAAGATCCTGTTAAAAGATTCATGTCATCAATCTTATCATCATCTAAACTAGACTAATTATTAATGTCATCTGCAGAGGAAGAGACAAACAGGGGTTACATCAAAAATACACTGAACAAAAATATAAACACTTGTTTTTGCTCTAATTTTTCATGAGATAAACTCAAAGATCTAAAACATTTTCTATACACACAAAATAACCATTTCTCTCAAATATTGTTCACAAATCTGTGTAAATCTGTGATAGTGAGCACTCTTTAATAATCCATCCCACCTCACAGCTGTGGCATATCCAGATGCTGATTAGACAGCATGGATATTGCACAGGTGTGCCTCAGGCTGGCCACAATAAAAGGCCACTCTGAAATGTTCAGTTTTATCACACAGCACAAGGCCATAGATGTTGCGAGCGTGCAGTTGGCATGCTGACAGCAGGAATGTCCACCAGAGCTGTTGCCCGTAAATTGAATGTTCCTTTCTCTACCATAAGCCGTCTTTAAAGGCGTTTCAGAGAATTTGGCAGTACATCAAACCGGCCTCACAACCACAGACCACACACCAGCCCAGGAACTCCACATCCAGCATGTTCACCTCCAAGATCATCTGAGACCAGCCACTCAGACAGCTGCTGCAACAATCAGTTTGCATAACCAAAGAATTTCTGCACAAACTGTCAGAAACTGTCTCAGGGAAGCTCATCTGCACGCTCATCGTCCTCATCAGGGTCTCGACCTGACTCCCGTTTGTCGTGGTAACCGACTTGAGTGGGCAAATGCTGACATTGGATGGTGTCTGGCACGTTGGAGAGGTGTTCTCTTCACGGATGAGTAGGAGTAATTTGATTGGAAAATGAGGCTTTGACACTCAAAGTACAGGAATACTGAGATGTGCTGGAGGGGGTTGTGGGCTGGTGGACTACACACACACACATGCACTACTCACCAAAAGTTCAGGATATTCAGCTTTGGATGAAATTTCAAAGTGCCCCTAAAATGCGCTCTAACCTTTCCAGGTGAACTTCATTTGACCTTCTTTAAACTTTTGAATGCACTTGTCCAACTGTTCATTGTTTCAGTACTTATTACATAACATGCTGTTCTCTAACAAACAAGTAATCCATGAATGTTCCACTAAATGTGCTGCTTCAGTGACAGTTGGTATTTCAACAGTCCTCTTCATCATGCTGTTCACATTTTGACATCATGACACCAAGACGACACCTAACAATCCATCAACAGTACCTGGTCAGTGTGAGGCTTCAAACAGGAAGTCCTCAGAGGAAGTTACCACTGAGCGCTCAGTGTCACAGAGTGTCATCAGCAGTTTGGAATAAGTCCGCTTGTGAACAGCATGAGACGTCTCGCCGAGCTGTAGTCGATGCTCAAGGTCACATGACAAGTTACTGAGACATTCAAATGTTTAGTTGTGGTATACACACACTGTTGTTAACTTTTGTTTCAATCCATTGTTTGAGATGAAGAAATGACCATTACACCTTTCTACTTAAGTGCTCTACTTTCATGACAGAATATCACTGTAGCATGAACTTTTTCATTTACATAAATTTTACCCAAAAGTCAAATATCCCAAATTTTTTGAGAGGTGTGTATTTTGGGATTATCCAAAGATTTTACATTTTTGGAAGTATATTCAAAAGGAAATGAAACATGTTTGACTTTAGATCCAGTACTGTAAATACTTGGTATGAAGCCACAACCCCCCAGTATCACAGACTGGAGAGACACGATTAAAAAAATATTTATCATTTCTATTTTTAGTTTTCCTTTTGTACTTACTGTAGTATGATACTGATACTAAGTGTATTAGTCCAATGTAAGTGTAACTGCAGAAGCATCTCCTCTTGTGCGTTCTTGGTCATATGTATGTATGCTATTCATTTTTTGTGTTTAGGTTAAAAAAAGGACATTTTTTCACACTACACCACATGCAAAGTGCTTAGTCATGATGTGAACTGCTAAGTCTCATGTGTCATGAGATAACTTTTGTTATGATTTGGTGCTAAATAAATAAAATTGAACTGAATTTGGTGTGTGTGTGTGTGTGTGTGTGTGTGTGTGTGTGTGTGTGTGTGTGTGTGCAGCCCCGCCGACAGGGGGGGACTAAAGGGCTTTTTGTCCCGGGCCCTGGGAATTCTGGAATAGAGGGGGGCCCATACTGGGCCCCCATGACGTCGGGCTCAATTATGATACGTTCACTTCAAAATGTGTTGGTTTTTAGGGTAGAAAAGTGCTTTAATTGCATTCAAACAATGACTTATAGATGTTTGCCTTCATTGCCCTTGAAAAAACGGCCAATAACCCCCTATCACCCCTATTCCCAAATGGTTTGGTCTTTCTAGAAAAAAAGACGACAGCATTCGATAAGTGGTCAGTGTGCGCGAGCCTGTTAGTAAACATGCACAAGTCGGGCGCGGCTGCCGGTGGACGCCCGCGTCTCCGCGCTGACCGAGCCCCAGCTCTGCACCGGCCCCGGCGGGGAGAGGAGAGGGTTCTTCGGGTGGGCGGCGGGTCGCGCCGCCGGCCTCCCCGGCTCCTGACCCACGGGTGAAAAGTGAGCCTCTCCTCCCCGTCCTCCTCCTCCTCTGGTCGAGGCGGGGAGGGAGAGCCACGCTCTTCTCTGGGCCCGCCCAGTGTATGGGGATAATTTTGTCTCAAAAAGATTTGAATGCGTACAATATGATTTGAATGCGTACAATATGATTTGTATACATATGCATACATTTATAAATATCCAAATACAAAATACAAACATAAAAATGTGACATACAAATAAATAAACAAATTTGTATAAATAAATGTGGATTTGTAAATATATTTTCAAGATTTGAAAATAAATGTCCTTGACTTTGTGTGTGGAGTCAGCATTTGTGGATCCATTTTTTGCTTTTCTCGCGATGACTTAATTTTGAGACATTCCTACCGCTCACCAGATTCACAAATAAATGCCACCAGATTTGAATACAAATAGCGGTACACCCTTCACCGAACATCCAGCAGATGGCAGTGTTGTGCAACGGTGCAGACCAAGGTACTTTTTATTATTTTGTTTCTGGACATAATGGAGAGAAGCTGAAACCAGAAACAAGTGTTTTTTTCGTTTTTTCGTTTTTGATAAAAAACTGCCTCTACAGGTTAGCGGCATGTGCCTCAGATAGTGGTATTTAGTAGTGGCATTTCCGGGAAATGCCACTACTAGATGCCGATGCCACGAATTGAGCCAGTGTGCACGTCGCAGGTCCACACACAGGACAGTCTGTGCAAAGCGTCAGTCAATTGAAAACCGGACATTTTCATGAACCTATAAATAAAAAAATCCTCAGGAGCCCCAGACAGGACCTAAAAATGTCCGGCCAAAAGAGGACGTTTGGTCACTCTTTAATAAAGAAATAACTTTGTCAAACGGAAGAACTTTTATTTTGAAGAGTACCGGGCAAAGAAGCGTATGAGCCCCGCCCACCACTAAAACGGAATATGGTAGTGGAAATTTTGTTTTTGGTGATTGGAACAGAAAACGAGAAATTGAGCCGAATTTTCGTTTTTTCGTTTTTTGTCAAAAACGAAAAAAACACTCGTTTCTGGTTTCAGCTTCTCTCCATTATGTCCAGAAACAGAATAATAAAAAGTACCTTGGTCTGCACCGTTGCACAACACTGCCATCTGCTGGATGTTCGGTGAAGGGTGTACCGCTATTTGTATTCAAATCTGGTGGCATTTATTTGTGAATCTGGTGAGCGGTAGGAATGTCTCAAAATTAAGTCATCGCGAGAAAAGCAAAAAATGGATCCACAAAAGCAAAAAATGGATCCACAAATGCTGACTCCACACAAAGTCAAGGACATTTATTTTCAAATCTCGAAAATATATTTACAAATCCACATTTATTTATACAAATTTGTTTATTTATTTGTATGTCACATTTTTATATTTGTATTTTGTATTTGGATATTTATAAATGTATGCATATGTATACAAATCATATTGTACGCATTCAAATCATATTGTACGCATTCAAATCATATTGTACGCATTCAAATCTTTTTGAGACAAAATTATCCCCATACCAGAGAACCCCTTTCGACTACGACCTCAGATCAGACGAGACAACCCGCTGAATTTAAGCATATTACTAAGCGGAGGAAAAGAAACTAACCAGGATTCCCTCGGGCATTGAGATTTTTTTTTGTCCCGGGCCCAGCCAAACCTGTCAGCGGCCCTGTGTGTGTGTGTGTGTGTGTGGTGTGTGTGTGTGTGTGTGTGTGTGTGTGTGTGTGTGCGTGTGTGTGAGGAGGGATGAGTCTGCAGCTGGTCATGCTCCCCGTAGTCACTAACACTGCAGGGATGGGAGGGGTTCTTCAGGATGTCATCCAGCTTCTACAAACCTCCACATTGTCCAGTTCGACTCACGCTATGAAGTTGGCATTCCTCACCAGTTTGTTCATTCCTTTGTTGGCATGCCTTGTGTTGATATTACACCCACAACATACCACTGCAGACAATGCCAGCCACAGAATGGAAAAACATCTGTGGCGTATTATGTTGAACAAGTTGAAGGACTGAACCTTCAGGAAGAACAGCTTGGCCTGTGTCTTCCTGTGCAGGGCCTCGGTAGTGTCAGTCAAGTCCAGTGTGTCGTTCATGTGTACTCCAGGAATCTCCAACACACAAATACATTATCCTCCTTACAACAAAGCTCTAGAGCGGCAGTAGTCATAGGGACTTGGCTTGGGAACCGGAGGGTGGGCTGGTTCAAGTCCCACATGGACCAAATATGGAAGGTGGACTGGTAGCTCCTGAGGTTCCCCTGAGCAAGGCTCCCATCACTCTACCATCTCTCTCCAAAAAAAATTGCATGCATGTTAAAATGCATGTAAATAAATACAGTGTAAGAAGAATTTCCCCGTTCGTGGGATTAATCACGAATCTTCTTCATGGTCAGGCACCATCTTATCTAAAAGAGCTCGTAATACCTTACTACCTCTCTAGAGCTCTCAGGACACTGGGTTCCTTGTGGTTCCTACAGTCTCCTCTTCTGTGGAACAAACTACCATTCTGGGATCAGGAGGCAGACACGGCCAACACCTTTTAAGACTTTCCTTTTTGATGGAGCCTATAGTTAGGGCTGGCTCTGGTCATCTCTTAGTTATGAGATTGATCAATAAAGCTATTAGAAGCTAAACTTTATTTATAAAGAATAAATCACATTGTCACAATCATTTTATGATATATTATATTCAAACGTTATGTGTTTATACACACTTCATGGTGGCATCTGCATTAACTGCTGGGAAGGGGGAAGCCTCAATGAACTGGTGAAAAGGTCCAGCTCTGTCTGGACTTCTCCCTTCATTTCCATAACCTCCATGTGTTTCCAATCCTAGCACCAGGTCAGTTAGTCATTTGCCTCTTCTTGCTTCGCTCCAGTAACTTTCTGCTGTTTTCATGACCTCATCTCGGCAGTCTCCTCCCAGTTCTCTTACAGGTTAGTGTGGTTGGTATTAGATTGACAGTTTTTCACCCTATCCCCTCTCTTCACCAACCTCCTCCTGTTTCCCCGTCCCAAGTTCCATTGTCACCGACTTCTAGGGGTGGGTGATATATCGAATATACTCGATATATCGCGGCTTGTTCTACGTGAGATGTATGAAATGACTATATCGCGACCATCGAGTACTTGTCAGGTAAATGTTTTAAGCCGTCGGTATTTAATCAGAGTTCCGGAGTTTTGCCTGTGCCCCTCACTCCTGGTGCTTCATGCACCGGAGCAAATAGCTGCCAGTCTAGTCAATGAGAGCACTCAGACAGGGTGCTTCTCAGCAGCGTCTCAGAAGTGTCTCTCCGCGCCACAGCGCGAGCTTTCCGTAGCATTTCTATATTTGGCGCGAGCCGCTGCTAAACCTCGTAAATTTCAACAGAGCGCTGCGCACCAGACAGGAAATTCGAGACAGAATCAACATGATAAACTTTCGCCCCCTTTCAAAATAAAACACAATACGCAGTTTATGTCTTATTACAACTTCACGTTACGTCATGACCGGTGGCACCAGGTGATCAAAGATCGATTAAAGGGTCTCAACATGGACGATGAGAGACTGATTGTTGAAGTGAAACAACACACAATCATTTATGACACAACAGATGCTTTTAATAATCTCCTTCACGTCGGAGAAGCAAAGTCAGCTGTTTGCTGTTTTCTTTATACACTGTTTGTCGCGGGGTCTCACGTACGTCCAGGATTCTCACGTGATCTCACGTGAATACAGCCGGGTCTTTACGCTGCCAAGACGCGCCTGGTGTGAGTTGACGCAGGGCAGAGGACAGAGCTAAACCGCAGCGCAGCCGTTACTAATCTAATAGAAGGGTCTACTTGAATCATCATTCTGATTTTATTTTTTGCACCAAAGGGTTGAATTTAACATTTAAGTGATTTACAAGAGAAATAAAAAATATCGAGATATATATTGTGTATCGCGATATAGCTTAAAAATATATCCCGACCAACTGTAGGGATATATTGAGATAATGCTCTGGTTTTCTCACCCTATACTACGGTCAGTTGTCTCAGGACCCTCAAGAAGACTTTTGTGAATATGCTGGATGTGTTGACCTGCTGTGTTTTGAACACAAGGTGTTGTTTTGCTTCTCAATATATTCACTCAGGTTACAAAATCATATCAGCAGCAGCTGTTAAGTGAATATGGAAAGCAGAAATTTGTGAAGGATTATGATGTAACAGGTGCAGCAGCCACTGAAATATCTGAATGAATAATGAATGTTCTTAAGCCTTCAAAAAATCAAACACCCGTCCAGCTCTTCTAACGTGTTGGATTAAAAAGATAGTAAAAAGATGGTGCTGTTTAAAAAACCCATGCACCATGTCAATCAACACTGGAGCTTGTCTTGTTATGTTGATCAACTATGATCCATTCTTGTACACTAATAATAAATCTATTGCACCACAGAGGCAGATGTGGGACTATTAAAGCTGTTAGCTGAAGGCCTGACTCATCATCAGGATTCTTCTAAGACTAGTGAGCATTTAATGGAAGCTGATCCATATGAATAACAAATAAAGACCAACCTGTCAGGTCCATCCTCGTAACAGACACCACCCGGTCCTTGCGGTCTTTCACGGTGTAACGGCCAATATCAGTGTAGTTCACATGCTTGATTATGATGCTGTTGTGTTGGGTAACAACCCGGTCAAAGTAATCTGGAAGATCTTGGGAGACCCGAGCACCGTCACGCACCTGAGGGAGACAAGCTCACCATCACCAGCTGCATTTCCACCAGAATCACAAAGGATGACTGACGACGAGCTTCTAAAATGTTACAGAAAACATCTATGACACTTCCAACAGCTTCATGATCCACCCAAAGGCTCTGAAGAACTAATGGTGAAGAATAGCCTCTTGGTTAACTCTGACACATTAATGCACTTTGTCCCTGTTATAGAAGGAATGAGCATTTGGGAAATGTTTCCTTAGGCCTCAACAACACGTGACCACAACACACATACTGAAAGATGAATCTGCAATTCTATCCTGTCATCTCACCAGTGTAAAGTTGCCAGCTTCCCCAGAGAACTGGAGGGTTGCATCACCCAGTTTGATGCCATCGAGGTTGATCTTGAGATTCTCTCCCGCTATATGTTTAACAAAGTTACGTCTGGCTGCAATAGAGGAGAAATGTTTTCACCCAGTCAAATATATGTCATCGCCTAATATTGTTGCTACAGTGCAGTAACCAATGAGAAAATCAATAAACAGAGACATGGACGTGTGAAGAGAGAGAATATTTTAGCAGCACTGTCACTGCTTTTAAGTTTTGAGAGTGTAACATATCTACAGGAATCCCATGAGACTGCAGGTAGAGACTGCTTAATATTCTATATAAGCAGTTTTTGTTATGTGAATATACACAACAGAAACCAGTTCGGCAGAAAGTCACACAGAAGATCCAATATCAACCAAGCACGGCTAACTCACGTGTGACAGCCACTTTGACGGTGGAGATCTCTTTTTTCCAATAGTCTTTCTGAGTGTACGTCCCCTCGTCCTGATATGTCACCTTACAAAAACATACAGAGCACATGAAGACACCGGACAGACGTCCAAAGTGAAGCAGTTATTTGTATTTCCATAAAGACAGATGTTAAACGTTTGGTTACCGAGTCGATTATCCAGCGTCGGTCGCTGCCTGTGCCGGACAACCTGCCTTTGACCACCCTGTGAGAGGAACAAGAGCCACATGGAAACACATTAACATCAACTCACAGCCTCCCTCCATGAACATCCTATGCACAAACAGAACACTGACCTGTGTCTGTTCTCCCAGTACAGGTATGTCTCGCCGGGTCTATCAGCCGGGGTGAACTCTAGCATCTCTGCACTTTTGGGCAGGTAGATCTTCAGCTGGCGACCATGGTCCAAACGCTCGTAGATATCAGGGACTGTGTAAGACTCTGAGACGACAGCAGGAGGAGAACAAAAATCAGTGCTGCTGATACCACTTTAGAGAACAAACTCCCTCCAGTTTGGCGGTTTGGAGTTTGTGGATTTATAATTATGACAGAAAATTTTCAGTGTAACATGTAATCATCGCAAATGACTGTATGTATTACATTTTAACAAGGTTCAAAGGCCCGTTACATCACTGGTTCCCAACCTGGGTGGTCCTGACCCCGGCTAGGGGTCGCCACAGCTTCATGGGTGGCGTTGTGAGGCACCTACAGTCATGTCTGCTAAACTAAGACGTCGGGCTAAGATCACAGCTTTCACTGACAGCAGGAGAGGAAAGAAGTGTCTGAGGAGTAGAAATGATACTCACCCACAGAGAGAGCCGTGGACAACAGGATCACAACACTCCACATCATCTGCACACAGGACACAGAGATCACAGTGTTATCACCACACGCTGATGCTACTCTATTAGTGAATGCTCACATTTACACAATAATGAACAACCACTCCAGTCTATGAGGCATCTTCATTAACCAGCACCCAGTCCAGCTTCTCGCTCTCCATTGAAACTATTTTTAAAGAGGACACGGAGTCAGATGTGCATGTGCCCAAGGAAAAGCAGATATTCAAGTATACTTACATGAAATCTGGTTGTTTTATTCAAGATGATGATAAAATGTATTTTCCAAACTATATTTAAGTTCCCTGTTAAAGGGCCGACCTTCAATCTTGTAAATTCACAATTTTTTTTTCTGTTTGTTCTCATAAATTCCTGTTAATTCCAATAATTTCTTGTTCATTTCCATGGAAAGTTTCCAACTTTGAAAATTCCAAGAATTTTGCAGAATTTTTCCCTATTCCTAACAGACCTCTGCTGAAGGATCGCAGGCTGCATTCAGGCTTGTAAAGGGTCAGTAATTCAGTGACGTTTAACATGCTTTAGAGTAATCATTACATAATTGTGAAACGTTCAGGTAACCAGTGCTGGTCGAGACCAGAAGTGAGCAGTGAGCTGCAGTGTTTTGAAGCATGCATAAATACATAAGATTTAAATAAAATATATCACATCATAAAATGATTGTGACAATGTGATTTATTTTTTATAAGTGTAGCTTCTAATAACTTTATTGATTAGTCTCTTCTAAATATTGATTGTGATTGAGCCTAACCCGCTGACACTATCTTTGGAAGTATGATAACATTTATTTCTTTTCTATCACGCAGACTGATTAAATTGGAAGCAGGCTCGACACACTCTGCCTTTTTGAAAGATGTTGTGCAACATCTACAGTTGGAAAAGATTAAATTTTCATCCAGAGACAAATTACATCAAATCTGTCACCCCTTTATAGATGACCTCAACAGACGTAAACCAACACAAACTAGCCTGGTGTTAATACGATATATATATATATATAATATAGCTATTTCTTCTTCTTCTCTGGGTGTATATCTGTATCTTTGATATCTACATGTCAAACACGTCAACATATTGTTTGTAGAATGTGTCTGTAACAGCAGTGCTTCTGTTGAGTTCAGCTCAGGTATCCCCAGCACAGTTTCTGGGCCGAGACACGCTGAACTGGTTGCACCGGCAATACTTTTAATGCCATTGGCTACCATTCCACAGGCAGGTTTGTAACCGTGGTTACCGTTGTCTGCGTGCTGACCATCCCCCATCACTGTGGTCAGACACTTTATGGTGTCTCCTCTGAATTCTTTGTCCATGTGACAAGGGGGCTGGACTGAGCGACTAGACGTGTGGCTGAGCTTATTCTCATTTCAACACTCTTTGGTTTAATCTTTATGTAATAATAATAATTGTTATGTAATAAGCTATTTGTATATGCTGACTTCTAACTCTGGGTTTCAGCTGGTACATGCAGAACCTCACCTCACAGCACATGAGGTCATGTTTCACATATGAGGGGGCAAAGTTAGACGTGAAAGTCAGTAAGCCTGCTGTATGTGTGTCAGCATGCTGTTGTCTCTGTCAGTACATACACACTACTCCATACTCTTTAGTATGTGGCTGCATTCAATGTATATGACACACAGCAGCTCCTACGTGCATTGCATTGTGGGAGAATAGTGTGCATACCAACACCTTTCTGATGGACCACCAGGTCTCTGGTGGTCCTGGTCTAGTAATCAGAGGGTTGCGGTTCGATTCCCGTCTCTACAAGTACAGCCCAAGTGCAGTGACAGTGTGTAAGCTTAGCATCAGTGTGAAACTTTAAGTGGTTCAAGCGGTTAGTAAATCAGAAAGGCGCTGCATAAACACTCCGGTCTACTCATGGTCCATCCGTACTCTGACACTACACTTTTTCTTTTCAGAACTCCTTATCGCTCTGCAAACCACTCCACCACCACCTCCACCTCACTCTGACAGAATCACTGCTGTATTCAAACAGTGACGAGCAGCACTCAGAGAGGGGAGAAGATAACCTGTGACCTGCTGTGAAAACAAAGCTTCAGCACACATTTCTAATCCACTCATTGTGATGGCTGTAAACTGATTTAAATGAACAGTCCAGTTCACTCTGCAGACACTCAGATAACTGAGGAAGCTTCAGTGTACCTCTGTCTCAAACTGATCTCAGGCCTGCCGGTGTCAAACGCAGACTTATAAAAGCCAGGATGAGTGTTGTCATTTTCTGACTTATAGTACAGACACCACAGTGACTGAGCGTGCACACACCCTCAGTATTCTGGCTCCTTTTAGGCGCTAAAACTGACCCTATGAAGTGGTTCAGGTCTCAGCCATGACGTGCCTTCGTTAACATCATTCACAGCAGATCAGAGACTCTGAGGCGAGTACAGTATTACTGCAGTGTTATGTACAGTATCAAACTTCTACAACACACCAGTGTTCTGTTTTGTCTGCACTAAATTTATATCAGCAAAGATCTCATTAAAAATATGTTCAAAAAACAATATTAGGATTCTGACATTTAGCGCCATTGGCATTCCAGTCACCAAAAGAAGCATTGGTGTTCCATAATTAAGACTGACTGAGTCGTTTCTTCAAGACGTTCTATTAACAACCGAACACATTCATCGAATGAAACGCAACTTTAGAGCGTTACCGTGTCCGTGTGTGTTCTATCAGTCCACTGTGCACCTGTCTGCGCCTCAGCTGCTGCCTTTCTATTCGGAGCCTGTCTTTATTTAGCGAATACTGTGTCACTCCGTATAGAACAGCTTTGTCGTCTGTAGATAAACAGTTTAGTCTGGAATGAAGCCAAATACGAAATATATAAAAAAAGCAATCACAATCCCATAAACTAATAACAGACAAACATGTGCCCTCTACAACTCCTCAGTTGAACAGAGGAGTTGAGCGTCGAGTTTCTGTCATTCTACTGACAGAAATGGAATATGATATTTATAATTATGTTTTTTGTGTGTGTATCACCTGGAAATCCGAACTGTTACGTTTATGTTACGAGTATTGTGGGTCTTCCATGGAGTCCACCATGAACCACCATGTTTCTACAGCAGCCCAGAAGGGACAAAACCAAACTCCTCCTTTAGGCGTGATGCTACTAAATTCTACACACTGGACCTTTAAGTTCTGTCCCTTTACCGCCAACCAGTTGATCAAATTACGAATTAAAACTAAATTAAAACTTTAACTCCAAGTATTATTTTCAACACCTCACAGCACATACCTAATCAATGATCTATTTTTTCATGTTCCTTTTCGCTTTCCATCAGACTGGAAGTGTTTTAGTGTTCAGTGGAAGTGTTTCAGTGTTTGTGAACACATCTGTACTACACATCTATAATAACATCTGAGACGACTTTACGCGTCAGAGAGGCGATTCAAATAACAATATTCTTAATTAAAAATGGAGGGAAATAAGCGGAATTTTTCCAGTTCTGTTTTCAATCTGTGTTGGTGGGTGTGCCCGCCCCACACACGCTGCTATTCTATTCGGCAGCACCTGAAAGCCTCACAGGCCCCATCCCTGTCACGGGCATGCGATGCCCGCTCTGATAAATGCCACGTTAGGCAAACACGATAGGACAAAGGACGCAGGCATTCAGCTGCGTTCCTTACTTTACTGTGTGCCCCGTCGTGTCTGGAGAAGGCCGTGGGAGCTGCTGCCGCCGCCCTGTCTGCTGTGACGGAGCAGAGGTGTGGTCGCGTGCACCTACAGAAAAAACAAAACCCGTCGGAACCTTTGAAGTGCTGTTAGGAGCGCGCGCGCGAGCCGCGTGCGGAGAACACACGCATCCGAAACGTGGCGGCAATGATGCTGAAGCAGTTTATAATGAGCTCCACAAACTTTGGAGCACAAATGGAAGCTCGCGTTGAGTCCAGAGAATAGAGAGCAGAGCCAGCAGCGGCCATTTGTTTCCAGCGCGCTCCAACTTGCTTTAATCCAGAGTCTGAAGCTGCGGAGCAGGAGGAGAATTCACCAACCTTCTCAAACCGGTTGATTTCAGTGGACGTTAAACAAAATGTGACGGTGGTCGTTAGTGTGCGCTTACCTTCAGACCTTCAGAGGAAGAGAGAAGACAGAGCAGGAGAGCAGTCCGTCTGCTCAGTATGTCAGTATGTCAGTGAACAGCAGCATCTGAAGCGGAGCGATGGGCGGAGGAGCCGAAGAAGTGCTGCATTCAGGACACTGTGGGAAATCAAATAAAAATCACATCAATCATTTTCATCTTTCAATCAAAACCCTGAAACACTTAGAGAGCACATCACTCACAGATCTCATCTATTTATTCATTTCAATATTCAACCTTAGAGCCTCTTTAAAAAAATACACAACCCAGAAAATGAGAGTTCCACAAATATTCATTTTCTTATTCCTTCTAGTGTTATAAGCGACAACTTCTGTGGCTTTGAAATGAAGCAAACACTGAAGTACCAAATACTGTAATTCCTCAAGCGTCCACTTGAGGCTGGCTACAAAACATTTCAGTCTCCATAAGTCCCCATGTTAAAATATTAAAATAAACATGTTTACAGCCTGGTACAAAAAACAGTTTTTGTCTCTATAGTTAATTTCCCCGTTCATGACAACTGTACTGAGGGTGAATTTATATACAACTCACCTGTTCAACCTGTCATAGCAGATGCCTTATTTGTGCACCCAGGTGTCATTCGGCCCGCCTCATGGTCTGTCAATGATCCACGTCTTTGTCGAGATTTAGATAAGCCGGGAGGCAGAAGAAGGAGTGCATCCAACATGTTGCCACCATATTTTCAGCTTCAAAACGCTGCCTAGGAAACTTATGCCACTTATGCATTTCAATTACACAAAAAAATTCCATCCATTAGTATTACATAGTTTTAATATAAATTAACTAACAAACTTAATGTGAAGGAAGTAGTAAGTTTCATGTAATAGTACTAATACATTTAAAATGACTGCATTCGTTTTCACTGTTGGGTTTAGACAAACAAATTGTCTAAATGCATAAAACTGGTTACTACTGCACTCTAAAACAAAACAAAAACAGGAAATGCAGGATTTATGCATTTCAATTACACAGAAAATTTCCATCTAGATGAATTACATAGTTTTATTAGGAATCAACTAATAAAGTTAATGTGAGTAAGTAATAAGCAAGCAAGTAAGATTTATGTAATAGTACTAATAAAGTGCTTCCACTATACAGTGTAGTAGTAACCAGGTTTATGCATTCAATACTAATAAAATCAGTTTGTTTGCCCAAACCCAGCAGCAAAGATGAATGCAGTCATATTCAAATCAAATCAAATCAAATCACTTTTTGGAAGAAACCTCAGGAAGAGCTACAGAGGAGAGATCCCTCTCCCAGGACGGACAGACGTGCAATGGATGTCACGTGTACAGAACAAATCAACACAAACATACTGTACAACTACAATGACTGACAGAATGACAATGAATCACAATGACTGATAAAATGACCATCAATTACAATGAATGATAAAATGACAATGAATTACAATGACTGATAAAATGACAATGAATTACAATGACTGATAAAATTACAATGAATTACAATGAATGATAAAAATGACAATGAATTACAATGACTGATAAAATGACAATGAATTACAATGAATGATAAAAATGACAATGAATTACAATGACTGATAAAATTACAATGAATTACAATGAATGATAAAATGATTACAGTAGCAGTGGAATCTGTGATAGAGATAAAGAGACACAGCAGCAGCAAATCATGAACTAACTATAAACTGTAATGGAGATATGGTAACAATAATGACAGTAATAATAAATGTAGTGGACGTCATGCAACTATTACATGAAAACCATCACAGGCTGCAAGGAAAAGGGCAGCAGCACAGAAGAGGGGGATGCTGGGAGAGCACTCCAGCTAAACCTGTTTTTTAACAAGTTTGATACTCCAGCTCCTACAAACAGTGACTGCCCACTTCACACCACCATCACATCCATCATCACCTCAGACTGCAGAGCCCCCCCACCCACCACACCCATGAACAGTTCAACCCCCCTCCCTAACACCACCACAGACAATCCAGCAGTGGGCCCTGGACAAAGTGTGTCCAAGGATGCTCACAAAACACCCCACTGAGCTGGGTGACTTCAGACCAGTAGCACTAACATCCCACATCATGAAAACTTTTGAACGGCTGCTGCTCCATCTCCTCAGACCCCAGGTACACCACGCACAGGATCCACTGTAGTTTGGATACCAGGAGAAGGTGGGAGTGGAGGTTGCCATTCTCTATCTGTTACACAGGGCTTACTCTCATCTGTACAAGGAGAGTGGTGCTGTGAGAATCACGTTCTTGGATTTCTTTAGCGCCTTTAACACCATCCGGCCGCTTCTGCTGAGAGACAAGCTGGCAGAGATGAGGGTGGACTCACATCTGGTGAGATGGATTACAGACTACCTCACAGAGAGACCACAGTACGTCAGACTGAAGGACTGCACGCCGGACACTGTAGTTAGCAGCACCAGAGGGGACTGTGCTCTCTCCCGGGAGGGGAGTACAGGAGCCTGGTTGAGGACTTCATGAGGTGGTGCAGGTCCAACCACCTGCAGCTGAACACCTCCAAGACCAAGGAGATGGTAGTGGATTTCAGAAGGAAGAAACCACATCTCCAACCTGTGTCCATCAAGGGGGTCGATGTGGAGGTGGTCAGGACTTACAAATATCTGGGACTGCAGCTGGACAACAGGTTGGACTGGACAGCAAACATGGACTACAGTTAAAACCAGAAGTTTACATACACTGTATGAGACAATCACTTTTCCTGTTCTAGGTCAACTAGGATTCCAAAAAAATATTTCTATTTGCTATAATAATGAGAAGGAATTTTTTAGACATTTTTTTTATTATTTTCTTCAAAGTCAGAAGTTTACATACACTAAGATTGCTATGCCTTTAAACAGTTTGGGAAAACCCAGATGACGATGTCATGTCTTTGGAAGCTTCTGATAGGTTTATTGACAACATTTGAGTTAATTAGAGACACACCTGTGGAAGTATTTTAAAGGCACACTTGACCCAATGACCCAAGTAATTTTAGTAATCCTAACGGACCTGGAACAGGAAAAGTGATAGTCTGATTTCATGTCAGACAGTGAAAAAAAGGATATGTGTCTTTTTATACAGTGTATGTAAACTTCTGGTTTCAACTGTATGTCCACAGAAAAGGGCAGGGGCCGCCTTTAACACTAATAAACTCAAAGTGCTTCCACTACAAAGTAATGTAGTAGTAACTAGTTTTATGCATTCGATATTAACAAAGCCAGGTCATTAGTACTATTACATAAATCTTACTATTTGCTTCACATTAAGTTTATTAGTTAATTTATATTAAAATCATGTAATTCTAATGGGTGGACATTTTCTATGTGATTGAAATGTAGTTGAAAGTGCCTGAAATATTTGAGTGTATGTACTTTTGTTATGTAAGTAGTGTTATGTAAACCATAGTAGTGTTATGTAAACCGCGCTGTGTTTGTTGGGGGATCACAGGCTTTTGTTTTGGCAGGAAATGACCTCCTTACACCGCAATCATCAAACTTCCTAAACGGGCACAGAGAAAAACCACCGTTTGCTGCCCAAATGGCATTTCAGTTTCAGCAACTTATACAATCAAATCCATGCACATTCACATTTAGTCTCCTTTTTCCCATTTATGATCAATACAGCATACGAGTATATGCTTAAGGTTAAACATGTGTGTAAGTTACATGGTTAAACAAGAGTAACACACAACATAACATGATTAAGTAATCGTCAATAAGCAGTGTAAATGAAGATAAATAAAATAAAAATGACTTTTACTGCATTAGTATAGTCATGGCAGGTCTCCATCTGTTAACAAAAATACTTTTTTTGAAACCTCAAGGAATAAGTTATTTGTTCCATATGATAGATTTCCCAGACCTTCTCAATCCACATATTGTATGTCAGAGGGTCGGGTTTGAAACATTTGGATGTAATATAATTAAGCTGTAATCAGTAATATTTGTAAAATGTATTTTTTCCCTCTTCCCTCTATATAATTTAGTATTAGTCCAAGTTTTTATCTTTTATCTCCATTTTAGATATGATCGCTGGTGTCCTACAGAATCTTATTATTACCTTCTTATTATTTTTCTTCAATCTGAAGAGTTTCATTAGGATTCATATCTAAAAATATTTTGTAAAAAAAATGACAGATAATTTTCTTATTTGTGCTACCAATTTGTAATTTTATCAAGAATTCATTAATCGGAGTGGGCTCTAGGATTTTAGTCCACTCCCTATGCTTTGTTACTAAGTGCCCTAGTGGTAAATACCTGAAGAAGTCTGCATTAGGCAGTCCAGAAGATAGAAGAAGTTTTATTATCCTCCAATTCTTCAGTGTGGTCATAGTCCACTGGCTCATTTGAGTTCATCTTTTATTGACTAAATACTTGATGAATTCATCTTTTCATGTGAAGTTGGCCTGCTTTTTTCTTCTGCACAGCACAGCACAGAACAGCACAGTGGGTAATACAGGCTGGACATACACCATAATTAAACACAATTAAAGTAAGTAATAATAAATCATATTTTTGGTTACTGTAGACTCAGTACAACCTAAACCTACATACAGTGTGTGACACTGGACGTGGGAGGGATGAGGTGAGAGGGGGGGTGAGGTTTATCGTCCTGGAAACTGTTGTCCTAATCCGTTCTTAGAGGATAGAGGCTTAGTGGGACTTCTTGTGAGCACAAATATTGTCTCCGAGAGGGCCATCCAAACTACAGAGACCCTTTTCTTCATCCTCACTTTGGATTTTTTTATTATTCTAACTCGTCTTTTTGTTTGTTGCTTGCTCTCTACCAGCTCTGCTCCAGTCAAACCTTGTGGATCCACTGATGGAACTATGCTAATCATTTTCACTGAGATAATTTGGAGGCCATTTTATTAGCTACTGTAGGCTAGAGACAACACTGTTGACTGTTGGGTCGTCTTTCTATTGATCTATTTCAGTATCTATTGATTCATTTATAACTCGTCAAGATGAAGGACCGCCTGGCGCAGCTGAAGGAGGTAGGAAGGAGTTTGTTAGTTTAGTTTTTTGTCATAGTCTGTGCAGCACCTGTTACACCCTAATGCCCTAATGTGAAGCCCAGAGCAGGCTGTATGTGGAGGCCCGGTCTGGATATGTTCAATGTTTTACATTTATGTCAAATATATCATGTTACTACAACAAATTCCAACACATATTTTAAAATGTCTCATCAAAGAAGCTTATATCTGAATATTGAATGAACACGGTGGTCTACACAAGAGTTTATATAGTCTTACATGATTATATAAACTATATTGAATAAAACGTATTAGTAATTATTTTTATAAATGACAGACCTAATGTTTGTCCATATTATTTAGTAAAAGCTTGTCGTGTTTAGAAGAAGTCAGCCTTCAGGTTCAGGCCTGCAGAGGGATGGTGATAGTGCATGCAAGCATTCATTTCAGCTGCAGCCGGCCTCACGACAATGGCACACACACACACACACACACACACACACACACACACACACACACACACACACACACACACACACATGCAGATACGCACACACACACACACACACACACACACACACACACACACACACACACACACATGCAGATACGCACACACACACACACACACACACACACACACACACACACACACACACACACATACAGATACACACACACACACACACACACACACACACACACACACATATTTGAGGCTCTGTTTAAAATCACTGACTGCAGGTGACCACATCCAAATATAGAAATGTTCTAAGCTTGGTTCCAGAACATCACTTTAGGACCCTTTTTGCAAACATAATGTTGTTTTCTTGGTGCTGTATAATAATAAGCATTCTCTACTAAGCTACCTGTGTGTCTCTGAGCTGGGGTGTGTGTGTGTATGTGTGTTTAACAGAAGAGTGATCCTGGAGGCGATGACATCGAGGTTCCAATGGAGAACCAGGCTTTTATGGATGATTTCTTTGCTCAGGTATTCTGTTTATATCTGTCGGTCTATACCTCATATAAAAGGAAAAAGTTTGCTCATTAGTGGGTGTGTGTGTGTGTGTGTGTGTGTGTGTTTGTGTGTGTGTGTGTGTTTCAGATTGAAGATATCCGCATCAGCATTGACAAGATTGACGAGAGCGTCACAGAAATCAAAAAACTCTACTCCACCATCTTGTCAGCCCCCACGTCTGACCAGAGTAAGTGTGTCAGTCACACACACACGCACACACGCACACACACACACACACACACACACACACACACACACACACACACACACACACATTCAATATTTTTTGCTCCATGGCTCGGTGCTGTTCATGGTCTGCTCTTACTCTCTTTTTCAGAAACACAAGATGACCTCGAAGCTCTCACCAATGAGATCAAGAAGTCGGCCAACAACGCGAGGAACAAACTTAAGAGTCAGTATTTGTACTTTTGTGTGCAATATGCAAACAAGGCTTAGTCTAGCAGACGTTTTCAGAGCAGAAATGTAAGCATTGAATGAATCCAGCAAACTTCTTGATTCATGTTGTGGACATATAAGGGTCAAAAGTTTTTACAGAGGGAACCTCTTTTTATCTCTCCACGAAGCAGAAAACACTGTTAGGATATTATTATTATTATTATTATTATTATTTTTATGAATAAAATGTTCTCTTATTTAAGCCCTAAATAATCTATGAACAAAGCCCTCTGTAGAAACCTTCAGAATATAGACAGACATCCAACTGCTTCGTCTTGGTGTATGTATGAAGATTTGTGGCTCAGAGAACATTTATTCATTCAAAATAATCTGCAAATAAAACAAACAAACATGTTTTTGCCTGTTGTGCCGCGCCTTAATACGGGGGAATATGTAGGTGTAGAAAATAGTTCTTTAAAGGTTAATATGTGGGCAGTCCCACACAGGAAAGCTGGGAAAATCTGTGTGGGCTGAAGTGACTAGCAGGAATGTGTGGGAATCATTTCGATTAGTTCAATGCAGTGTGGGCGCGAATGTCTGTGAGGTAACTCATTCCAACGAATTAATACTTGAAGAGATTTATGAGTCATTCCACGAAACCAGTACAATTTAATGCCTCTAAACCTTTTGTAGTGGTGTCACCTTTTTACATCAATTGAGATTCCTTATTTAATAAAGTGTAAAAAATGTATGTATCACACATGTTGTCTTTAACCACAAATGATCTTTCGCTGTCTTTTGTGTGTGTCTGTGTGAGCAGCTATCGAGCGCCAGCTTGAGTCGAACACAGATGAGAGAGCCTCGGCCGACCTCAGGATACGCAAGTCACAGGTCAGACCACGTTTAAAAAAAAGTATTTGTATTCCATCTTCTGAATAGAAATACCTGGATGAACAGTGTGCAGAACGTTGCAGATTTATTGTGAAGCCGACTCTGCATTGTACTAACTTTCTCAAATCAACTCTTCAACTATCAATTGTATGATATTATGAAAGAGAAGATTTAAGATTTCGAGCCATCTAGTGGTGGGATTGCAGTGTATGGTGTATAGTAGAGGTTACGGTGGCCTTCACGTGCCAAAAGAGGTCATCATCACAGCCGCATGAGTAGCCTGTTGAGTCTGTTGATGTTCCTTTACATAAAAACTATAGCTCATAGCTAATGTCATTGTTAGCTGTTCTGTATCTGCTGACTTCAGCTAGCTATTCTGCATCCTAATAAAAGATTATCGATGTAAGGCTAAGAAGCTAATCTCTATCTTCTTCATGTTTCCTCTTCTTTCATACATACATTGCTGCTCCCTTGTCTTTCCTGTGCTGAATAATAAGTGTGATCCTCCATTCGTCCACATTTAGCTTCCTTAACATTCACAAACAAAACACAAAACAGTTAGATCACCCTTAAACTAATGTAGCAAGTGATAGAAAAGAACAACTGATAAACACTACAATCAACCTAAAAAGTGAATGTAACACCTGCAGGAGGTTTGGATGAGGTTTGAGTAGATTATTTTCTGTGAATGCTATCAGAGATGATTTTTCTGTGTTATGTATTGTTTCCTTGGTGTGTCGTGTGCAAAACTGTTTCTCCGTGTGAAGACTTCAAGCTAAACTGGGACATTTGCATGTGAATTACACAAAAGTACAAAATGTCTTTTGCTGATTGTTTCAGTGGTCTTCTCCAAGGTCCTCTGTCCCATGATGATTTTAAATGTGGTTCAACCTCAACATAAATAAAACATTTGGAGGGAACTCAATACATTTACACTGGTCACAGAACATTTATCCCTCAGCGTCCTCAAACCAAAAATAGAAGCGTTGTATTACTGTAAGCTACAAAATGATTTCTGTAAACGATCAGGGGAAACTCCACATTATAATGTGCTTCATGTGACTGGCACTCTTTAAACATGTGCTCTCTCCCAGCATGCGATCCTGGCCAAGAAGTTCGTAGAGGTGATGACAAAATATAATGAGGCTCAGGTCGACTTCAGAGATAAGAGCAAAGGACGGATTGCCCGACAGCTGGAGATCAGTAAGTTACAGATGATTCATGTAACAAAAAGTTTAGAGCAGGAGCCTTAAACAGATCTAACATGTCATAGTATATAGTAGTAAGGTGTCATCAGTCCAAACCTTAAGGGCCACTCAACATGGTACTGACAGCAGTATAGGTGTATGGATTACGTTTCATTGTGTATAGAATAGATGGACACAGTTTATGTGGATGTTACAAAAACAATGTTGTTTTTCAACTCCATCCTACATACTGTACTGTGTGTTAATACAGAATGAAGATTTTCTAGACATGACTGTAGCCAACAATGTGTTTTGATCATTTTGAAGGACTAAAGTTTGATGAAAAAAGTTTTCACGATCACTCGAGATGTTAACACAGATGGAAACACTTTCTGCTGTTGTAACAAACATTGTAACATCGTTCTAATGATTCTATAATCCATCTGTTCTGTTGGACCCTTTCTCACATTAAACAAACACAAATGGACATCCTGTTTCCTGCATTGCACTGGTGCTCTTTACAGCCAAATCCTAACACTTACATAACGTAGTAGATAAACACAAGCAGGCGTTCACATTTTCTTTTGCTGTTTTGTTTAAATTTTATACATTAGTATGAAGGAACTCAAGCATGAGGTTTACAGAACCAAAGAAAAAGTGAGAGCAGCAGAGATATGTATCAGCCCTGTGTCTGTGGTGTGCATGTTTTTACGACATCCTATCCCTTGACACGTCACGGTTCAGTGTCTCTGCTTTTTACAAGTCAGATCACTGCTAGTTGTTGATACGCCAGTGTTTCTCTGTCTAACGCCCTCATACAGATATATGTTACCTGCTCCAATAAACGACGCCTGGCTCTGCCACTCGTACGCTCAGGGCAATCCAAACTTTTCTTGTCTGTTGTTCCCAGTCAGTTCCTACCAGCAGGGGCGCCACCAGGAATTTTGGGCCCTGTAACAAAAAAATCTAATTGGACCCCTCTGCGCACCTGTTGTCACCACATCTATTTTTTTGGGGGCCCTGTCAGTCGTGGGCCCTTGGAATGTACATGTAAAACAATGATCATTCACACTTTTTTATCATCCTGGTTGGATTACTGTAATTTCCTTTTCACTTGCCTCAGCAAGGTGTCTATGGAAGTCTACAAATGGGCCAGAACATAGACATATATACACAGACGCCGCATTGAGCGGGTTGGTCGTTGGTAGTGATACGTCAACGGCACCGCCATATTGGAAAAGGCAGATCTGCCCGTAAACTAATACAAGGAAATGGACTGAACTTCATAAAGCGTCTACAAAGTGCTTTAAGTTAATGTGTCTACATTAGTTGCTGTAAACACTCAGCATTACATACGTTGGTTTGGTGCTTACATAAGGAGTAAACATTTATAATCATCACTTTAAAAGTTACATACGTTGTTTTTGGTGCCTGTTTGTTTCCCAGATATATTAGTGTGTGTGTGAATGGGTGTATAAGAGACATTACCTTAAAGAACTTTGTAGAAAGGCGCTTTATGAAGTTCAGTCCATTTTCTTGTATTAGGTTACGGACAGATCTGCCTTATCCAATATGGCGGCGACGTCGGAACACTCTGCCTGCAGATTAACGTTCTGTGGTCTCTGTGGAAGTCTTTAAAAATCAGCTTGCTATACTGAATAAACTGATTATTAATATTTCAAACACTCAAACGTCTGTTCTCTATGTCCACCACAGCTGGGAAAGCGACAACTGATGAGCAACTGGAGGAGATGCTGGAGGGAGGTAACTCAGCCGTCTTCACTGCTGGGGTAAGACTGAGAGTCTGTTGGTCAGCACAGACCAGAGCTGGAACGATGTGTGTTGTGTGATAGATGGTTCATTCAATCATTTAGCCTGTATTTTTAGCTCACAATATACAAAGTAAATAACATAATGTTCATAAGGCTGAGTCTTTCCTCCAGCCTGTGGTCCACGGACATTCCTTTTGCTCTTTGTCATCCTCCTACTCTCTCCCTGCTCTCCAGTTTGTCTTCAGCTGTCCGCTCTCACAAGTTGAAAGTCATCCAGGATACTACATGACAGTCATTTGATTAAGTTTGGAGACGTTTGCAGAAAAAAATCAGCCCTTACCTGACTCAACATGCTGCCAAACCTCCAATGAACAACGCTTGGTTCTGCCACCTGTACGCTCAGGACAATTCAAACGTTTCTTGTCTGTTGTTGTCATTAGTGGAACATCCTGCCAGTTCCTACCAGATCAGGGGTGTCCCTCTCTCAGTAGCGGTTTTAGGTACGGGCGGACAGGGCAGCCGCCCGGGGCGCCAGTTCGTGGGGGGCGGCACGAGCGCCCGAAAATGAAAAAAACCTCGCGAATTTTCGAAACCGCTCATTAAGACAGCGGAGCGGGCGCCCCCGTGGGCGGGGGGTTGACGACGAGGTAGAGGGTGCGCCGGACAGACTGATCAGGGCGCACGGCGCGTCCAGGGGCGCACAAGAAAATCTCAGTAGACTTGTGAGGTTAGACCAGCAGCTCTACATTGAAATAGATGATAAGATTTACAACTAACCAACCACCTAGACTGTGCAGGCTTTGCCTCTGTTGAGTCAGCCTCTGAACTTACAGATATTTCATCAGCTGTTTGAGTGTGTGAGCACCTGTGCCATTTTTATACTGTGGGAAGTAGTAAGACCCTGCGACACACTCAGCTTGTCTTTTTTTCCACTCACCTTGTCTTGTCCGTCTCTGTCCTCTCCTCCTCAGATCTTGGACTCAAAGATCAACCAGCAGGCCCTGAATGAGATCGAAGCTCGTCACAAAGACATCATGAGGCTGGAGAGCAGCATCAAAGAGCTCCACGACATGTTTGTTGATATAGCCATGCTGGTTGAGAACCAGGTGAACACACACACACACACACACACACACACACACAATGGGTATTAAAATGTTTTGAAAGTGTGAAAAATGTCATTTAAACAAACTAGGTTGGGGAAACATTGTATGTGGAATACTGGAGTTACTAGAATTCATAAACAGGAGCACAGTTAAAAGTCAAAGCAGTATTGACCTCATAGGACTTTAACACACGATTCCATCTTCTCTGACATTTTTAATATCCTACATGAAAATGGAAACAGGAATCTACTGCTATGAAACCAATTACATTGCAATCTTTTGCATACTAATTAGATGGAGGTCACGTTTTGTGGTTGGAACATGGCCATGTTAACCCATGAGTATGACGAAATGAGTATGACGGAGTCTTAACATGAAGTTAACGATCACCAAACAAGGTGATTTTTCAGTTTTTGGTCCGGAATATAAATGTATAAAAACAAAACATCCTCTTCAACTATGTAATATATATTATGAGATAAAATGCAGTCTCATGCAGGAGGTGAGAGGAGTTGTTCATGATGGATATCAGCTTTGATAACATGCTCCTCTTCTTCACTTCCTCCATGGAGTCCAGGGGGCAGTCCAGGACAGAGCTGGACCTCTTGACCACTTTGTAGTGTATTTTCTTATCCCTCTCTGTGCTTCCTCCTCCCCAGCAGACAACAACATAGAAGACTGCAGATGCCACCACAGAATCATACAGTAGAAGGTGTCTATGACACTTCTGTGTCAAGAATATTCTGTATTGATAATATACTGAAATAACCAGCTTGTTACACATTCATAAGCCCCCCGTTATGGGGAATCTGGACTGTGTAATAGTGTAATAATCAAATGAGTGTTTTGGATGAAGAACACAAGTTTTGACTGCATGGAGACAGGAAGTTAAAAAGCAGTTGTTGCTTATATTCAGTCAGTATGATCAATACCACATGTTATCTGTCTTATTATTCTCCTCCAGGGTGGCATGATTGACAGAATTGAGAGCAACATGGACCAATCAGTGGGCTTTGTAGAGAGAGCAGTGGCCGACACCAAAAAAGCCGCCAAATTCCAGCAGGAGGCACGCAGGGTAGGTTGATGCCGGTTCAGCATTAACATGGATGTAATAACCTTTTTAGACAGTCTGGAGGATAACTTCCTTACCTTGAAATTGGACATTTTAGCATGGGGACTTATTAAGACTGGAATGTTCTGTAGCCAGCCGCAAGTGGCCGATCGAGGAATTACAATTTTTGGCACTTCACTCATTGGCTTAATTTCCCAGACACAGAGGTTGCCGCTTGGCTCCAATGTAGCAGAATGTCTTTGCTGGGGGGACGATAATGTAACCCTGTTTCTGTCTGTCTGTGTGTCCTTTCCTCTTTGTCTTCTCCAGAAACAAATGATGATCTTCTGCTGCTGTGTGATTTTGACCCTCATCCTCGGCTCATTTCTCTACAGCTTCATTAGATAGAAGACCTGAATGAGGCCACACACGGTACAGGATGAGAGGCAGAGTAGAAGTGCTGTCTGATAGTCACAAAATAGAGCCTGCGCTCAGATGTTTGCATGACAACTTCCTCAGGATGATCTATATTTGAATTCTGGTTTTGATTCTGGTAACCAGCCATCCAAGCAAGGTATTTTATTTACATGTTTTGCCCCTGTACATATTAAAATGTAGATTTGTATACCACTCACATATCAGGGAGAGAGTTCTTCTTCACAGAGGTGTCGAACCTGAAAGAACATCCTAAAGGTCTGGTGTGTCAGATTTAGGTGGCTCTGTTAGAATATAGTAATCATGACATTAGTGTATAATCACCTGGAAACTGAAACTAAACATGTGACCTCAGACTGACACCACACTGCCCATCATCATAATGCATATCTATGAAGTCAGTATCCTAAGTATTGAGACAGCTGTTACTCTTTTGTACGTGTGTCTGTTCCTTGTGTTTGGATGTGGAAACCACTGTGCCAATACTTATGCTATCGACTGCATCGAATGATAAGATTCACATCGTGTTGTGGATATTCAAATCATTTCCAGAAGGAAGAAAGTCACTTTCCTTAACAGGATATTGGAGTTTTGATGATTGGTAGTAGAAGCTGACCTGAGAATAGAAGTCACTTCTGAACGTGTTAGATTAAAAATGGGACTTAACACAGCCCTGCTTCATTTGATGACAATGCCTTGGGGCTGTTTCACTTCGCTTTAGCTCTTTGTTGTTTGTGTGTTTATTACAAATTTTTAATATGTGTGTGTGTGTGTGTGTGTGTGTGTGGGTGTGTGTGTGTGTGTGTGTGTGTGTGTGTGTGTGTGTGTGTGGGTGTCCCTTTTTTTCAAGGACCTCAGCTGGATTATCAAAGAGGCTGTTCTCGTTTCATGCCATAGTTTGACTCTGGTTTGGCCTTGACATTTCCATCCTGCCTCTTTACTTGTGATGTACAGTCACTGACTCTGCACTGCAGCACAACATTTAGATATTATTTTTTTCCAATGCTAGCTTGACACTAAAATCAGCCACTGGTTTCTGCACGGATCAGAACTCTACCTCGTAAACTCCCTCTGACATCCAAATTTTAAAACAAGACTTACTGAAAATAACAAACTGATACCAGACTCTTCTTTTACTATTATACTCCTAATACTGAAATTATTAAATTGTATGTCTTAACAGGATAAATGGATGAAAACATGTCCCAACAATAAGATAATGTATACAGAAGCCCTAAGCAGTAATGCAGTCATACATTTTATATCCTCTGTTTTCCCATGATAACGAGTTAAAGGTCCCCACATCACCCTCACCTTCTTAGTGTAAAGGAGAAACAACACTTCTGTCTAGAGTCAGTATTTAGTTTGTCTGTTCTGGGCTACTGTAGAAACACAGTGCTTCAACATGACGGCTTCCATGAATGAGGACCCGTTTCCACTGTAGATATAAAAGGATAATTTTAAAGCAAAAAAACAGAAAGATTTTTAGGTGATTATAGATGCATGAAAACATAGGTCTGAATATTATATTCCATGTCTCCCTTATAAATTCCATCAGTTAGCACAGCATGACATCACATGTGATGGAACTCTCAGGCCTATCATATTTGATTTGTTGTCTCGAGAAAATTACCCCAAACAACACTTGTTATTTTGACATAATGATATTAAAAACTGCAAATGAAATGAATACACGTATGAGTGCTTAGAACCTCTATAAACGTAACTTCTGGGTGACTGACTGACTTTCCACTTCTAACTTTATTAATTAAACAGTATAATTAAAAAAAGGAATTTCTGGGTCTGGACTGTGGATTCAAAGGGGCAGGTTGTAAATGATGTAAGACTAATGGCCAACCATGGTTCAATCAGCACTCTCTTCATATTTCTTATTAATAGCTTGTGTGACACGGCGGTAATATGTAGTGTGATTTTTTGTGTGTTTATCTCAGGCTTGTCACTGTGTAGGGACGTCATTCTCTTATAGAAATGGCGCGTTTTTGTAGTTTTGTCCTCCTGTTTATGCAAATAAAATCAGTGTTATTTATTATTATGCCTGTGTGTGGTTATTTTTACATCCTCTTTCATTCGGAGAGCGCGTCACAGTTTGGCATGTTCCTCTCGCTCGCCGTATTCCAGCCGGAGGAGTTTGAGTGACAAACCTCCGCAACCAATCACGAGAGCCTTGCAACGTTTTCCGGCCAATGGAGAGCTGTTTGCTCACAGTGTACCTCAATTTATGGACCTGTGAGCGCTTCCTTGTTGAGACGGAGGCAACAAAACGTGTCCGTCCGATGCGAGCCTCCGGGAGTGAAAGCACCGGACACGGAGGGCGTCACACAGCTCGGGTTACCGGGGGCGTTAGTGAGCGGACGGGCCTGGCTGAATATGGGGGTAAGCATCACACAACGCATTATTATATAGCTCATTCGTGTTATGTATGACTGATGACGACTAGTTACATTAGGTAATGGGATGGTGGTTACTGCGCTGCGCTGGTACGTGATTGGCCACTTTTCTTGACTGACTGCGCGTTTGTCCAGTAGTCAAGGTTGTTTGGATATATTAACCAATGAGCTCCGGCCTCGCTTTTGATTCGCGCTGTAATTGGTGGCTCGCCAGCTCTTTTGTGTGTCCATTGGCTGTTCTCGTCCAATCCTGATTTCCACATCACTGACGTGAGCGACACCGCCGTAGTCCAATGAGCGCCTCGCTGGTCGGTCCGTGATTGGTCCGATGTGCGTCAGTGGGCGTGAAGTAGTGATGTTTTGTGATGGGATGGAAAATGGCGGCTGTTCGGAGACCGCTTTAACTTTCTAACATAGCAGTAATAACAACAGCAGCAGCCGCCGCGCGCGCTTTGTATGCATATGGAAATATGTGAACGTTATTATTTTAAGAAGATTTCAAGTCATGCTGAGCTCCCTGCGGCTGCCTTTCACAGAGCTGCTCACATTACCTGGACACGACTTGGAATGTTGAAGGGAAGGAACAAAGCTCGAGTGTGCAGGCTGGATTTTATTATTAATATTTAACACACTTTTTTTTAGCTCTATTCAGTGTACTGAGTAACTTTATTGTGCTTATTGAAACGAGTCGAGTTCCACATCAAGCTCCTCACGTCCAGGGGACACTGGGTAACGTGAAATCCACGTTACAAACAAATAACTTGAGACGTAACGTTCGTGTTTACGTTTGTAAAGAGCTGCACAGACTCCCGCGGTATGCACCCCTTCTGGTTGTAACTTAGTTAAAAAAGTTAGTTCGCAGAGTAGTGAAGGTGCTGTTGTGGACACACGCCTCCCAGCTGCTTGTCTACCACACACACACACACACACGGAGCTAACGGGCTCGGTGCTGTTCTGATGCTCACGGCTCGGTTCACCGCCGATAATGGATGATTCCAAGCCACGGTACAGCAAGAGGCTGGTAAGTTTACAACATGCCTCTGTTTATCACTGCACTGCAACAAATATTTAGGCCACTTATGTATTTACATATGATTTACATAGTTTTAATATAAATGAACTAACAAACTGAATGTGAAGCAAGTAATAAGATTTATGTAATAGTGCGTAATAAACTTGGTGACTGCATTCATTCTTGCTGTTGGGCTTGGACAAAAAAAAAAAAGCTTTATTAATATTGAATGCATAAACTTGTGGAAGCACACTGCGTTTCCATACATCGTATTACTTGCTTCACATTAAAGGTCCAGTGTGTGGAATTGAGTTGCATCTCATCGTGTAATCGCTGCATTGCAACCTCCTCACATCACCCTTACCTTCTTAGTGTAAAGAAACAGAGAAACAAACACTTCATGGGCCCTGTCTAGAAGACCCACTGCCACTGTAGATATCAAAGAGATCATTTTTAAAAAAATAAACAGAATAAAAATATTCTTATTTTCAGTTGATTATACATAGGGCTGGGCGATAAATCGATTTGAATTGTTGATTTAGGACCATGTTCAAAAATGAAAATGGATTTTCACTTTAACTAGAGTAATTACGGTGCAGCTCCCTCCCCTGCGCGAGGCGATCTCTTCTTCTCAGAGTCCGGAAAAACGTCAGTGTGGCAGCACATGCTAATAAGAGTGGCTAAAACTTGGTCCCCAGAAAGGCTCCGTGTCCTCAGGGGTATGGAAGTGGTTCAGATTCACAGCAGATGACACTGAGCAAACCACTGTCCGAGGGAAACTTTGTAAGCGGCAACTAAATACAGCAGCACCTGAAACAAAAGCACGCAGCTGAGTGGGAGCAGTGTGTGCCACTGCGAGCGGCACAAGATGACGACAACCTTGAGGGGAAAAAAAACATATCAACACAAACATATCTGTGGTTCAACTTCAAATAGCTTCCAGTGTGTTTGTAAACATTAAGATGGAGATATGATATGTGGTATTCAGGTGGAGTCAGGATGTGGAACTGTTACATGATGGGCAGAAAGAAAGTGTGAAGTCTATCCGTCCATTATGTGTCACATTTTATCCACATCAGGGTCACGGTGGGGCTGGAGACAGTCACAGCTGACTTTGGGCGAGAGGTGGGGTCCACCCTGGACAAGTCGCCTCATCACAGGGTCATAAAAACAAACAGCCCACGCACATTCGCACACGGCCAGTTCAGTGGCACTAATGAACCTGTTAGAGAACTAGAGAGAACTCATGCAGACACGGGGAGAAGCAAAGTGTAATCTGCTGTGCCCAGTACTGGTACATCAGTGTCAGAGGACATGTCGGTGGATTAATGACAGAAATGACAAAAATGTAAAATAATTAAAAAAAAAACAGATTTAAAAACACATTAAAGGTAATAATCATCCTTATCAAAATGTTTATTCATCTTATGAGTTGTGTTAAGACAGTTTATAATGGTTGATATGTTATTATCACAGCTCTTAAATGTCAATACTATAAGCTAGTATATAAAATATAGGCTTCAAAAAGCTTGTAGTGTGAATGAAAGTGAGGGAAGAGTTGGAAAGACGACATATGGCAGGGAGTGAGGAGAAGGTTTAAATGAAATTTTGATCATATTTTTGGTTTTATAGGGACAAGTATCATTCATTCTATGTGGTTCAAAACTATCTTAACTTAGCAGCCTGGCTTTAACCTCCCTAGACATGTTAATATGTTAAAAGTTACCTGTAATTAACAGCGTTGCCGCTTTGACAGGTAAGTGGTATTATAGACGGCTTATTGGAGCACTCAGGTGTCATTAGGGCCGCCTATGAGCCACGTCTTTGCCGGTATCTAGAGTCGCTGCAAGGCAGAAGAAGCAGAGCTGCATATTTTAAGCTTCAGACTCCAGAAATCTGTGGGGGACGTCACTCAGGCTTGTTGCAGTACATTGTAAAGTGTGAATGTCTGCCTCTGCACTTTGGTTTGATTATCAAGGCGTCTCTTTGGCCTGTGCTGTACGGGTGCAGTTTGTTTCCAGTCTAACGAGACGAGCACATACTGTATGACAGCTGTGTGATAAAAAAAACCCTGGGGGGGGGGGCTCAGCTTGGGATTATCCCTGTGTCACCTGTCATGACCTGAGACCCCCACCTAAACCCTGTTCTGTCTTCATCAGCTGGTGTCAGTGTTTAAAAGTCTGTTTGAAGAGAAGCAGTCCACCTGATGTGTGCTTGAACACACACTGTCCCCTCATGTTGTCCTTCCTGTAAGGAATGTCCAGTTTGGTGTAATCCACCTTTAACTCTTTAGTTTATGCACACGTGTTGTTTTGGGAATAGGATTTAGTTTAATAATTCTGTCATCCATGCTTCTTATTGTGTTTTCACCAATCCTCTTTTTTTTCTTTCTTTTTTTATCCCCCCTTCTCCAGCGGGCCGGTACCCGGCGACGTTACCATGACGACGGCATCTCAGACGAAGAGATTGACGGACGAAGGATGTTTGACTTGGAGGAGAAGGTCAACAGTCAGAGGTTCAGCTCTGATCGGGTCCTGCGCATGGAGGGAAAAGGTAGGCGGTAGGCTGTCCAGACTGTTCATCACTGCTTCCTGCCTCCCTACAGCTGAACAGCAGGTCATCATGGCAAAAGTCCCCATCAAGTCACAATGTTTTTATCGGCCGGAGTGTAATACACACTCACTGCTGGCTAATAGAAAAGCCAATCAGTATATGTGACAAGTGCTGATCGGCCCTGAGGAAGTAAACGGCACCATGCCTGCACGGGGGCTTTAAATGTGCCACATGTTGTCATGTGTGATTTTCTGCACCAAACTTTTAAAAAAAGAGAGGGCTCTCAGTGAGTGATGGACGAACAAACCGGAAGTAGTCACGTGTTGTTTTGTGTCTTTTTTTTGTGTTTCTTAGACTTCTCATATGAGTTTGTCCAGAGAGGCGGCCTCAGGGACCCAATCATCTTTGAGAGGCCTGATGGTCTTGGACTCAAGTAGGCATCCTCTGAACATTACATCTGCCTTCATGACATGAGTCTTCTTTGTTCACTTGTTTCTTCTTTCTTCTCACACCCACACCCACAGGTTGATGTATGACTCTTGTGTTATGTCCAATCTTGTTCCGTAGGATGCCCGACCCTGACTTCAGTGTCAATGACGTCAAGATGTTTGTCGGTAAGACTTGGGACATGAATCTTTCGACCTTGAATTTAACTAAAGTCCAGTCCAGGCTTAGTCCTGACAAAATGTCTTTGAATGAGATATTTATGTGCAAATGTCTCCAGTGAGTCACACATTCAGGAGTGTTTGACACTGTTTCTGATGTAACGAGCTGTGACTAACCCTCTCAGGTAGCAGACGTATGATCGATGTAATGGACGTGAGCACTCAGAAGGGGACGGAGATGTCCATGGCCCAGTGGACACGTTACTATGAGACCCCTCCGCCTCAGAGAGAGAAGCTGTATAACGTCATCAGCCTGGAGTTCAGCCACACCAAGCTGGAGAACCTGGTCAGGAGGCCAACCACAGTACGTACACACACTTGATTCAGGGCTCCTGTTTGTGTGCATTAGACAGTTTCTACATGTTCATACATTCATACACGTCTCGTGTTGGTGTGTGTGTAGGTCGATCTAATAGACTGGGTGGATAACATGTGGCCTCGTCACCTGAAAGAGAGACAGAGAGACTCCACCAACTGCATCAATGACATGCAGTACCCCAAAGTACAAAAGTGAGTCCCCCATGTTCAGATCTGAAGATCTTCATCATTTTATCTATGAATAAATCTATGATTGAATATTTGATTGTGAATGCTGATGTTGGTGTGACTATGCAGATACTGCCTGATGAGTGTGGAGGGCTGCTACACAGACTTTCACATTGACTTCGGGGGGACCTCCGTGTGGTACCACATACTGAGAGGAACCAAGGTGAGCCCTTCTCATGTGCTGCAGAGCATCTGATGAATAAATGATTCAAACATGGACAGTCCTGAATATGGGGAGTGTGTGTATGAATTGCACTTGTGTGTTTTTCAGGTGTTCTGGCTGATCCCACCCACCCCTCAGAACCTGGAGATGTACGAGAACTGGGTGCTGTCGGGGAAACAGGGAGACGTTTTTCTGGGGGACCGAGTGTCTGACTGCCAGAGGATCGAACTGAAGCAGGGCTGCACCTTCATCATCCCCTCAGGTACACATCTCTGCAACACACTCGCTGTATGATCAAGGACTCCAGCAGATTACAATATTTGTGTGTGTGTCTGTGTCTGTGTGTCTGTGATCAGGGTGGATTCATGCCGTCTACACCCCCTTGGACTCGATGGTGTTTGGGGGAAACTTCCTGCACAGCTTCAACATCCCAATGCAGCTGAACATCTGTAATATAGAAGACAGAACGCGGGTAGGTGCACACACACACTCACTGTAGAGACTGTATGTGACAGGACTTGTGATGGCGACGTTCATTTCTCCTCCACTGCAGGTCCCTGTGAAGTTTCGTTACCCCTTCTATTACGAGATGTGCTGGTACGTGTTGGAGCGCTACGTCTTCAGCATGACCAAGACCTCCTACCTCACACCAGAGTTTCAGAAACACTCGCTGGGCATCGGTATGAACACAAACCTGCGGGGTGGCAGATGGAGAGGATGTTGTCATGACAGGGTGTAGACTTGCTTAGAAATAACTCGTTCATCCTCTCAGGTCTGAAGAAGCCCTCTGGCTCCGACCCAGCCAGCGTGCAGGTGAAGGAGGAGGATGATGATGAGGAAGAGGAGGAGGAGGAGGGCGATGGCAGTGACGAAGAGCAACAGTCCGAAAAGCCTGCAGTTAAAGTTCATCTGACTCCCCTCGAGCTGGAGGGAATGTGGAACCTGCTGGGCAAACTGGAAGCTCTGCCCACCAACAAGAAGTGTGTCCCAGCAGGAATCCACAATGCACCAGCACTCATTACACACATCAAGGTATAGTGTGTGTGTGTGTGTGTGTGTGTGTGTGTGTGTGTGTGTGTGTGTGTGTGTGTGTGTGTGTGTGTGTGTGTGTCTGTGTGTCTGTGTGTCTGTGTGTCTGTGTGTCTGTGTCTTCATATTGACTCCTGTCCTACCTCTCTGCAGGCTCTGCTGAAGGAACATGCCAATGACAATCCCAAACTGTCCTACACAGGGAAACCCATCATCAGGTGGCCAAAGAGAGTAAGCACACTCCACAGAGACACAAAGAACAAATCATGGATGTTTTTATGTGTGTTTTATTACCTTTTTTTTGGTCTTGTCACGTCAGTCATTGTTTCTTCTGTGCCACTCCTCTCCACCAGCCCTCGTGGTACCAGCCTCCACCGCCTCCGCCGCCTCCCCCTCGCCCTAAATTAGCCACCACTTCCATCGTCCCACGACCACAGAAGCCAGCCTCCTCCATGTCTGTGCTGAGACGGCGCAGGGTCAGGTAACAAAGTGTGTGTGTGTGTGTGTGTGTGTGTGTGTGTGTGTGTGTGTGTGTGTGTGTGTGTGTGTGTGTGTGTGTGTGTGTGTGTGTGTGTGTGTGTGTGTGTGTGTGTGTGTGTGTGTGTGTGTGTGTGTGTGTGTGTGTGTGTGTGTGTGTGTGTAACATTTTGTCATAGCAAATAAAGACAGATGTTCTGCAGGGGCTGACTGGCCCAGGTGAGTTTGTATTATATCTGTCAGGGTTGAACTGGACACATCTCTGTCCAACCATCGGACACAAACCGGATTTAACTTTTCCTGTCTCTATTTTTCAGCATAAATTGCGACTCAGATTTAGAAGTTGCTTTATGAAATAAACCAAGCCAGAACACAACAGGAGTATCAGAGTTTAGCTGACTGGAGGTTTGACCGCTTTGATGGTCTGATTGGCGAGCGCAGCGTGACATTAGGCTGCGTCTTTACAAAAGATGGATCTGGATCAACTTCTGCATGCACCACCGCAGCCAAAACATACGATCCTGTCTGAATGCAGCCTTAGTGCCGTTACCTGTCAGTCATAGAGGCGACAGAGAGAGCAGTCCTGTTCAGCTACACAATAAGCAAGGTTTGGCTGGCTGTGTAACTGTACCGGCTGCTTTTAGTTGAAATATGCTCATCATTACAAGCTAATGTGCTTCTCAATATTCTGTTTACATGAACCCATCCATTATATTCTGATGGGGCGGGTAGATCAGGTAGTACTCTGCTCGCTCAGGCCATCAAGAAAAAGATGAGGAATGTGTTCTATTGTAATCCAATCAGCCTGAGGTCCAGCGGTCTGCGCTGTGTGTGGGGCAGCAGTTTAAGCACTGGATGAGTTTAATATGTGAATGGTTCTAAGTTTGTTTGCTAATGTCAGGGCCTCTTCTGGAACTTATTTCACAGATTGTAAATGGTAGTAGTAAGTATAAGTTGAGCTGTAATAAATGTTGTCTTGCTTCAGTCCCTGTCCTCTGTCGTCTTCTCTGCAGGTGTAAGCGCTGTGAGGCCTGCATGAGACCCGAGTGTGGAGAATGCAACTTCTGCAGAGACATGAAGAAGTTTGGAGGGCCAGGGAAGCTCAAGCAGACCTGTGTGCTGCGACAGTGTCTCTCTGTAAGCGCCACACTCCTTTCCTGATCTACACACGTTGTTTGTTTCTGTCTGTAACTCGCCCTCTGTCCGATTCCAGCCGGGCCTTCCTCTGTCTGCAGTGTGCGAAATCTGCAAGGAGCCCAATCAGGAGGAGACCGGAGACCCCTCTCTCACGCTGATGGAATGTTCCAACTGTGCACAGATCGTCCATCCTGCCTGTCTCACGGTAACACACACACACACACACACACACACACACACACACAGCATTATGGGAAATGTAGGATCCAGTCTTTCAGGAGCACACCAGAGACAATAAGTCAGAAAGCCTCTGCTGCTTAGAGTTTTCTTTGAAGAGAACAAAGGTCTTGTGTGCAGCATGGATTAGTCTCAGACAGACCTGTTGTGTTTGGGATGCTCAATGTTGAAACACATGGGACACGTTGGCTCTAATCAATCCAGCATAATAAAAACTTGCATTGATGTGTCTGTGTTGCCATGAGAGAAACAGTCGTACTCTGATGTTCTTAAAAAGGCATTCTTGGTTATGTTTTTAATATGAGGTTCACAGCAGAGTCAGTGATTGTTATTTTCTCTCTTCTTTTCTGTTTCTAATAATGTGTGTGTCTGTCTGTCTGTCTGTCTGTCTGCAGGTTCCAGGTGAAGGATTGGTGAATAAAGATCTGCCCAGTTGCTGGGAGTGTCCCAAATGTGTCCAGGGGATCACTGACCCAGAGGTACACAACGTCCCATTAACACACACACACACACACACACACAATCTGTGTTTCCTGCTTCTTGTATGTACATAACGAGTGCACTGCTGCTCTCTCTTGGCGTTCACACTCACACACACTCTTGGTTGCTGTCAAAGCTAATGGGTATTGTTTTCTTTTATGCTTTCTTTATTTCCTTTTTGAATTTGATGTCACTCCGTCAGTCATCAGGCAGCGATGAATCGTTGGCTGCCGGCCACCAGCAGCACATCCGTCCCCATGGGCCCCTGGTCCTCAGGCTAGGCCCTGGGCCCTCTGCTACCATAGGGGGTCCTGTGGGCTCCCAGCAGGACGGGGAGGTGGTCCGCTGTGGTTTCTTCCCTCCTCCTCTTCCTTGCTGCTCTTCTTCCTCCTCCTCCTCCTCAGCGTCACTTCTAATGGTGGCGGCCCCTCTGCCTTCTCAGTCAATCAGCTCGAGACTGGTGAGAGGTGCCGCCTATTCTGCGTACATCCACCCGTCTGTCACGTGCACTCCCACCCCCTTTATTTCCTTTTCCATGTTTTTCAAGAGAACAGACACAACTCTTGATGTAACTGATGAGCTGATTTCCTGTTCGCAGAGTTTGTGCCTCTTCTCTCACACTGTTGGCTGTTCTCATGATGAAGCTGCCTTCAGCTCTGATTGGTTTCTGTCCACTTTTTTTTCCTCCTTCATACTTTCTGAATGATTTTTTCCATGGTTCATCTCAATGGACATTCCGTAGCCTGGTTCGAACAAGTCAGGAGAATTGGTTTGAAGAACCGAGTTGCTTATGTTGTGATGGTGGAAGCAAAGCTCTGCGCAGCATCTTCATTAGTGCACGACTGGATGCATGTCCTCCCTCCTTCACTGTCAGAAACAATGTTGTTGTTCTCTTCACTCAACTTTCAACTTGAGTACCCGGATGAGCTCCTTTCGTGACCGTTGTGTGGCTTTGTGAATTGTTAAAGGGTGTCGAGCTGTGCTGCTCTATCCGCCTACTGTTCCCAACTCAGAATGAGTGGAGTGATCTCTGCTCCTCTCGGACTACAGCAAAAACATCTAAGCGTGCATTCACACAGGATCAGGGATTGCAGCAACTAGTAGGGTTGTCCGGTGGTGGGGGGTGAGGGGAGTTGCTGTGGGCCTGTCTATACCTGCTGACTTTAACCGCTGTGAAACAGTCAGGAAAGAACTTTTTATGTCTCTGGTTAACAGCTTTATCGAGGCCGACACTCGCTCTCTCTTCTTGTTACTCTGTCTGTCTGTCTGACCTCTGTTTTTGCCGCGGTGCCTGATCCTGTGTGAATTTGCGCTACGACACATGTTGAAATATGAAGAACGATGGCAATATTTTCTTTACTGTAGTTGTGTTTACATGTTGAAGCTGTTTGACTTTTCTGGACTGCTCCTTTTTGTTTTAACGTCCATCCAGATACTTCTCAGTCTAAAGTTTCTGAGGTGAATCGCATGCAGATCAATACTGGACCTTGTTTTTAAACTGTCAGATAGATTTCAAACATGAACTAAACGCAGCACACGTTTCTGTCCACTCTGGACAAAAGTTTCCACATCGCCATCCTCGTCTTTCACTCTCTTCCAAAACAGATGCACGATTTCTTTTCCGTAAACACAGCTGGATGCTGGATCAGGATCAGCACAGTTGTTCACTTTAGTTATTTTTATCCATTGGTCAGTTTTGTTCTTTGATCAGTCATATGAAACGTCTCCTTTCACTGGCTAACATACAACTCTGCCAAACTCTTCTGTGAAAGCTTGACCCGGCTTTTCTGTCTGTGTCTAATCTAATTGGAAATCTGAGCAATAATAATAATGATGATAATAGTATAATAACTATGTAGAAATATGGTGTATCCTCGCTGACTGTGTCATTTGTTTATGCAGGTCATACAGAGGCATCAGTACTGACACCAATTCACATACAAACATTCTGTCTGCTTTGTTTGCTACATGGTATGAGCATGATGTGTGACTGTCAGTGCAGACTGCAGTGTGCCATGATTTGCCTTCAGAGGCACAAAGCCACTTTTCTTTCTTTGGATTACAGATTTTGAGTTTTGAAACAATCTAAAATTAGCTGCTGATCATCAGCCCGACATAATGGCAGCTGCTGTCCAAAACTGTCACAGACTTGTATTAATGCAGAGGCAGAAGTGTGAGAAGAAGAGCTGACCGATGTGATGTTTGTCTTCTTCCTCCAGCAGTCTAAAGGAGACAAAGGTGAAGGCCTTCCAGTGGTGAGTGTTTGTCAGAAAATCTCCACGTTTAACAGTTGAAAGTTTCAATTCTTCTAACAGTTTCCTCCGCCTCTCTGCATGTTCAGAAGCGTAAAGCTTCCTCCCTGCTGGACGCCCGCATGGCTAAGATTTACCGCCGACAGAGACACAGTCGCGACGGAGACGACTCAGGCCAGTGACGATGATGAAGGTCTGAAGGTTTCTGTTTTTAAAGATGAGCCTGAAGCACAAAGAAACAAACATGACGTCTTTAGTTGTGACTGTTCTGTCTCCTCAGCCTTACAGAGGAGAAAGATGGTGCTCCACGCTCGAGGGGGGGCCCACTCTTCCAGGAGGGGGTTCGGTGCCAACAGGAGAGGCCTGCTGAGAGGAGGCTCGGTCCAGAGAGGGAACAGAGGGGCCCTCATGACTCCAGGCTCCCAGCTAAAGCGAGGGATAGGCATGAGGGACGGCGGCCGGAGGGGCCGAGGGGTGAGGCTGCGAGGGGGCTCCAGGATGCAGCGACGAGGAGACGATTCAGAGGAGTCAGACGATGACGACGACGATGATGACGAAGAAGAGGAGGAAGAGGAAGAGGAGGACAGCGAGGACGGAGGTAAAGAGCAACAGCGCCGCCGCAGGAGGAGGCGCAGGACTGATGACGACGACGATGATGAAGACGAAGACGAGGACAGCGAGGGGCAGGAGTTTGACCCTGAAGAGGAAGAGATGGACACGCTGGAGGACGAAGAGGAGGAGGAGCTGGAGGAGGACGGGCGCTGGGATTCAGACCCAGAACCTCCGGTCCTCCTGGTGTCCGACCTGAACGACGACCTGCTGAGCGGCTCCTATCTGACCGTCACTCTGCAGCGCCCCCACAAGGCCAAGAGACAGTCTGGTAAGACCCCAACACTCAGTCAGTGACAGCACAGTGTTTGTTGAGCTAGACAGTAAACATGACAGACGTGTTGTCTCCGCTCAGCCTCCATTGTTCCAAAGCTGGAAGCAGCTATGGGTCCGAGGGTGGCCCCAGTGGGTGCTGCCGGTCAGCAGGGCTTCATCCAGAGAAAGACGGCGCTGTCCAAACCTTCACGATTCAGGAGCGCAGACGCCACCGCTGACGCCGTGACCCAGAGAGGACCTGGCAGGTACAGCTCAGCACACGCCCTCAGCTGATGGTATCCATGGATACCGCCCCATCATGGATGTATCCGTGACATCATTAACCAAATACTGTTTGATATGTTGGATCTCGTAGGCCGCGTCTGCGGGGTAACCATGGCGACAGAGGCACTAGAGATCGTTCTGCGTCTTCTTCAGAGGAAGAGGAAGGTGGCGCTCATCCCACATCCTCCCACCTGTCTGCCCCATCGCTGCTGTCTCTGCCGTCCTTCAAAGACGTGGGCAACGAGCGAGGAGGGGAGAAGGAGGTCTGGGTGTCGGTGTTCAGGTACCTGGACCGAGCCGAGCTGCTGGCCTGCATGACCGTCTGCAAGGCCTGGTACAAGTGGTAAGTCAGACGCACAAACACACACACAGCTTTTTAATGTGTATTTGAGTGTGCGAGACAGCCTCATCTCCAGCTGCTGATCGTGTCTTGCCATCCTCTGCAGGAGCTGCGACAAGCGTCTGTGGAGCCACGTGGACGTGAGCCGGTGCAGCCCGCTCACCAACCAGGCGCTGGCAGGCATCATCAAACGCCAGCCCACCTCACTAGACCTGTCCTGGACCCCCCTGGCCAAGAGACAACTCAATTGTCTGCTCACCAGGCTCCCAGGTACGCACGCACACACACACACACACACACACACACCTGTGTCCCTGCCTGTCTCATTTCACCTCCTCTTTGTGTTCAGGTCTGAGGGAGTTGAGGGTGACGGGTCTGTCCTGGTCCTGTCTGTCAGCGATGGTCTCTCCCACCCTGCCCTGCCTCAGGCTGCTCGACCTGCGCTGGTGTGAAGGACTCAAGGACGCCCAGATCAAAGAGATCATCAGCCCACCTGGTCAGTAACCGCTCACTGAGCGCACAAAGGATTTCCATCAGCTCCTCCATCAATTAAACATGGTGGAACAGGATTATTCAAGAATGATTATTAGGGAATGTAAATAGTCTGTAACTGTAACACGTTTACTCAGTAAAACTAAAGGGTGTGGAAGTAGTCACAGCTTCTCCCATGATCAGTGTTGCCTTCTGATCTCGGATCAGAGTTCGCTGTAGTCCTTAATCTCTATAACGACTCACTTGTCCAGTCTCTGTGTCCCTGCAGGTTCTGAGTCATCTCGCAGCAGACTGAGGAACATGGTGACGCTGCGTCTGTCCGGTCTGGACATCAGCGAGTCCACTCTGAGGCTGCTGCAGCGCCACATGCCCCAGCTGGAGAGGCTGGACCTGGCTCACTGCAAAGACATAACGGACTCGTCCATCGCCATGCTGGCAGCGGCAGGGACTCACACCCGCAACAACCTCACCGAACTCACACTGGCAGGTCAGTTAGACTCCCACAAAAATGATGCATACAGTTTGGGTCAGGGTTTTTTTTTTTTTTAAGACCTGCACCCACACCACCTTTACAACAACCAATCTGCACCACCCAACTCACACAGATATGTTAATCAGCGACCTGAACTTTGTGTTAACATGTAAAGCCTGTTGAATTTACACATTGTTCTTCACCTGTGACTTGTCTGTGTCTGTCCAGGTTGCAGTGAGCTGACAGACGGCTGTCTGTCCTACCTGAAGCGCTTCTCCTCTCTTACTCTGCTGGACCTCAGAGGCTGTAAGAACATCAGCAGACGAGGCTGCGACGCCTTCATCTCCGACCTGTCCCACATCGCCCTCTACTGTATGATGGAGGAGAAGCTCATCCAGCGACTAGACTGACCTGTTACAGCTGGCCTGCTGTACGTTTTGTAGAACATTTTTTATACCCTTTAGGACACAGAGCAGCACATCTGGAACCAGCTGTTAGACACATGAAACCTCACGGCTCCTCAAATCTCACTGACTAATTCAACATGTAAATAAAGACCTTGTTGACCATGTTTTTCTCTCTCTCTCTCTTTAAGTTGATGGAGCTCTTGTGCTAAGCTAGGCTAAATACATAAAAATATGAAGTTGGTCTTTTTACAAAACTACAAATCAGGATGTTCCTTTAAAAAAAGTGTTGACTCTAAACATGTTTGACTCCTGTCACACATGCTGTACATGATCATGAACATGATATTCAGTGTCGTTAATGTGAAACCAGCTTTACTTTACACACTGACAGGATGAAGAGCTGCCTGTTAGGCCTACATTAAGTTTGGGACTAAAATATGGGAAAGAAAACAACCTGTTTGTTCACTGAAGCTGAAGAAAGCAGCTGATATTGTATAATGGAACAGTATTCTATGTGTACAGCAATCTGTGTGTAAATATGTTTATTTTTTGTGTTTCACATTAAAAGTCCTTCAGAGAATTGACTGTGTACCGCTATCTTTTCTGACAGTGACTTAAAGCTACAGTGCATCAGATTTCAGATTGCAATCAACTCAACCATGTCATCACAACAACACGATGTAGGTAAAGGCTCATTCTAAGGTAATAAAAACATGATTCATTTTTTAAGGTGCGTGTATATCACTGAAAACAGTTACGCATGTTAAATCACCCTAAAAGTTACACTGAACCTTTAAAGTCTGTGAAGGCAATTCTGAGATTTCTTTCAAAATACATTAAATGCATTGAAAATAGTTGCTGAAAACATGTGGAAAGACTCTAAATGATATTACTGAAATGTGGGCGGTCCTTAAAGGGTGGCTCGATGACACGCTGAGGCCACCCTGAGCATACCTCTGCACCCCTAGCAGAGAGATAGAGATGAATTCATCTTGCTCAGTGTTTCAAAGTAAGTCATGTCATTTTCTGAACTCATCTGACACATTTCAGTCACTTTAAAATGGCTGCTTGACTGCTCCCATGAGTGGGCATGGCTTCAGCTCATTCAGAGGACATGCCCCCACAGTCCTGGAGCTGAGAATTCATTTTCACCTGATTTTGACACCTAATTTCATAACTCTTTCCTCTTTGGTCTGACAAACTCAGAGCACACATTTATTTACATATTTAATGGGTTTTGAAAGAAGACATGGAATTGCCTTTACACAGAATTTAATGTTCACGTGGATACCCAAACCTCACAGCATGTGTCTGGATTGGATATCAACACACAGCACAGGAGCATCATCAGCACGTTGTGGCTGAAATCAAACCCACGTTTGATGTGGGTGGCCCTTTATCCATGAACAGTTTGACTGTTAGGTACAAATCCTCACACTGATATTTCAATCTAAACTTTTATTACAAATCAGATTTATTTATTTTTTTTTACATCTATGAAGAAACAGAGGTGTACAGTGTGTGTGTGTTCATCAGTACAGCACCGCCGGTTGTGTGTGTGCGTGTTTTTCTGTCCATCTAGTAGCTCTTGGTGGACTCGTATGTATCTGGGAAAGGAAGGCTGACGTGTCCACTTCCAGCCACTAGAGGCAGGATTCCAGCATTGGGGACAACGTTCCATGACAGTGTCAGAGTGATGTTCTTATTGGCCCTGAAGACGACAAAGACGGCACAGTTAGTCACAGTGTTCCTCTTCACAGTGTCCAGAGCATACAGGCAGAGTGGGGTCAGATATATATATGATACGTTCTTATACCAAATACAAAATAACGTGTGAAGAGCTCACAATTACTACACACTGCTTTTATCCTGATCTGGTTCTGTTCTGTTTAGATGGCCCGATCAGCAACACTTGAACTCTGATGTTCAGACGTTCCATCTTAAAGCTTCATTTAAAATGACCTGAATGATTCTCACAGACAGAAACACAGTGCTGTGTTTGGGCCGACACGTTGGTTTCATTTTGATTTGAACATTGATGCTACAAGCTGTTTGCTTTTTTTGTACATTGTTGTCACTGGAGCTGAAGTGAAAGCACCACAAAACATTTTTTATCCATGGTGCTAAAAGATTAAAGTGAGTTTGGTGACTCTGACATTTTACCCAGCACGGCTGTGAGCTCAGAGTTCTGAATGGAGCGGCCTCATTGCCGTGACGTGTGCACTGAAGCATGTGCAGCGTGTCTGACCTGAGTCCGTTCCCGTCATCGAAGAAGAAATATTTGGACTTCATGTCCCTGAGGTTCAGTTTGGTGTTTTCACCTCGAAGGACGATCTTATCCCAGAGCACTACCTGGTTCAGGGACTGACACAGACAGACACACACACTTTAGGCAGCAGAAACATGTAGAGATCAGCATCATGACGTTATTGTAACATTCTTATAACAATACAAGTTACTGAACATAAACCATAAAATAATGAACTAGCACACTGTGATTGGTTTGAATGCTGATAATGTGAAAATATATCGTAATAACAACAAACCCCTGTATTATCATCTGATTAGTTCACCTCCTGAGCCACAATACAACAATGACACCAACAACACAGCAGCTCAGACAGAGATGATGGAAGATGATGTGTCAGCATCATTTACAAACACACAAATCACACTCACACAACACAATCAGCACACAGCGGAACTTTAGAAGATTCACAGAGGCAGAATGTATGACGGAGCTTCTTTACATTGTATACAGGACAAGGAGTGTGTTACTATAACTGGACTAGACACTAGATTTACTATACTGTATTTTAGAGTGGCACTGTTTTTAAAAGATATTTTTCAAGCTTTTATTTGACAGGAATGTGGGGAGAGAGAGATGGGGAATGACATGCATGCCGGGTCGCTGTGACAAGGACTGGACTTTGTACATGTGGCGGGTGCTCTACCAACTGAGCTAACCGACACCCAGAGTGGCACTTCTAACCTACAGTACAATGCATGGATTAACTGATAAGATTTTATTTCACTTTGTATTTACTCATGCTCATATTTCCCTGTGCAGCAGACCCAATACAACAGATGTGTGGGAGTGTGTGTGTTTAGGACTTACGTTGCTCTTTGTGGCGTACTCAGCAGACAGATAGAGGAACAGCTGTTTGACGTTCCAGTCAAAGATTGGCTGCAAATGTAGGAAAAGCTCAGGAACAACAAGAGAGGACAACATGCACCGAACACACTGTCATGTCATTATTCTAAAGGATATCAGCTGAGAGGTCGAAGGTGATGAAACCCAGATCACTGCGCTCTCTGGGTCCAGTGAAGTCGTCCACGTTCTTCCTGGAGACAGAAGGAGGAGGAATGATGGAGGAGACAGGAAGTGAAGGAGAGCAGCAGATACCACCACATAGACACACACCAGTAAACATCACTCACTCAGAAGGCTTTCCCTGCAGGGACCGGCTTCTGTTCCCATGACATGACTGTGGACGCAAGTCTTTGTCCCCATAACCACCACTAGCACACACTCTCTCACACACACACACACACACACTCTCACTCTTACACGCACACACTCTCAATCTTACACACACACTCTCACTCTCTCTCTCACACACACACTCTCTCTCTCTCTCTCTCACACACACACACTCTCTCTCTCTCTCTCTCTCTCACACACACACACTCTCTCTCTCTCACTCTCACTCATTCACACACACACTCTCTCACACACACACACTCTCTCTCTCTCACTCACTCACTCACACACTCACTCACACACACACACACACACACACACACACACACACACACACACACACACACACACACACACACACACACACACGCTCTCTCGCGCTCTCTCTCTCTCTCTCTCTCTCGGCCCTGCAGGCTGTCTGTATGGACAGTTAGCATCTATAAGCACGTAGCATCATTAGCTCGTGTTCAGTGTACGCATCGTTAACGTACGTTAACTACGCAGCAGTAACACAGCACATGCACGAGATACAGACACAGTACATGCACGAGCACAGAGCGCTGAGGCTCGCGCCGCTAACAGCTGTTGAACTTACAGCATGACTTTAGCGACGTGGATGTTGACCGGAACTCTTCTGTCTTTGAACGCCGTCGTGATGAAGCAGCCGAACGTTAGGGCCGCCATGACGCTGAGGGAGAAGGCGAACAGAGAGTTGGCTCTGGACAGCACCGTGTTCATGTTGAAGTCACAGCGTACGCCACAGGAAAGAAGAAGAACGACAGTAAGTCGGTAACAGACGGAGCGAGCGGGCTGTACGCGGCGGATAACGACTGGGTAGAAAACAGGAAGCGGCAAGTTTCGCAGGGGTTAACACGTACTTCCGATTCGTGCGTTTCAAAATAAAACGGAGGAAAAAAATAACGCGTTTGAATGTGAGAGTACACTTAAATTTGACCAAGAGGTGGCCGCTCCCTGTGAAACTAATGTTTGTTATGTCATTTTTCAAACTCTGGACAAGCAACTCGCAGCATATCGCAGCAGTCTCGTCCAGACTGATTGAAAGGAAAAGGCTGAATGGACGCTTCCGTTTCTGCGTCCATCGCAGGTCACTTGACACAGCCGCAAACCGAAAATTCATTTAAATATGAGCGATGAGTAGGCGGAAGTACGCTCTTTTTTCAATAACTTTAATCATAAGACACTCGAGAACAGAGTGTGGTATGCACACAAAGTACAACCTGAAATGAATGGGACAGAATGCAGTACAGAATGCATAAATAAATGAATGGAAAGGTAAGGCTACTCTATTAAAGTCAAAATCATTATGTTTGTTGGCTTGCTGCGCCTGCGCGCCATAGCCGGTAGAGGGAGCTCCCCGATCGGCGCTTGTGAGCGTGCACCTGTTCACCTGTTCAGGTGACGCACTGCAGGCTCAAATCCTTTCTGTCAGCTCAGATTGACTTTAGAAAGTCACCTCTAGTCTTGAGCCGGAAACAGCCCGCGGCAAAGCAAAGCTCTGCATGCGTTCTGCTTAAAAGAGGAGCTGAAACATGAAGTGATTTAAAGGTGATCTGTCAAATCTTCAAATTGAGTATAAAAATTATTTGTAACCAGTGAAGAGAGAGCAGTCTTGTGTGTTATCTAAAAGGCATGAGATCTTTTTTTTTTACAGTCATCTAATAGAGATGAAATAAAAACATTAATGATCTTCCTTAGATCAACCCGAGAGAGTAAAGACTGAATTTATTGGGATGTTGCACCCAGGTTCCAAGGCCCTTCCTGGGAACTTGTCAATATTTAAATAAAGTTAAATAGGAAAATTGTCCCCAAAAATGTTTCTGCCTGCTTGACTCTTGTTGACAGGACAAGATGTTTTTGTAAAAGTGGGATAGACTTTGGAGGACCAAAAACAAACATGACATACTGCATAACTCATCGGCCTGAACCTCAGTTATGTGATAGCTGCTCCGTTTCAAATGTTACAGTAGAAAAATACAGTTACATAATGGGATAGATCACCTGAAACACTGTCATTGAGCATGACATTCAAAGTACGACTTCATTCTGTATGAACTCCCTCAAAATGCTGTATAAATAAAGGGCATTTAATTTGACTGTGTCTTACTGTAAATAATAAATAACCATTTTATTTTATATATATATATATATATATATATATATATATATATATATATATATATATATATATATATATATATATATATATATTCCATATTGTACCATATAAATACAAGTTTTTGCCACCAAAAGAAACACTGTCTTGCCATATAATTGACATGGAAATGCTATATGAATGCTGTATAAAAACTGCATGTTTTGCCATATATATGTATGTATATGTATGTATGTTACACTGAAAATTAATTATCAACTATCATAAATGTTGTAATATAAATAAAATAATATTTCTTGCTAAAATTCTATTATGATTTCATTTGATTTCTTTGAACTGCAGAAAGCTTTGGGACACCCAGCATTTTTCTTCTGATGTACAAGATAACAACTCTAACTATGATAGTGGAAGTGAATTTGTTCTTTATGTATGATCTGTCCCAGTGGCAGCATGTATGTACAGAACAACAGAGGGACAAGTATGGAACCTTGGGGAACACCATAGGACACAGAAGAGAAGACATTACCAACCACTACTGAAAAAAAGTTCTGTTTGATAAATACATTTCAAACATATAAAACATAGATGTAGTCTCTATGATGTCACAAGAGTGTCTGGCCCCAATGAAGATGAAGAACATCATGCTATCATATCAGGGCAAGTTAGTGTCAAGATTTTCCACAGCCAAAAAAACACTTTTTGATAGTTTCTCCAAAAAAACAAATAAATAACAAATAATCTGGTTAATCAGAAAGTGATCCCTTAAACACACAGGAGCTAAAAGGACAGCTGCTGATATAATGAATGGGAAAGATTTTTATTGTGAATGAAGCTGCTTTTTTTCAGTGTGTACATGGAATTCAGACTGAAGCTGCCAGAGTTTGACCTACTTTCTATACAGCAGCTGCTACTTGAGCTGCACTGCTACATACCAAGGCTTGTTGTACAAAGTTTGTTCAAAGTTACACAGTAGTTAGTTAGACACATAGGACTGGCATTGGTTATTTGGGATATCTGGCCCAGTTAGTGCACCGCAGGAGTGTAATGGAAGCTCTTCCCACAACAATCCACCTTTATTTTTTATTAATATATCAGATGGCAGATAAAATTAATGACATGGTTTAAGAGGCTTTAGACGCTAAATCTTTGTGTGATTGTGTGATGTGAATGACAACAATTACTTGACCAAGGGAAAAAAGGAAAAACCTTCACTGTAACAAACCCCATTTCTGGAGGCAGTGTTGGAGATGTATACTATATATGTCTCTGAGTCCAACATGCCTACAGACTGCTATAAGTGTAACACTGAGGGAGGGAGGCAGTCCACAATGAGGGGGAGAGCAGACTATATTTCTTGAGGAAGGGTCCTTCAGTATGAGCATGAAGGTATTGTTGTCTGCTACACTCTCAGAAAAAGTGCTTTTCAGATAAGTGCTCAGGGGCACTTTAGGTTCTCTGGAGAACCCGAATGCAAAAAAAAAGAGTTCTTGAAGTCACCCCAGGTATCAGGTGCTTTATTACTTTTAAAGGTCCTGTGTGTAAGATATAAAAGGCTCCATCTATAGACCTTTGCTGGACTGTTTTCATTGCAATCACCTGAAAATGAGAATCAGTGTTTGTACCTGTTACCACAAAATGAGCCTTTTCTATCTACAGAGATGCCGTGGGTCCTCTTCCATAGAGCCTACCATGTTGAATCAACATGTTTCTACAGTTCGGGGGGGTCAGGTTCTGTCCACTTGAAAGACAGAAATAGTCTCCCTCGTCCACACGTGGGAGCGCATGTGAGATAGTCATGTGCGTCGAACACAACAACAACAAAGCGGTTCAGCCAATCGGGTCTCTCCGCTCGCTGTCAGCCGAGCTTCAGCTCAGCTCCGCTGCTGCAGTCGGTGTTACCGGAGCGGTGAACGCGTGAGATCCATCCGTGGAGGGGAACATGCCAGAGGTTCCGCGCGGAGCTCCACAGATGTCCCGAAAAAGAGGCGCAGAGCCCGGATCACTACCCGAGCACGTCGCGGAGAGAAAGAAGGCTTGCTGGGGCATTCTGACCAGCCAAGGTCGGTACACACGGCTGTGCTGTGGTTCAAAGCACAGGTTGTGCATGCTGCTGCTGCTGCTAAGCAGAGGTAGAGATCTGCTCCAGATTGTGGTCAAACGTTGTAAATATTTTATACTCTTAGAGAACAAAGCTTTAAATAACGTGACAGCTGACAGCTTGAAAAAAATCAAATAAATACCAACAACGCTTTTATAAAGCACCCTTTATATATTCTCTCTGGTATTATAATCTAATATATATATATATATATATATATATATATATATATATATATATATATATATATATATATATATATATACACTGTCTGTCTGTATCTCCATGGGCTTCACTCTCTGTTAACATAAAGCATAATGTCAAACTCATCTCAGTTCTTGGGTCACATGCAGCCTAATTTGATCTCCAGTGGGCTGGACCAGTAGAACCATTGCATAATCACCTATGAACAACACCTCCAAAATGCTCCCTTTCTTTTAGTATAAGGACACTTCACGTTCATAATTAATGAACAAATCCATTCACAAACACAAGATTAACAAAAATGAGTCATTACATGGGCCTTACACCGAGGCACAAAACATGTAGTCATATATACCTGAAATGGGCAACAATATAATATTTTACTTCCATAATGTCCAGTAGACTCAGGAAGCAGTGTGTTTGGTGAAAAGTTGGAATTCAAATTTTCTATGAAACATTATTCATGTTCAAAGGTTTGTGTCTGGGAAATAAAGCCAGTGTGGAAGTGCTAAGAACTGTAATTCTTTGAGCCGCCACTTGAGGCTGGCTCCAGAAGTGAGTTAGTCTTCATACAGTAAGTCCCCATGTTCAAATGTCCAACTTCACAGCAGAAATAAACATGTTTACAGCCTGGTACAAAAAACAGTTTAGGTCAATTTCTATACAACTTACCTGTTCAGTTAAAGTTAATTAACAGCATGGCCGCTTTGATTGACAGTTAGGTGCAGTTGCAGATGGCTTATTAGAGCACCCAGGTGTCATTCAGGCTGCCTCAGGTCTGTAGATGATCCACGTCTTTACTGTTATTTTGATCATGTCATGTTTATTTCAGTATTTTCAGGTATTAATGGTATTTTAGGAGTTTTTCATTATCTGATAAACCATAAAAAGTTGTTGATGACTCATCTTGCAATCAGGAACATATATTAATCTGACAGCCAATTAAAATGCTTTCTCGCAGAATTTTTGCTCATGAACCTGTACAAAAACACAACTTAAAATCTCTATTTTCAGTGTTTTCGGTGATACTAGATCATATTTTATACAGAACATATTCTGTCACAGGTCCAGATGTGTCCACTGGAAAGACGAAACTAACACTAGATCATAGCGCTCAGAGCCTGTTGGCTACTGTAAATGCCAATCAATATCCACAATAAGTCCCTACTACTTACCAAGTCCCAAACACTACTTCTCTGCAATTTTCACACTTAAGTCCAATCCAAGTCATCCACTGGGTCAGACTGGACTCTTATCAGGTCTGTTTGAAATTGAAAGAAACATATTTCCTAGTGTACAGCATTAAATAAAATGTGATCTGCCAATTACAGGAAGATGTAAATGTAGATTTTGTAGAGCTTTCCTTGACATCTCAAGATTTGTGTGTGAATCAGCAATAGAAGAGAAGCTCTGCTTATATTTATGTATTACGCATTTCTTGTAGTACAAAACCGAAAATCAATCAATCAATCAATCAGATTTTATTTGTATAGCCCAAAGTCACAAAGTACATTTCCCTCAGAGGGCTTTACAATCTGTACAGGGAGTGACACCCTCTGTCCTTAGACCCTCGGTTCCAGTGAGGAAAAACTTGCCCACAAAAAACCTTTAACAGAGAAAAAATGTGGAAGAAACCTCAGGAAGGGAGGGATCCCTCTCCCAGGACGGACAGACGTGTACAGGACATGTCACGTGTACAGAACAAATCCACACAAACATACTGTACAATTACAATGACTGATAAAATGACAATGAATTACAATGAATGATAAAATGACAATGAATTACAATGACTGATAAAATGACAATGAATTACAATGAATGACAAAATGACAATGAATTACAATGACTGATAAAATGACAATGACTGATAAAATGACAATGAATGATAAAATGATTACAGTAGCAGTGGAACCTGTGATATAGATAGAGAAACACAGATGAAGACGCAGTGAAGACGATATGGCTTAACGTGGGAGGTAAAGAGGGAGGATGGAAGCCTTTTGCGGCCATCTGTGTTGTTGCATGTGACCTTTCCAAAATGGCTGCTGCCAGCAGCAGCCAGTCAGTCAGTTACACAGATCCTTTCAGTTCAGTTAGCTGCTTGTTATTTCTTGTATTTGCAGTCTGTAGTTGTTAAGCTGGTGCTCAGGCTGCCAGACTCTACGTGAGGACAAGCAGAGGGTGTGCAGGTCCTCTCACTTCCACTCCATTCAGAATGTCTTATGTCTACCAGTGGCTGGATGTGCCATGGGGAGACGGAGATATGGGTATGTTGTAGATAAGACTGTGCGTGTTTATGTGGTTAGTTAGTGCTGCCGCAGCTGCTGAGGAAGAGCTCACTAACACTAAATATAACCACGGGCAGCAATGCTGCAGGCCGCCTGCAGATTCTGCTCTGAGCAGATATTTTCAAGATGCCTGGGACTCCAACTGACAATGATTGTCATGTGTTTAATTAGAGCTTGTATAATATACAATTATATTAGATTTGACCATCTCTCTGTTTTGTATCTTTTCATCTTGTATCTCTGTGTTTACTCATAAAAAAAAATAAGAAAATCCTGCAGCATGATCAGTCTGACAACGGCGTGAAATGTTTTACTGCAGATTCCTTGTTGAAACATTATGAAAGGGCTTTAAGGTGTGTTTTCTCTCACTGTTGGTTGTGCAGCAAAAAGGTGGCACTAAACGTGTATTTGCTAAATGAGTGAAGTTAGATAGATGCTCATAGATAGATAGATAGATTACACGCAATCACGTTTCATTAAAAAAACATAAAACCAATGGCATTGTAACATGAATGTTATTGATACAACAGTGAGTTCATTGAAATATTTTGCTACACATAAACTCTGTGTCAATGTCTGGTGTGTGTGTGTGTGTGTGTGTGTGTGTGTGTGTGTGTGTGTGTGTGTGTGTGTGTGTCCAGGGTCCTGGGCAGATCGCTCCCCTCTCCATGAAGCAGCTTCCCAGGGTCGCCTGCTTGCCCTACGCACTCTGCTGGCCCAGGTAATGGCCTTGTGAAGACAGCTGTGAAAATGAAATCATTATTATGTATAACTTATTTAACTATGGGTGAAGGGGTGCTTACATTTATCTTGGGATATTTATAAATGTCCCCAGAAATGTCCCATAACCTTTCTATGATGACAAAACACAAATATCAATGTTATGTGTTTTCAATAAAAAAGTAAAATCATGAATGTAAAGACTGTGCAATGATTATGTCTGCTGAATCTCAGTTGTGTACAACAGTCACAGGCGTGTGTGTGTGTGTGCATGTATCTAACTTAGGCTACTCTTGGGGACACATTTCTAAACAAAGACCTGTTAATTGGAGGACTGGAATTGTGTGTGTGTGTGGGTGTGTGTGTGTGTGTGTGTGTGTGTGTGTGTGTGTGTGTGTGTGTGTGTGTGTGTGTGTGTGTGTGTGTGCGTGTGTGTGTGCGTGGGCGTGTGTGTGTATTACATGATGTTTGCCCAATAATCTTTCTATTCAAGAGTGACAAATTTATGCCCTAATAATAGGAATCTTGGAATCTGAGAAATGTGTGCTGTAACGCTGTACGTTTTCATTTTTAGGGATATCACACCAATATTGTCACCATTGATCATGTGACCCCTCTCCATGAAGCCTGCCTGTCAGGACATGTAGCCTGTGTCAGAGCATTAATAAATGCTGGAGCTAATGTAGGTATTCTTCTTATAACCACCATTATTAAATGTTCACCATAAAACACATTAGCACTGTCACTAGAAACTGCTGTGCCACACATCAATAATGTATGTGTGTGTGTGTGTGTGTAGGTGAATGCTGCTACCATTGATGGTGTCACTCCTCTATACAACTGTTGCGCCTCTGGGAGTGTCGGCTGTATGGAACTGCTGCTGCAGAATGGAGCGCACACATACACGGCATGCACACACTTCCCCTCAGCCGTGCACGAAGCCTGCAAGAGAGGTAAAAACTGTAAACCGAGCAGGACGAGACCGGCAGCTCAGCATCCAGGGATCAGGAGTAATTATGGTCGTCTGTGTGTGTCTCACATCAACAGATTTTGGCTAAATGACTCAACTTAACTTCTGCATGGTGGCATTTTCCAAATGAAACCGAGCTCAGCTAAAAGCAGCATGTATAGGTCAGCTTGTAATATTTAACTACAGTAGAAAGGTCAGGTCCTAGTGAGACGCTGATAACAGAGCACAAACGTGCTATTCATGACAGGCAGTGAAAGCAGCAGGGGGAGTGTAAACTGTCAAACATATGACTTATGTAGTGAAAGTCAGTCAATATTTTGTGTGTGTGTGTGTGTGACAGATAGATGGCAGAAGGTTGCTTACAGGCCGGGGACCTGTATCTGCAACCAGTATGAACAATGAGTTGAAGGGGTGGCTGGGGTTGTATGTTATACTGCGTAATCTGTGTGTAATGTGCACGTGTGTATGTATTTCTGGCAGACTTCTTTTGGGGACACACGTCAAACCGAAGACCAGTTAATTGGGGGATGATTTGTCCAAATGGGGCCAGAAGCTGTTCATTTGGAAATGGCAGATTTTTGGGTTATTTGTTATAGTTAGGGTGGGTTGGGTGGGTTATGGCAAATCTCTAGAAAATAAATGCAAGTATATGTAATGTACCCAGAGGTGACCTAAGTCAACTTGTGTGTGTGTGCAGGTCATAGCCAGTGTGTTGAGTTCCTGCTGTCTCATGGGGTGGATCCAGACCACGAAGTCTCCCACTTGGGCTCTCCTCTCTACATGAGCTGTCTACACCAACACACAGCATGCTCAAAGATTCTGCTTCACAGAGGTGTGTGTTTCATTTCCTGCACATTTCAGCTTGTAGCACCTTTGTCACCTCCTGCACTGGTAGCAGGTTCACACCGTTTTATATGAGCCCCCAGTGTTTTGGCCTTTCTGGTCCAGACAATGAGCAGCTTTAGCCAGTGTGGTCAAAGCTTTGCAAAATAAATGCAAAGCTGGGCTCAGCCTGCAGGACTAGCAGGGTTATTTGAGGTTGGGTTGTACGAGCTCCATGGTCAGTGTGTTACCTACAGCAGTAGTGGTGTGAGGTCAGTGTCATCACACGCTCAAAGAGACTTGACTTGACATCACCATACATCAACATGAACATATCAGCAAGACAAAAATACCAAATAAATTATTAATTAAAGTTTTTTATAGTTTATCTATAATGTGTTTAGTCTATGTAGTATAATCATTTAATGTTGTTAGAGCTTCTGACTATTTTACCAGAAGGGAAAAAAAGACGGATAGACAGATGGATTTTTCAGTGCATACATAGCAAATAGCGTCATTTGTGATTTCACATGATTTCTTTGAAGTTCTGAGGTGGTCACACACACACTGTTGAAAGGTCTGTTCTCTCTATAAGGCCCATGTAGCCCACAGATGCCAGTCACCCCTCTAAGTAGATGCTGTTTTTCTCCCAGTTTGGAGAAGCAAAGAAGCTAATGTACTTCTGTGGATGGGGGCAGCAACAAAGTGTCTTTGAAGTGAGAACAAATGTAAATGCTTTAGCTTCCTGACAGGATGTTCTGTCTGATGTGGTGAACATATTCTGTAAAGGGAATATAATTCAGTATTGAAATAGAAAGTTGCTTAATGTAGCCTCAAGTCACCATCAAAAAATATCCTGGATTCTAGATAACTACACAGAGTCCAGTGCTCTCGGCCGGTGGCTTTGAACTCTTTAAGATTTGACTTCTTACATCTATCATCATCACAGCTTGTGGCCTTAGTGTGGCCATGAATTGTGAGCAGTTCAACCAAGGAGCAGATTTTTGGGGGTTGTTTCATTGGAAGGAATGTTGGAGCCTGATAGTATGTGCTATTTTTTGCTGTTATTATCTTGTGACCTCGATGATTTATCCTGGAACTGCTCTGTCTGGTCCTTGGATAAAGAACTGGAACTCACCTCTGTGAAGAAGTCATGTTTCATTATAGTCTACTGAACTCATGGCATGAATAGGGCAACTCTACTCTGTGCATATATGTGAGATTATCTGTACAGTGTTGTTATATTCTATCCACAATATGACTGCATTTATATTGAATCCATGTTTTTACATTTCTGCCCTGTCCTCGTCTCTCCTCCTGTCCTTGGCATCTCTAGGAGCCCGTGTTAATTTCGGCAGAGGGGCAGACAGTCCTCTGCATGCAGCTGTCAGACAGGACAATGCTGATCAGGTGTCAGTGTTACTTGACTATGGAGCTGATGTCAACAGCAGGGACAGTAACAATCAGCGACCTGTGGAGCTAGCGCCTCCTGGTGGAAAAACACAGCAGCTGCTGCTGACATTTGAAGGTACTGCAATATCACCATTCTTAATAAATGATGCATGGAATGACTTAAAAATCTGTTACAACACTATAAAGAAATCACTCTGTCTCTCTCTAGTTTCTCCGAGGAGTCTGTGCCAGTTGTGTCGTCTCCAGATCAGGAACCTGCTCGGCCCGTCCAGGCTGAAGCTGCTCCCTGTCCTTCCTCTGCCCTCCCTGCTCACTCACTATCTGGAGTACACGTAGGCTGATGGGCACACATGCAGCATGGCAGTGAAAAGAACTACCCATTCAGATGCCATTTCTTTAACATTTCACATTTTGATGTGCCAAGCCCGTTATTAACCACATTTCCTGCTAACACATCACTGTGGTTTACACTGTAGGGTTGGGTTTGTCTACTACAACACTGTTACATTTACTCTGCTGCACACTGGACTATGCTGTTGGCATAACCATATCTGTTTAATCAACAGCATCAAAGTGAGACACTACATGCAGAAAGTTTTTCCTGCACCCGTCAAGTTTGAGAAGTTTTCTTTCTTTAGACTAGTGGAGACAAAACGCCCCAAATACACATTTTACTACATTTTGTTTGCTTGTGTCTGGGAGTTTCACCAACAGTTAACATCACCTGATGACTCATTTGTGTATTTAAACAGAAAGTTTCAGAAAACTGGGAAAGTTTCATGATGATATAAGTTTTTACAGTGTTTTACAGTGTTTTCACCTGTAGCTTCTCCCCTTTATTCTTCCCTGTCAGATGATTGTCTGACTGAAACACAGAGTGTCATTTTGTGAATACTGGAATTTATTATTTGGGCCTTTACGTGTGTATTTATATGTAAATACTAATAAACAATCTCTGACATGAGCTCACAGCACGGAGGACGGTTTGACTGTTAGTTTGCAGTAAACTCATGCAGTAAAAGGTTTAGTTGATTGCAGTGTCCACACTGGTTATTGTCCAACGGTTATTAATCAGCAGTGCCACTGTGTCAATGATCGTGTGTGGTTGACTGCAGACTTAAGCACACATGCAGGAACCTGCGTCCACGTCATAGGTTCTTTGTTTCATAGTCTACAGTACTGTAGTGCTTGTTTTGTATTTCCTTTATGGCAGGAATGTTGATATGTGAGATTTGTGTGTGTGAGTGAGGTATGCGCACACACCCTCCTCATGCAGGCTACATTGTGTAGACCAGATTTCTGATCATTCTAATACTTTGTCTCTATTAATATCACACTGTGTATTTGACCTACACATGTGTGTATAATACCAACTACCACACACACGGAAGAGTTTCTCTGTGTACATTCCTGCGTGGTGTGGGCGTTCCAACAATAAGCCACAGCCTTTAATAATAATGACCTGCACGTCATCATCTGCTGGGGAACCAGACAGACCTTAACCTGCTCTTAGATCCACGGGTGCACACTGAGCCATGTCAGGAGCCACAGAGGTCCACGACGTGCACGTTAAGACACGTTCTGACAATATTACAACATAATTTTACATACATAATATTACAACGTCTGTTTAACTGCGCTCCATGCGCGTGCCACAGCCGGGCTCGGCTAACATTGCAGGGGGCTGCTAACGCCGGAGCAGCAGCCTGTCAGCGGGAGCAGGTCAGACACACGAACCGTCAGGACACGCAGGACAGCCGCTTCCAGCTGCCCGCAGCCTGCTGTGGCGGACACCAGGCGTCGTTTTAGCGGGAGGTTCGCAGTCGTAGCGGTGCATGCCGTCGAGTTAGCGACGTTACGAGCCTTCTTGTTGAAACTTGCAGCATCAGCACCTAAGCAGCCGGTTAGCCCTTCACAGGCGCAGTAGCTTAGCTTAGCTAAGTTAGCTGTTGGCGGACCGGGATACCCCCGCGGAAGAGCCTCCAACATGAGACTCAAAGTAGGCTTTATTCTACGGAGTCTGCTTGTCGTCGGGACGTTCCTCGGTTTGGTGGTCCTCTGGTCTTCTCTGTCACCGAAACCCAACGACGGAGACCCTTTTGGAAAACGGGTGAGTTGACAGCAGCAAAGCAATCAAGTGTCTAACGAAGACAGGGGACAGTTACCAGGGCTAGCATGAGTCCAACCGACACATGAAAACCTGCATTACATGAGCTGGACGTGTGTGAGCAGTGAGTGCTGACTGCTGAGGGACAGGTTTAATCACAGCATCACTCTTAATGTGACAGGCAGCTGTCCGGCTAGCTTTATTACATTGGTTGTCATGGAGATTGGGTTCCTAGCTAGCTACATGTGTAGTTCTCATCAGGAGTGGACACGTACGTCGTTCAGTGGCTCCACATCCAGGATACACATCCGCCTGAGTCTCTGAGGTGGTGTCAGGCGTAGCTTAAGGCGGAGCTGTGGTCATGGTTTTCGTTAAAGTGTCGTTGTCGCCCAGCAGGAAGTTGACGCCACATTTTTGTGTTGGCACGGACAGATTAGTCGTTTAGCGAGAACATCGAGTCAGACTTGCTCCGTATCAGAGTTAATCCAGGTGGATGTCTGAATGAGCCTGTGCTGCAAACACAGGCAGGATATTTCAGTATCCCAGAGCTATATTTTATTCCACCTTATTAACTGTGACACCTTATTGAAGTTGTCCTTTTTGTTTCACTTGGTCAGCCTATAACAAGAGTTAACTATTGATTTATGTTCATTTCACCAAAGAACAAAGAATTTCTGTATTTCACCCGACACCTTTTTTCCCCTTCCCATAGCTGCTGCTCATGTTATGTTAGTATTATATATCATTTTTGTTATATTAATATTATGTTATATTTTTTCATTCTCACAAATTATTTAGGTGAAAATGGTCAATTATTATGACACAAATTGGTGGACCTCCTGCAGTACCTCTACGGACCCCCTAGGGTTCATGGACCCCTGGTTGAAGACCCCTGCCCTAGAGCACAGTAGAAATCAATAACATAGTTTGTCTATAACTCTAAATCAACTGTTTTAACTGTCAAACATCTTCATCCACGTAACCCATGCTGACCACATTCAGGATGAAGTCAACACTTTAAAGAGGAGCCTGTTGTGTGATCTTCATGGCTGTGAAAGTCTCGTTACGTGATGTTTTAATTACATGTGAGCCAACCCACGTTGATTTCTCTCACCACCAGCATTAATTTAACTAATTGGTCTTCTGACAATTGATGTCTGCACACAAGCCTCACGTTGTCAGGAGGAACCCTGGGTATTTGTGAGCTCTCTTCCTGTGTGCTCTTTGTTCTCTTGGTATAATTGCATATGATGGTTAATGTTTGACCACCATCCCACTTGATTTGAATTCAACACAGCAGACACTTGTATTTATTAGTTCAAGCTTGTTTTCCGTCCTTTCCACCCCCCACCCCCCCAAAGGAAGCCTCATGAAGAGCAGCAAATGGTTCAGATTGTAAACTCTTTCAAAGAGGAGAGGGTGAAGATATAAAACATGTTGAATGTTAATAATGTGCATCTGTGTCGTGTTTATACTCTCTGTACAGGATGACAACTCACTGCCCAAAGGAGACCCAGCAGATCAGTTTAAGCCCGTGGTGCCGTGGCCTCATGTGGAGGGGGTGGAGGTTGACCTCAACTCTATCAGACTCAAACACGGTGAGTTTGGTTCCATTTTGAAACATTCCACGAAGAAAGAAAACCGATGAAGCTTTTGTTGTTAGAGGTTTAAGGTTTATTTGTGTGAGATTTACAAATAGAACCTGTCTGCGCAGTTGTTAATCTGTCTCAAATTCAACATTTTTTGGGTCATCCTTTGATTTCTACAGGAGCAGCAGACAATCCCAAGAACCCTGACCAGCAGCCCAACCAGAATCAGGTGATCCAGCAGCAGTATGTGACATTCAAACCGCACACCCACGCCTATTCCAGCCCTATCTTGAAGAAAGGCATCCTGGGTAACTTTGAGCCCAAGGAACCTGAGCCTCAAGGCGTCCCTGGCGGACCAGGGGAAGGAGCCAAACCTTTTGTCCTGGGCCCAGAGTACAAAGACTCTGTCCAGGCTTCCATCAAGGAGTTTGGCTTCAACATGGTGGCTAGTGACATGATCTCGTTGGACAGAACCATCAGCGATATACGACATGAAGAGTGAGTTCATACTCTTTACTTTACTCTTTATGACCTGAAATCAAGAGATCACTGTCACATGACCACGTCACCTGTATGCAACTTCATTCCAAATCTCACATGGCACAGGCATTAAATCAATCCAAACCTAATGCAAGAATAAATCCTGTTTGCTCTTCAAAAGGAGGAACTCATTCAGGCTTTCCCACATTAAAGTGATGTGTCTATACACACACACACACACACTTACACACCTGACTGTTTGTCCCCTATATGTAGCACCAAACCAGCCGGAACACCTGACGATTACCTTGTCTATTAAGTAAACACACGCAAAAGTCATTAGGGTGTGACTCACAGACCGTACTGAACAATCTGCCTTTAAACGGATGCAGCTTGCAGAACCAGTCTTCTACATTACAACACCATGGATGCAACACCATGGTGGGCATCGCGTCACGTCTGAGTCCCACCCAGAGTTTTGTAAACTCTAACATTAGTTGACAACTCCCTCACCCAACTCACTGAAATCCTTCCACAGTTTCTTACAGCGGCAAGTTTTTGAGGTAACATCTGACGCCCTCCCACCCTCCATGTGTTTCTTTATATCTTTTATATCCAACACCTTGTAGTTTAGACCTTAAAATTAGTCCACGAGTGAATGAAACCACACAGTACACAGTCTTATTTTCCAGTGTGCTTGCCAACTGAAGGGTTTTCCCCTGTGACGTCATGTCTTCTGGTAGAATCGGAACCAGGGCTGTGACTTTGTTTGACTGAGTTTGTAATGACGCACAGTTAGTTCGGTATAGGTTACTGGAAGTCAGCTAACACAAACAAAAACTCAAAAATGTTTGTAGAATTTAAAAGTCAAGGCAAACTGCTCCTCTCGACACTGTCACAGCTTTGTTTTGACCTAAAATTATCAAATCAAATCAATTTTATTTGTATAGCCCAAAGTCACAAAGTCCATTTGCCACTGAGGGCTTTACAATCTGTACAGGGAGTGACATCCTCTGTCCTTAGACCCTCGGTTCGAGTGAGGAAAAACTTGCCCACAAAAACCTTTTAACAGGGAAAAAATGTGAAAGAAACCTCAGAAAGAGCCAGTAGGAGGAGGCCCCCGGCAGTCTAATCCTATGGCAGCATAACTAAGGGATGACCTGAGCCAGCCCTAACTATATAAGCTTTATCAAAAAGGAAAGTCTTAAGTCTACTCTTAAGAGTGTTGAGTGTTCGGAGACTATAGGAACCACAAGGAACCCAGCGTCCTGAGAGCGCAGTGTTCTAGAGGGGTAGTAAGGTATTATGAACCACAACACTGCTCTGGTGTGTTTCCCCACACGACTTCAAACCCCACCAGGAGTGTCTCAGAAGCGGAGGGCTTTGCACACCAGACTTTGTTTACTTGCTCAGATTTGGTCAATATGATTTGGTGAATTGGGTATGCGGTTCCCTTTTGTCTGTTTTTATTACAGGGTAATTTTAAAATCCTGTCAGCTCGAGCTGCTTTGTGCAGATTGATGGCTGCTTAATTAAACCAACCCCTAAACTTCTTGGAGGATTGAGCACCTCAATGCAGGTGACTACCAAACAGGATCCAAGAGTGTGTTCTACAGAACAGAATCCAAATCCACTTGGTATTTCTGTAATTCATTCATTATGCACTCTGAACAAATGCACAAATGGCTTTTACAATATTTTCCCACCACCACCCAGCTGCGCTTCCCTGACACATTTGACCACAAACATCTCTCCAGAGTCGTAACTCAGTCAAATGTAGATCATTGGAATTCACACTTCATGTTTACTGTGAATCCATTTTAAAATCAGTTCATTTAGATTAGTCAGCCAACATGGTGGCGACCAGTGCTGCTTATCTTCAGCTTCAAATCAGCGTTTCAAAAATCTGATGTCACTCATGTTCTGTCCATTCCTTACTGTCATTGTGTGGCACGTGCTACCTTTGTCTCATGATGTGATGTGACTGCTCTGAAGAAGTAAACACTAGAGTTGAAATTAGAGACTGTATCAAAGGAGCCAGAGTTTCTCCTTAAACAAACAGACACCATGTGTTCAGGCCTGAGCTGCTCTGGCTGGTTTCATCATGTCTATGGCCTCAGAGCAGTTTACTTCATCTTAACCTCCTCCCTTTCTAAACACCACCTCTAGTTTGTTGTGTGGCCCAATACCATTGTGACTCATGTTTTATCACTAATCCTGTTCTGTTTCCACCTGGACAGGTTCACAGCTTTTTTTTTTACACTCTGTTCAGGCTGGAGATTTCCCCCTTTCTAAGAACTACACACACACACCTTGTTATATTTCCCTCTCCCTGTCCGGTCTGTTCACTTTCCTCCTCATCATGTTTTTATGAAGTCTCCCAAAACCTGTTTTGAATTTTTGGTTATTTTTTCCATTTTCACAAAAACAAGCCAAACTCTTAATACTGCTATGTCACCGCCATTTCTAGCCTGGGGCTTCTTTGACACCAACATGTGCACATGTGTGTCACACTGAATTAGATGACTCTTTTTCTGCAGTTTGGACTCGCCTACACATCCCTTCGTTTTGTTAAAAAACAAAACATCCCTGATGTCATCAGCTCTGACACGTCAAAGCTCCAGAGACTGTTTTCACTGGCTGGGCAGTACTTTGACCAAAACTGACTTTAATGTGCAGAATCGGTGACACCCTTTTTGAAGCCTTTACAAACACTGTTTTATAACAGGTAATGTTTCTGTAATCCTAACAACTTCCTAAGTTATTCATGATTATAAACAGTCTGTACCTGTCATGAACCATGGGAAGGCCTTACATAAAGCTACATTCGACTCTGCCTGACCTATCCTTGTTGTTGTGTTCACCTCTGCAGGTGTAAGTTCTGGCATTACGACGACAGACTGCTGACCTCCAGTGTGATCATAGTCTTCCATAATGAAGGCTGGTCGACGCTGATGCGAACCGTCCACAGTGTGATCAAGAGGACCCCCAGAAGATACCTGGCTGAGATCGTCATGATCGACGACTTTAGCAACAAAGGTGGGTTCACTGTGCTCACATACAGTGTAGAGGCTGGAAGAAGGAGTGGACTCATGGATGGACTAAACATGTGATGAACAGTGCAGAAAAAAACAGCTTTCTTTAGATTGTCAACATAAATACATGTAGGCAGTCAAATATATAATATAATGAAACAATAAAACGAGTAAGTACTGAATTAATAAACAATAGATTTAGAGGTTGAAATACATTTAGTGTTGTTGTGGTTGTATTCATGTCATTGATTGTGCTATTAGACTGTTGCTAGACCGCACTGCTAATACAGTTGTGTGCAGCAAGAGAGAATTGCTGAACGCCAAATAATCTGGATTAAAGCAGAATAATTCTTTAGATGAAAGCATCGAGTGACTTTTGTAAATGATTACATTCATCTTTTTCAATAGAATATGAATTGATGTACAGCAAAAAATGTGATTCAGATGTTATGACTGAAGTTTCAACAGCTTAGTACAGTGCAGATTGCAGACAGCTCTCTAAGCTCTGACGTCATGTTGGAGTCGCAATTTGCAGCAAGGTCATTTTCTGATTGTATTGTTAATCAGCAAAGTTGTTCTACCTGTTTGTGTCACAGTGCAAAGCAACAGCATGTACTCCTGTTAACTGCTTTGTCATTTTATAGGCAGAGCAGGCCTCCTCGAGCTGCCCTTGCATGTGCAGTGAAACATTTATTGTCTCATTAAATCTACAGTTTCTCACACTGCTAAGATGAAGTAAGATTTATTTTTTGAGTCTGAGGTTTTTCCATTCATAACCATATCCATAATATCCATTATAAAGATTGAGCACTCTATTTTCCAGAGCAGAGTTTGGACTGTCAGATGTAGTGTAACACTGCTGAGCTGTGACAGTGCAGGATGAGGAGAGATAAGCCATCCCTGTTTAAAGACGACAGCTGGACTCTAGTTATTAAATCCAAATATTGGCAAGTTTGGCCAAAGTTCAAAGTGACTGTGTTTGTGTTTGTGTGTGTGCATGTGCGCGTGCATGTGTGTAGCCCATCTGAAGGAGCGTTTGGAAGACTACATCAAGCAGTGGAACGGTTTGGTAAAACTCTTCAGAAATGAGAAGAGAGAAGGACTGATCCAGGCCAGGAGTATAGGAGCCCACAAGGCCACTAAAGGACAGGTATCACACGATTGTCTTCTAATGTGTGAATATTCATCTGTGGCTCTCCCTACATACAACATACATTACACATAAAGACACAGTTTTCTCTGAGCTCTCAACTTAAACCATATTATCAGCAGTTCAGATTGACACTGTCACATTCTTTTTTCCAGGTGCTGATCTACCTGGATGCTCACTGTGAGGTTGGAGTGAACTGGTATGCTCCTCTGGTTGCCCCAATTTCAAAAGACAGGTAATGCACACAAATGCATACACATGATGATAAGAGAAGATAAACTTTATTGATCCCACACCAGCGGAATGTACTCATTAGAGTAGAGGTAGAAAAGAGTGATAAAAGTGTCCGGTTGTATTTCCATATCTACACTCAAATATTCAGATCTCTGACCTTGCCTTTATTCAAAACTGCAGCACATCCAAACACATGATAATCTCTACGCTGTGTGTAGGTTTTCTTTTTTGTCCTGATGCGGTGATAAAGAGCTGCGGGTTGCAGAAACCAGAAACATCACTTCTATCAACCAGCCCCAGTGAGATGTTTGGCAATAGTGTTTTACTGCACTGTGTCAGGTTTGACCACCTGCAAGACTCTAAAACATGCAACGCTGCTCACAGGTGCAATCACCCGAGAAGACAGGGATGGCTCCGCTGTTAAAGGTTCAGTGTGATTATATTTAGCAGGGATGGAACATGGTGATTATATATCACTGAAAACATAATCAGCCCCGCCGACAGGGGGGGACTAAAGGGCTTTTTGTCCCGGGCCCTGGGAATTCTGGAATAGAGGGGGGCCCATAACTGGGCCCCCATGACGTCGGGCTCAATTATGATACGTTTACTTTACAATGTGTTGGTTTTTAGGGTAGAAAAGTGCTTTAATTGCATTCAAACAATGACTTATAGATGTTTGCCTTCATTGCCCTTGAAAAAACGGCCAATAACCCCCTATCACCCCTATTCCAAAATGGTTTGGTCTTTCTAGAAAAAAAGACGACAGCATTCGATAAGTGGTCAGTGTGCGCGAGCCTGTTAGTAAACATGCACAAGTCAGGAGCGCATTGAGAATTTTTTGTCCCGGGCCCAGCCAAACCTGTCAGCGGCCCTGAACATAATCACTGTGTTTTTATGAGCTTAGAATGAGCCTTTTCTATCAACATGGAGCAGGTCCTCCATCTTGCACCGCCATGAAAAGAAGTTGTTTTGTGTTTTGTTTGTGAACTTTAAGGAAGCTAAATGTGGAAACATGGAGAAGATAGAGATTAGCTTCTAAGCAACATTTGGTAAGATTTGGTGTTTGCTGTGATTTAGTGCCTCCAGTTCCAGATGGTAAGCTCACTGGGGTAAATATGGACAGCTGTACACATGTATTTCTTCTGATTACATTATTGAAATACGTTACGTTATTAAAAAAAACAGAGAGTTGACAACTTTGTCTTGTGTTGTTGATGTTTGGCTCTTTATCAGAGCAGCCAGTTTATATTATTCAGTAGTCCATAGAAAGGTGAGGTAGAGCAGCCAGAAGGGAAAGCAGAAAACATTTTTTCCATTTAAAATATGATCCAGTTTACCATAATCACTCAAATAGTTTGGTGTGTGACGGGACACAGAGCCACCATTCACCTGATTACCAGTCAGTGTAGCATCAACATGTGCAGGTGTTATTTTCAAGGTCAAAAAGGGAAACCATCATTTTAACATAATATCTATTAGTGTATACAGACTGCATGTGATATGACATGTAGACAAGGAATCTGCTTGTATGTAATGTTTAACTCATCACCACAGCCCAATACAGACAAAAGTGTGTATGTGTTTGTTTTGTGTGTGTGTAGGACGGTATGTACAGTGCCACTGATAGACTATATAGATGGTAATGAGTACAGTGTGGAGCCCCAGCAGGGTGGAGATGAGGACGGACTGGCTAGAGGAGCATGGGATTGGAGCCTGCTCTGGAAGAGAGTACCGCTTAGCCAGAGAGAGAAGTCCAAGAGAAAACATACCACCGAGCCCTACCGGTACACACACAGCAGCCAGCATGCTAACACTCATCTCTGTTCTGTTTGTGTCTCCATCTCCCATCCCTTCATCCCACCTGTCCTGTCCTTCACCGTGTCTCGCTACGTCTTGATCTCCGACACACCCCATCCCATGTCTGTGTGGGCATTGCTGTCTGTATTTTGTGTGTGTGTGTTTTTTGTTTGTTTGTTTGTTTGTTTTGTTTTTACCCCCTGCATGCACACCACCCCTACACATCTTTCCCCCATGTATATCATATGCATGGCCCTACCCCACCCCGTACTCTGTCAGAACGGTGTGCACGGTGCCTTTGATCGACTCCATCCACGGCCAGAAGTTCACCATCGAGCCCCAGGGTGGAGGAGACAGCGACGGCTTCGCTAGAGGAGCCTGGGACTGGAGCATGCTCTGGAAGAGAGTTCCTCTGGGAGACAAAGAAAAAACCCAGAGAAAATGTCAGACTGAGCCATATAGGTACAGAAAACCAATGCCTTGTGACTAATCTGGACAAAAGAAACACATTCCAACTAACCAGGATAGATGCTAATGATGTCTGACATGAATACCTCAACTTATTTGAAAAAATGCTCATTGTAGTGGTCAAAAACCAACAGATCTCAGCAGAAGTTCCTAGTTTAATGATGATAATAACAGAGCTGTTGAGGCAGGGTGTGAGGGTACCAACAGCTGATTGTTAACGCCAACTCTTCAGATAATAACATTTGGAAAACTTAAATTATGAGTCTAACCTGTGCTGCATATCACAACTAACTGTCTACATGTGATGGGGAGTAGCTCACTACAGTTTCCTGTCCACTGACCGCGTCTGTGCCTTCATGTTTATACTGTCGGGAAGTCGTTGGTGTTTCACTTCTATGTGCTGCGTGCTCCATTTGTTTCCTTCACTGGGATTTTATGACTTCTACTCTTAGTTTGACTTTCCCACATTTTTGGGGGTAACTACAGTAATTTAGCGGATCACTTCCTGTTTTTCTGTGAACCTTTTTTTTTCTTCTTTGTAGTCCAGCTGAACGACAGAGACTGAGGCTCTGACAGCGTAACAGCAACGCCTTCAGTGACAAATGACTGGGTCCTGACCTAAAAGCCGTGGGAGTGATTAGTTTGTGTTGGGACGTTTTGTCAGGTCTGCAGGGGAGCTTCTGGTGTGAATTGGGTTCGGGATGGGGCACCCATCACCCCCACCTTCCCCCATCACTCTTTCATTCGTCATGTCTTCCTGTCAGTGGTTCTATTCTCAGCTCTGCTTTCACTGATTTCCTGTTTTGCTTAGACTTTGCTTCTCTGTCAGTGTGAACTCCTGCTCTCTGTTTTCATTCTTATGCATCCAGTAACTGATTTTAATGTCTGACATTTAGAGCAGCCTGAAAAAGAACACCTCATGTGATTATTTCCTTATAACAGATGAAAGAAAGAGTAACTTATAATGTTTTGAGGATGTGTCTGTGTGTGTCTGTGGATGTTTGTGTTTCTTTATACATGTAGGTCTCCAGCCATGGCCGGTGGTCTCTTTGCTATAGAGAGAGAGTACTTCTTTGAGCTGGGTCTATATGACCCCGGACTGCAGATATGGGGAGGAGAGAATTTTGAAATATCATACAAGGTATGCATGGAATAGTCCAGTTTTGTACACAGTGATGCTGAATGGCCTCACACACATCAGAATAAGATTCACCTTGTGTGTTTGCATGTAGATCTGGCAGTGTGGTGGACAGCTGCTCTTTGTACCGTGTTCTCGTGTTGGCCATATCTACAGACTTCAAGGATGGCAAGGCAACCCTCCACCTGCACACGTTGGATCATCACCCACTCTGAAGGTAGAGCAATTCACCCTGTGTAATGCTTCTCTTAAATAAATCTCAGGTGTGTGTGCGTGCGTGTGCACTAGGCAAGAATAAAACATTGATCCTGTATGCAGAAAACTGCCCAGGACCGTATGGGATAGCATTAATTGAGGACATTAAGGCAGAGGTCAGGAGACCCCTTTGAAAATGCCATGATGGTTTTACATTGGAAACATATATTTGTTTTAATTTAACCCAACTGGAGCGACATCTAACCCCCCTTCCTGCCAAGCTAGTGTGACATGGTCGGTACCAGTGGATGCCTCCAAGTTTACATTAGATTGAAGTGACCCCACTACAGTGTCTGAATGACTTTGTGGAGTGGAAGAGGTTATACAGACCATGTATATCGCCACTTGTCTGTCAGTGGGTGATCGTTAAACGTCAGAAAAGTGATCAGTGATTTACTGCAACATTCTACATGCTGTCTGTTTATATTATGAGGTGTACCTGGTTAGTACAGCTATGTCATGTCAAATGAAGCATAACACTGTGCGTGTACGTGTGTGTAGAACTATGTTCGGGTGGTGGAGGTATGGTGGGACGAATATAAGGACTACTTCTACGCCAGTCGTCCTGAAACTCTCACTCTTGCCTACGGAGACATCTCTGAGCTTAAACGCTTCAGGTACAAAAAACACACCTGCTTTGGATGTTTGGTCTGTTGTGTCACCTGATCACACTTTTCCACATTTTCAGTGTCATTTTATTATCAGTTGCTCTCTAAAGGCCCCTGCACAGCGCGTACACCAACAACAGTTGAAGTCGGTCATCGTGTATTTTTATTCTGCATTTAAAAAAATGTCTTCAATTCAACGTTAAAGATTCTTTAAATAATCTGTAATTTCTGACCTGAATGTATCGTGAGCTCACAGTGAATCCTAAATGAATTGTTGCTGAACTTTTTGTCAGGGAGGAACATCGATGCAAGAGCTTCAAGTGGTTCATGGAGGAAATCGCATACGACATTCCACTGCACTACCCTCTGCCTCCTAAAAATGTAGAATGGGGGGAGGTAGGCAAACACACACATTTGTTTGACATTATATTTTAACCATTTTGTGCAACTTCCTGTGCCATAAGAGAGAGTGTGTGTGTGCGTGTATCCTGTCCATGTATGCAGATCCGAGGCTTTGAGACCAGTTACTGTATTGACAGTATGGGACACACCAATGGAGGCAATGTGGAAATAGGACCATGCCACAGGATGGGGGGCAACCAGGTAATGAACAGGGTGTGTGTGGGAGAGCAGTGAGTGGATCAAAAGTTCTAAATTAAAACTCAAAATTTGAACAAACTTTATTTCTATAGCCTTGTTCATGCAAACATGCAGCACAAAGTGTATAACAGAACCAAATAAAACAGAAATATTAAACAATGAATAGAATAAAGATGTCTGCAGAGGTGCAGTCCCTCAGATCCACAGGCAGACTGTTCCAGAGATGGAGGCCACAGTAACTGAGGGACTGAGGCTCTTGGTATAACCAGGAGTCCAGCTGCTGAGGATCCGAGGGACCTGCTGGGTTCATACCTCTGTAGCATATCTGAGAGAGAGGTTGGTGCCATTTAGTGGCTTAAAAACTAAGAAAGGAATCTTAAAATGAATTCTAATGGGCAACCGATGTGAGGGTTTGGGATGCAGAGTTTTGTAAAAGTTATAGATGTCTAAGTGTTTTTAGTTTTAAATAATGTACTAAGTGCTGAGGTCATGAGGAGATGCAGAAATATATTATTGTAGGTCATCAGCATATCTGTGAAATTCAGTGCTGTGGTTTCTGATGATTTCACCATGTGGTAACTTGAATGCTGAAAAGAGCAGGACCACCTCACCTCTCTCCCTCACTGTAAGTAGGCAACCAATCACAATCCCCATGTCCAATATGAAGGAGTAATTAACGAACATAGCAGTAGCATACAGAGCCTCTGTAAAGTAAGAATCATAAATGTGCTCCAGACTTTTATTGAATGTGCCAAACTGCACAAAGATCATGCCTAAATATCCCAGTATACAGTCTGTGATGAAACTGTGAAGATTTTTAAATGGATGAATAAAAAAAACAAACATCACTGTATACATACTGTATGTAAAGTACCCTTAACCAATGAACCAGCCAGTGCAATTACCAGTGTTCATATGACTTTAATGCGAGTGTGTGTTTTTGTGTACAGCTGTTCCGTATCAATGAAGCCAACCAGTTGATGCAGTACGATCAGTGTTTGACCAGAGGAGGCGATAACTCAGCTGTCATCATCACACACTGTGACCAGAACCAGCACACTGAGTGGAAGTACTTTAAGGTGACACACACACACACCTTACTGAGTGTGTTTTCAGTTCTTGTGTTGAACTGCTCAAACCCATTCTCCCTGTTTCTCTCTTTGTCGTCTATGCAGGATCTCCATCGCTTCACTCATGTGCCAACAGGTAAACATCTTCTTTATTCTAAACATTTATTCAGTCATCTGCTACTGTGAGGTGGAATACTTGGTTTGTACAGGAGAAAAGCACTGACCTCAGATCAGCTCATGCAGGACTTTGAGCCTGTGTGTAGTTCAACTCTTAAATCTAGAGCTGATAGGTGTGTGCTGATTAATAACAAAAACATAGCTGCTGTCATATTTGGTGTGGTGCTTTTGTTGATCTCATCTGACTTGGTGAGACCGTGAATGTTGTGTAATATATTTGTCTGTGTGTTGTAGCAACCATGTCTAGGTTTATGATAATCATTTTCTAGTAATAATTCTAAGCATATCTGTTTGCTGGTTTACTTAAATAATGTAATTTAAGCGCAAAGATAATGTTTGACTGAAAACACAAATCATTTTTGCTATATAGAAAAATGTAAGTACTCTATAAGAACAAATATTGATGTCCAAGAAATGCACTAAATGATCTGGTATCCGGTATCTATATGGAGTTCTATAAGTTCATGAAACTAAAATATTCGTCCTGCTGTTTGGAGCTTCTAAATCTCTAACAAACACTTGTAATGCTCATCTGTGTTCTCCTAACAGGGAAATGTCTGGACCGCTCCGACCTGCTGCACAAAGTGTTCATATCAGACTGTGACACCAGTAAAACCACTCAGAAATGGGAGATGAACAACATAGTGGCTGTATGAGGAAGACTGGAATCTTAGGAGGAAACCATGGCGACTGTATGAGGACATACACACTGATTAACACGCCAAGAAAACACATCCATCCCTATAAGTTTACAGATATATCGAGCTGATACTGTCCTTCTAAAGAAAAAAGAAAAAAAGTTTTGTTTTTGTGAGCCAGGCGGTGTCGGTGCACCTCCAACATGACGGAGTCAAAACGGTCCATTTGAAAGATACTGCGTTTCGACTATTAACAGCTTCAACCCCAAATTGTTGAATATCAGCCAAAATATGCCTTTAAACTTTGGTCCATGCGGTCATGCATCTCACTGACACACGACCCTCCAGATGACACAAGTGTTTGGTGTGGAGGCTGAACTGGAAACATGTCGGGCTCTGTCTGTCTGTCATGTTTACACACCGTCTCTCTCTCTCTCTCTCTCTTCTTTTGGGCTCTCAGGTCTTTTCTAAACCACTACATTGATTTCTGATGAATCACATCAACTCCAACTATTGAACACTCATGCTCTTTGTTTTAGATGTTTCCAATCTCACTCTCCAAAGAGTCCTTTTTTTTTTTAATTGGTGGAGGATTCTATGGTATCATCAGTGTGTTGGTACATACACTGGCTGGCATAATGCTTGCTTCTGTCTGCGAGTCAGGTTAAGATTCAGGCAGGAATAGTGAGTTAGAATAGGATGTCAGAAACGGCATTCATGAATATTAAAGAACACTCTGCGTGTAACTGTAACAATCAACATCCTGTCAGTCAGTCATGTGTTTCTTAAGGAGCACGTCAGTCAAAATGCATCAAACCAGACAGCAGATCTAGAGGCTGTGACATATTGCATTATATTTGTTGTTTTCCTCCACATTTGCACTCCTAAACAGCCTCTTCTAGTTTTAATTTAACGTAATTATCTGAGGCTGACTCTAGTTAACGAATCAGCAGAAAGTCTGACCAGGACACAAAAAAGAAATCAAGCACTCCTCGTGTCCTCCTACATGAAGCTCCACACAGCATTGAGTTTCTCATTCCCAGCGTCTGAAACCAGCACTCCAAGAAAATGCTTTTAAACAGCCAACATGAGTAGAACTCTTATTTTCTTAACTTTGATTGGCTCTCACTTGTCTTCCATTGGCTTGAATTCATCCGTCAGTGTCTACAGATGCTGAGATCCTTTAGAGGAACTTCAACATGTCAAGTAGAGCATATCTTTAAGAGCAGTGATCTGACTGAGCGAGGACTTCTGAACTGCCTGCCTTACTGACAGTCTTGATGAGTAATTCAGTAGCTGACCAGTTGACTGTGACTTAGTAACTGCCTGTCTGGACATAGGAAAAAAAAATCACTGGGTTGTTGGAGTGGGAAATGATACCAGTGAGAAATATCAAACTTTATGGTGGGGAAACGACAAATGAAGAAAATGTGACGGCTTTTTTTGTTTTTGTTTTTTTGCAAGGGGACAAGGGTTTAGTGTATGGATGATCATGTATGCAATGTTTTGTACAATGTAAATAGATTTCTTTGTAAAGACGATCATGATGCATTTTGTGAAGGGCCTTGAATATGTTGTAAATATCTAACTTAAAGCAGAGATTTAATATGGACTGAACAGTGGGTGATTGAGCAAATAAAAGCGCTGATTTTTACTACCAACACTGACTTCTCTGTTTGCTACTGTGATATCAGGGAAGGATGCTGCAACTTGAGATGGTGCTGGGGGGTGTTGTTAAAAAAACAAAACAAAACAAGCTAGGCCTGTGTCTTGAGATGCAGTCCAGGCACTGTAAAGTACACTTTAGACTGCCATGATGCCACCAATTCACACCAGAACTTTCAGACAGACAAGTGAAGCACCTCAAAATTCTTGGTCTTAAGAACTGAAGACAGACCTCACAACAACTGCGTGACGAGATCACGCGAGATATGAAAATGAGTGTCCCTTCACCTAGTCAAACGTAAGAAGCCAAGCACGGCAATAACCAAGGTAACCTGGTTTTTGTGTAGCTGAGGTAGAGTACAAGAGTAGCATAATGTAATTAACATGATTTTAATGCTTCACACACATAAACGTAGGTGTAGACTCATACACAATGTGTATTTGGAACATGAATTATGATTTTCAGCTACAGAAAGGTTGTGTAAAGTAAGCCCAGACGAAGTGTGTAAACCAAGCAGCAATCTCCAGTGCTGGAAAATGAAGCCAACGTGGAAGTCTTACCCATATTTACATTAGCCAGGAGGCGGAAGAAGCAGTACATCCAACATGGCGATGGTAGGCAGTGAAGTTGTAGCAGTGAATGCACTGCTTGATAGGCTCCCCTTGGTGTATTTAACTATATAAACCTGTGTTGTTGTTTTTTGTTGTTTGTGTGTGGAGAGTGTGTTCTGTGTTTATCTTAAAAAAGAAAGGGTGTACATGTTGTTCATTGTCAATTTCAGAGATTTTAGATTCAACAACGTCTCTTGTCTGGCCTTTGAAATGCTGGACAGGAGCCTTTGGGACCTGATGAAAGAGAGAGGCTGGATTCCATTAAGTATTAATGAGATTCGTCCAGCTCATGGTAGCATTGCATGCTTTAAAGAGTATTGGTATCCTCCATACGGATTTAAAGCCAGACAATATAATACTGGTCAACCACAAGGATCAGCCACTTAAAGTCAAGCTCATTGACTTTGGTTTGGTCAGACGGGTGAGCAAAGTGCACATCGGAACAATGATGCAGCCTTCTTCATTTTAGGACTCCAGAAGTGGACACCAGCTCATATCCAGATGAGCAGTGTGTTTGACATAGTCACTGCATGACTTTATTGCCATTGAATCATCTAGATTCAGAACCAGAGTCACATGATTCTCAGACACTGACATGGGTTCAAGTGAGAAGACGGCTTCCAGCTATGAAAAGTCTGACCCTCAAGCTATCAAGGCCGACTCTAACATAAAGCCATCTTCTGCCAGTATCAGTGAAATATTTACTGAGAATTCCAGTGCTCAAGATGCTGCCATTGTGAGTTTCTATGATGATAATTCAGACACTGAAAGACGGCAGCAGTGAAGATGAAGACAGATCTTCATCAAGAATCACTCACCGACAGCCTGAGTATGCGACCGACCGGAATGACATGCTTTGACAACCCGTGTTTCACTGATGAAGACGATATTAAGCCAGTCTCCAGTTATTCCAGTCTTCCAAATTTCAGTGATGGAGACAATACAAAAACAAACGATCCAACCAAGCCAAGTCTTTCTGATGAAGCTTGCTCAGAAAAGAGACCATCTACTCCTGTAATAATAATAATCAATATCTGTCAGTGTATACCATATTAAGAACATTTTCAATGCTTAGCCTTGCTGTCAGACAACCTTTTAATTTGGTGCTTTAGAACTTCCAACAGCTGTCTGATGGCAAAGCAGACATTACAAGCAATCTTTTGACATTGAAGAGTCACAGAGCTTAGTAAAAAAAAGTAAGTAAGTAAAGAAAATAACATGACATCTTGATCTGATATCAACAGATTCACTGCAGTCATCATTTAGAAGGTTTGTTCTCGTCTTCATCTTCAATCATGTTAACATAGGGATGAAATCTTGGGAAGATTGAAAAGGTGACTCACAGGACAGACAAACAGTTCCTCAGAAATCACTGATTCCATGTCCTACTTTGGCTAAACAAAAAAATATAAAGAGAAACGACAGTCAGAGGTTTCATTCCTGTCAGCGCTGCAAAAACACAACAACAAAGGGAATTGCCCCATCTAGTGGCGATCTTCTTCTTATGGTCTTTGTACAGAATAGCAGACTAACATAAGCATTCATAGAGTCATTTAATCATCAATTATTCTCCTTCCCTTTGTGGAAATCTGTAAAATCCTGCTCTCTGTTGTCCTCTTGCTGCTTCACATCCCTCTGGGATTTACACAGTTTCCTGGTGGACAGTGAAGTTGATTGCTGCAAACTATGACATAAACTATAACAGCCCAACATGTAGCTGGTAGCTTTCTTGTTTCTTGTAGCTGGTAGCTTTTTCTTTTCTAGTGTGTACAGTACGGTAGAGGATATTTTGGCTCCATGCACCGCTACGTTTACCGAAAACTGCTGTACAATAGTAAACATGTACGAGTGTCTTCACGCACATGAACGCAACATTTCCAGTCCCAGAGAGACCCGAGGAGGCGGCTCCAGTTTCTGTCCCCTCCCTCACGGTTAGCAGTCCCAAAAGTGAAATGTGGCAAAACCAATACAACACCGTTGGTACAACATTTATGTAACGTTGATATATGGGTTGTACGTGGCTGATCAACAGGTGGCTCCGTGGCGCAATGGATAGCGCATTGGACTTCTAGTCAAGCACTTGAGGAGTGATTCAAAGGTTGTGGGTTCGAGTCCCACCGGAGTCGCACTTTTAAAAAATGTATTGTTGCACTGCTCAACATTTAGTTGGTTCGTCATTTATTTAGGCTCAAATATATTGATTAGTGGTTTAGTTTCACTGTTATGTGTAGTTAGTTCTACATTGATTTATGTATTTACTTATTGAGGAATAAGTAAGTTTTACCCTCACACATACAGTCAAAGATGACGGCATAACATGATTAGTCTGTTGCTAGCTTTGTTGGTGTTGCTGGGAGCTGCAGATCGTTCTAACAGTCTGTGCTGTAGCTTCAGTGTGGGGTGTGAGCAGGAGACCATTTGTAATCCAACCACTAGATGGAGGCTTCTGTTATGTCGTCTCAGTGAGAGAAAGCAATGAAGTGAAATATAACATCAAACAGACAGACAGGGCAGGCAGAGAGCAGTCAGTCAGTGAGACAGTAAAGACACAGTGAGACAGGAGAGTGAAGCAGTTTGACTGAGCCGCTCATCATCACTGACCATGGGGATGCTGAGGACATCACTGGCCTTTCTTCACCTGGCTACCTCTCTGGCGGTAAGACACTCTACCTGATTCTCAGCATATCATAATAAACACTATGCCACGAGGCTTCTGATCATTCCATAATCCATAATAATTCCATAATCCACGCACAGTTTAGGTTAATGTGCACAGAGTTTGAGATTTTTGCCTTCACCCCTACACAATAGGGGCTGATAGGAACTTCTTCTGTGGTGGTCTCAGCATTTCAGATCAGCAGCATCAGCTCTTTGCACTGTTCCTGCTACACTGAATGCTGCACAGACCTCACCATGGACAGGTTTGACAGGGACTGTTTGTTTGGTGAAGCAGTGGTTGGAATGATCGTGGTGAGGTCTGTTTTTTAAATTTTTGAAACGATGAAGACCAACCAGGCATAGTCGAAGAGTTTCATGTTGGTTTCTGTGAGATTCAGTACCTGTGATGGACTCTGATGGAGGCTGTAATCTGGTGCAACACTATGTACACTCTATATGGACTCCACTGAAAAAGGACCAGCCTTTCAATGTATTCAACATAATCTCACGACAATGATGATGTAATGGAGACACATCACTGGAAATATAAAAACACACCTACAGACAATTTAGAGGCACAAATAAACGTGTAAACTTCACACAGAGAGGAACCAGCCGAGGTTCAAACCGTGGGCTGCTCATGCTGCCTGATACTGGCCAACCATTGGTGTAGGATAAAGATGGAGAATGGAAAAATGATAGAAGAGTCACAGTTTTATGCAGAAGGCAAACTTGAACAGATAATCCAGACATTAAAAACAGATTGTGAATATAGATACAGATTGTCTTGTGCTGCCAGTGATAGTTAAAATAGTACTCGATGTTAACTGGAATATCTACAACATAACCTTTGAACCACATGAACAAAAGCAGCTTATATTTTATATACACAGATTAAATCTGAAGGTCAGTGAATTTGCATGACATGTCCTGTCAACACACCGAACTTGTTAAATTGCATAACAATAAAGTAACTCAGCATAATATTTTTTGCATAATAGTTGCAGTTTTGCTTAGTTGTAACATGTTTGCTGGCTGGCCACTTGTTTCTGAACAGAGGTTGTTGAATGGTTTCTGCTCAGGTCCCCGTGCCGTGTGAGGAGAAGATTGTCCGCCTGGAAGCTGAGATCCAGGGCCTAAAGATGGTGATCGACAACCAGCATCGTTACATCCAGGACCTCCACAACAGCCAGGCCCAACGGCTGGAGCTCATACCCAACTCCCACCTGGGCCCAGAGAACCTCTACAGAGGTACAGAGAAAACAGCAAATATAAATCTATGAAAATGAATCTTCTTTAAATATTTGTATGTCTTTGTTTTTGTGCGTTCAGACTGCTCCGAGGTGTTTGCAGATGGTAACGTGGCCAGCGGGCTTTACGTGATCCGTCCAGACGGCTCTCCCACTGCACTCAGTGTCTACTGTGACATGAACAATGGAGGAGGATGGACCGTCTTCCAGAGGAGGAGAGACGGCACAGAAAGCTTTGACAGGTGTGTGTGTGTGTAAGCTTTACACAGACTTCAGGTTTGGCATAGACAGCAGATGTATCATCAGTGTGTATGCTGTGTGCAGAGCATGGGTGGAGTACAAGCACGGATTTGGAGACCTCTTCTCCCCTGATGGAGAATTCTGGCTGGGCAATGAACCTCTACACTATCTCACCTCACAAGGTGTGTTTTGTGTGTGTGTGTGTTGTCTGATATGATTTGGTAGACATAGGATGGTCACGCGTATACCTCGCTGTCTTTTAGGAAACTATGACCTACGCATCGACATGGAGGACTTTGAGGGTAATCAGCGCTACGCAGAGTACAAGAACTTCAAGGTGGATGATGAGAAGGTAAAATGGTGTCATGGCTGAGAGTAACTGTAAATTGATCATGACCTGGAAGTTCACATTTGCATCATCTGATCCTCTTTTGTTTAGTTTTCACACATCTTTTAAAAACGACCTAAATGCAGCAGATTGGATTAACTGACTTAATCTCATGTAATGATCCGTAATCCACTGCGATCCTTTTCTATCCCGTAAAAACAGCTCCGTCTGTCTTTATCCTCACCTGCTTCATTCTCCCATAACACAGGGGGTCTTATTTAGACTGTTCTGTGTTTGACGCCCTTTGCTATAGAAACAATGATGAACAAGGACACCTGGCTTCATTCTCCTCTCATCCCTTTCTCACTTCTAGACTTTTCCTCTTCTCTCTCTCTTTTCCTTGTTGAATGTCACTCTGGAACATTTTATTCTAAACTTGACCCTGTCCGCTCATAGGACCAGTTTCAGTTACATTTGGGAGAGTACACTGGGAACGCAGGGAACGCCCTAGCCGACGTCCGAGGCCCTCGTCCAGCTGGCCAGAAATGGGCCGGTCCAGGCTCAGGGTCAACCAGGGTCAAATTCAGCACGTACGACCAGCTGAACGATGAAAGCGATGATGATGCCAAGTGTATCAGACACACCAAGGCGGGCTGGTGGTTCAGCAAGTAATGCAGATCTTATTATATATGCATCATGTGCACATTAATAAAGACACAGGTGGGTAGTGTTGATGCTGTTCTTTGACTTCCTCCTGACAGGTGTGATGCAGGAAACCTGAACGGTCACTACTACAAAGGACCATACCAAGCCATGACTGATGACGGGGTGGTGTGGTACACGTGGCACGGTTGGTGGTACTCCATCAAGTCTGTGGTCATGATGGTGCGAGCCGCTGACCTCGAGCATCCACCTCCAGTCCTCGGCCCTTTACCGGGACAACTCGACCCCAGCAAAGTGGCGGGCGGTGTCATTCAGTCCTCAGGGCCAATAGGCTGAAAAGCTTTTTAAATATCAACTTAATTCACATCACAGAGCATGAGCCTGTTCACACTGTGACAAAAATGTGCATTTATTTTCAGATTTGAAATAAAACAATGTGGCTTCAGTCTTCTGTCATATTGTATTTATTCTGTGTCCAAAATAAAGCAGAACATGGTAGGACTTTAGGCAATTTAGGTACAACTGAGGTTTTTCAGGAAAACAGACACAGAGTGAGGCTGCAGAAGCAGATTCAGTCACTTCAGGAGACTTCCTCTGTGGAAATGATCACTGATGATGATTTTTATATGTGACCCAAAGCAAAGACCTGTGAACTGATCGGTCACTGCTTCAGCTTCGCCTCCATTATGTCTGGGCACAAGGTGACTTTAGAGGATGTGGGGGGAGACGTATCCCTTTGTTACTCGGAGACTTAGGGGAAGAAGTAAAGGTGCAGGGAGGAGGGGGTAAACACTGTTCCAGCCAGCACCATCTTTGTTAAATAAACTGCATATTTGGCTCTGAGATGGTGCAAGTGTGTGTGTCTGAACTGGCCTGCTCAGATTTAACATCCAAGGGTGATTACATTCCACATAGTAGATTAAGGTAGAGGTTTGTGAGGAGCTCACACACAGGAACACGTCCACTGGATCATGTCAGTTCCTCAAACTGAATCTTTGTTCCCACAGAAGGACATCGAGTTCATGCACTTCTTCCAGAGGTCCAAAGCAGATCGGTGATTGAGCGTCGCTCTTTGGGGGGGGGGGGGGGGGGGGGGGGGTCATTCGCTTTAAAAAGAAAGGAAGGAAAAGGCAGAACAATCCATGCTAATCCACCAAGTACCCGTCATCTTTATGATTTACTAAACCCAAACAACTTTGAGTCTGTTTCCACAAACCTACATACGCCACAAATCCAAGGTTTTTTCTCATCCACCTCTTTGAAAAAGAGAGGTATAAAAGAACAGGATGAGCTGAACTTAAACTGTACAACATAACAAGGAAAAAAAAACTGTAAGGATAGTCATAACAACGAGAGGCGCTATGTACAGACCCTGAGGTGTGCCTGTTATTTAGCTTTTCTTCAGAAAAAGAAGAAAAGTTTACTGGTCGTTTGATAGAGAGCAAGGCCAGTCCCATGCTCAGATTTAAGTGCACCGGTGCCACTGCAATGTCTTTTGGCTCTCATAGAGTCTTCACTGCCATTTATTCCAAATGTACAAGTTCATCATTAATATCCAACAACGCAGCTGTGACTGAAGTCTTTCTCTGGATTTGGCAGCTTCCATCTTTGTCAGGCTTAAAAAATGTGATGAGGAGAATCAGGAGGTCAGAGGAGAGGAGGGGAGGGGAGGGGAGGGGAGGGGAGGGGGGGGTTGTTGCTTATTAGGGTTATCTGGGCGATAAGGGTGCACTTGTGGGGAAGGAGGCAGAGTTCCGTGGCGAGCTGTAGGGCGAGGTGGGCGAGAGGCGGCGGGGACTCGCCAGCAGGTCGCCGTTGTGCAGCTTCCACAGCAGCTCCTCGTTCTCCATGGACAGTCGCTTGTTGACCTTGGACTCTTTCTGCAGCGTCTGCTGGAGGATGGCCTGTTCGTTGGACAGCTGCCTGCAGGGGGGACAGAGAGCTGTGAGTGGGCTGCAGGGAGGAGCACTGCGGGGTCAAGGACAGAAACAAACTCTGATTTTTAGATCTGTAATTTGAATACAGCGCCTCACAAAGGCACCTCCTTCATGTGGCTCATGGTGTGATGTTCCTGTTGAGTCTAGTCCACAGCGCTATAGCCATGTTTGCATCCAAATTTTAACCGAATTTCGAGCCAAAAGAATGAACACCTGTTTCTGTCCACTATACTAATATCAGGAGTTGGTTCAGGAGATGAGCAGTAGGTGGCGCCAATTCTCCAGCCAGAAACCCAGAGGAAGCATGCACAACAAGATGACGTCATTAAAAGAGCATCAGTCAGACTCCAACAGATGAAAAACAGACAGTACTGCGTCATGTGACTGCCATGTGATTCAAATCATGAAGGTAAAGTCAGGTGTGAGATCAAACTACATGACGCAATGACCTGTGTTCACACTGCAACAGTAAGTTGAATAGCCACAGACATAACAGATATGAGACACACATGAATCTTAACCATTTATATGCGTGCGCGCGCACACACACACACACACACACACACACACACACACACACACACACACACACACACACACACACACACACACACACACACACACACACACACACACACACACACACACACACACACACACACACACACACACACACACACACACAGCAGCAGGAGTACATACTTGGAGAGAGCGGCGTGTTTGTCCATCCTGGCCTTGTAATCCTCATTCTCCTGCTGGACCTTGTTCAGACACTCCTCCAGTTTCACGTTAGTCTCCACCTGCCACACACACACAGAGTTTAGTGTGTGTGTTAGTTTGGACCTTATGTTGTGCTCACATTCAACACTTTCCCCAAAACAACATAAAAAAGTGAGCTGACAGAATGTGATGTGATGTGGAGACAGGTTGATGCTCACCAGCTTGTCCATCTCCATGAGCTTCTTGTCCTTCTGGTGCAGCTGGTTGTTCTTGATCTCGAGCACCACCTTAAGGCTCTCCAGCTCTTGCTCCAGGTAAACCGTGTGGGAGTCCTTCTGCACCAACAGACAGACAATCATACATGAAGCTAGAAGAAGCAACAGCAGGTCACAATACCATAACACAAGTTATCACGAGTAACCACTGAAGCTCATCGTGAAGGTTCTGTGAGCTGCTGAACACTCATCGTTAGAGTGTGCCTGGAGAGCAGCAGAGGGAGGTCGTGTTCAGACCAGCTCTGCATGTTTAGCTCACATGCTGCTGTCAGGTTGGACCTTACTGGATCTCAGCGTGTGGTGGAGGAATAATGCATGTCTGATGGTTTGACTAGAAAAACCTGTTGTGAAGTCTCGAGCAGGTCTGATGAGCCCACTGATAACTTGTTTTGAGTGAGAGCTATCAGCGTTTTGGCCTTCAGACACTTTGCTGAAGGGAGGAATTTAAGCAACAATGTGTCACTCCCATGCATTAATATTCTTTTATTCATTCACACCGTCTCATCTACAGAACTAACAGTCTTTACCAGGTTCTTGTCGCTGAGTATGCGCTTTCTCCTCTCCTCCTCCACTTTTAGCTTCTCATTCAGAGCCTCCTTCTCTGCACACAGCTCAGATATTTTCTCCTGTGGAGAGGGGAAGACAAATCACGACGAGTGAACATCTTACAAAGCTTGACAGACAGAAGAGTCAAACAGAAGCAGAACAATATGTTTACAGGAAATACTCCTGTGCGGTCACGCCATGTGACAGACTATGACTTTGACAGTGAGTCTTCTTCACGTGCACTCAGTGATCAGAGCTTTTTGTTTTTGTGTGGATGTTCCAACTCAAGTGAAGAATTGTATTTGACTGGTGTTGCAGGGAACTTGGCCGGCAGCACACACACACACTGAATTATGAGGCAGAAATCATAAATCATCAGCACTCCTGAAAAATGTGGACATTTTGGGGATTTTTTCCTTAAAACCAAGTTAAGACAAAACAATATTTAGGAAAACACATTTTATTCTAACCAGCCTGAAAAAGTCAGTGATGACTGCTGCTCTGTTGAGTCACCCAGGATAAAAAGATGCACACTTATGGGCTACTTATATTCAGTGCATACACATTTGACACACTATTCATACACACTGTATATTTCTGCTTTTTTTAGGAAAGTTCAAATGAATGGACTGTGTGCTGTGTGAGGAGTTAGTCTCCAGCTGAAATCTAGATGAACAGACTTACAGACAGAGAGCTTTCAGTCTCCTTCAGGGTTTTCTCCAGGTTCTCCAGGTCTGTGTGCTGGATCCTCTTCAGCTCTGACATAACACACACACAAACACACATTAGAGTCCAGTGATCGAACTAATAACTTATTTCAAGTATTTTTTCAGTTTATGAACTCCATTAACGTTTAAATAGTGACAAATCCTCGCTGTGCTGAGTGTGTCTGTATCGTGCACACACCTTGTATGGAGGACTCGTATTGCAGCTTTAGAGACTCCATCTTCTGGCTGTGACTGGCTTCCTGGTTCTTCCTCTCTGCTTCCTGTTGGCTCCTCAGCTCCTCCACCTGAAGGACGCACATGCAGATTAGGGAGGTTTGCAAATGACTTCACTAAAGACAGGTACAGGCACAAGTACAGAGGTCAGGTCCAGTCCAGTGAGTGTACTGAATTGACAGAGCGTGAGTGATGTCAGCCACGGGTTCTTGAAGCTGAAAACATGATGTTGGCTGTACTGCTTCTTCCGCCTCCTGGCTAACATACATATCTGTGTCTGTATCCAACATTAGAACAGATTTCTTACGTGGATGAAAAATGTTCTGTTCTCCTGCAGCCATGTTAGCTGTACAGCAGGAGACCAATCCATCAAATCCACATAATACTATGTACATACATAGTACTACTATACTGTCACTCACTTTGAGAGTTGTCTTTGGCACTGCTCATGTTGAATTAGTGTGTAATTATTTCATAATAAATCTTGGTTTTATGGGTGAGACACGAGCTGAAGAACATTTTACGAGACTAACAGGCAGCTACTTGGTTCTGTGTACGTACAACACGAGTGACTAACAACTGATTAAAAATGTATCAGTGTGTGTGTGTGTGTGTGTGTGTGTATGTATGTGTGTGTGTGTGTGTGTGTGTGTGTGTGTGTGTGTGTGTGTGTGTGTGTGTGTAGGTGTGTGCGCGCTGACCTGCTGTTCCATCAGCATGCGGCATTTGTCAGCCTCCTCCTGGTACGTCTGGTGGACTTTATCCCACTCTGTTTGGTAAAAGCTCCTCAATCTGACACAGGCACAGAGTGACACACAGACACGTTAGATCCAGGAGAGTCAGCGCGGTAACACTGAGGAGTTCTAAACATCACATATATCTGTTCGGCACATCAGAGGAGGTGAGTGTCTCACCTGTCCTCCAGCTGCACCAGCTCCTCCTTGTGCTGCTTCTCCAGCCTCTTCAAGGCTTCCTCCAAGCTGGCACGCACCTCCTCCTTCTCCTTCTGCAGATGCTTGCAGCATTGTGTCGACGTGACTGGAAGGAGAAGAAGAGAAGAGGAAGTGTTAGTTTGTGCTTCTGTACTGAAGACAAAAAAACTTTCTGAAACTCTTTATGATCCAAGATCCAAAACAAAACAAAAGCAACATCATCCTATTCATTTAAAAACAGTTTCAATGATGCAGACATTTGACAGACACAGAACTGGACCTGTCGGTTGAGAGAGAAGAATGAGCAGGGCGGGAGTCAGGTGTTTATTACACAACATGTCAGCTAGAAACACTTTTGAGGCCGGATGTGAGGGGAGCAGAGGACAGATGTAGAGTCAGTTCGCCATCACTGAGCTACTATTTTGACTCTTCACTATTTTACCATTCATCACAGTGTCACATCCATAACACACTAATACAATCATCACATCGCATCATGTCAGTGACTGTGTGGAGACTGGACATGCCTGAAACAGTTAGTGGTCTCAATAAGTAATGAATAACAGATTTTCTGCGCGCGCACGTGTGTGTGTGTGTGTGTGTGTGTTCTTCAGCATTCCCTGACAACCGCATTCCAGTTGGGCTGCTCTTACGGCAGACATGAGATCCAGCCCACCAAACATCTGCAAGTCAGCTCAGAAGTATGCAGCAGCTCTCATTCCTCTCATGACTAATTCAAACTCTCGCAAGCACATGCACGCTTCCCCTCTGCCTCTGCCCATCAACACACACCATTCTGATTTACGCCTGCTCCTAATGGGAAATATTTGAGAAACCTCCAGGTAAAGAATTAAAGCACCTGGACTAACAAAGACCTCTGTCTCTTCTTCTGCTTTCAGGACTTCTGTTGTTTCCCTGCACTCACACAGATTCTCACAGGGCCGCTCATCCAGCAGGGACACATTCTGGACGCCGTCACTCGGCATGTCCCCTCCCCTGTGCACACGCATGACTGTGCCTGTCATAAAAAAACATTCAGACTTATATAACTGTGCCGTAACAACTGGCTGCAGCTCAGACAGTTGCTGTCTCCCTCTGAATGGAGCTCTATAGTGCTAGTGTGAGTGCCTGTCGCCATGGCGATGGAGACACAAAGCCAACGACAGCTGAGAGCAGCTTAGACACAAAGTTTGTTCTCGGTCACAGACTGGACTGCGTGTGTGTGTTCCTGTGTGTGTGTGTGTGTGTGTGTGTGTGTGTGTGTGTGTGTGTGTGTGTGTGTGTGTGTGTGTGTGTGTGTGTGTGTGTGTGTGTGATGGCAGGTGCTCGGTAGGGGACCCCTGGTCTGCGGGGGTGGGGGCGCTTCACTGCTTCTCATTCAGACAAAATGTAAAGATGAGAAACAGCGAATGAAAAGCGTCAGGACAGTTGGTTTTCCTCCTCTGGATGAGAACTATGACACACCGTCAGCCAAACATGACCGCCCACACGGACAGTGAACAGGTTTAAAGGTTGAACAGACAGACACGTGCAGACATCGATCCATTGAGACTCCTCCTGAGTGCAAACCTCACACTGTGCTTCATATGCATCATTACAAAAACCATTTGTCGTTTCAGGACACGGTAACGTGTGGCAGCACTGATCCTTCTGTTGAAGTAACTCTACACTGGAGAACTATTAAACCACCTCACGTTATCTAACGAGACACAAACAGGTCCTTCCTGTTCAGTTTGACTTGAAGAGGATGAAGACAGCTCTGTGTGTGTATGTGGTAACAGCAGAGGTCTATACATTGCTGACATTCCTCAGCTCTGTGTGTAAAGAGATGAGCCAAAGGTCAAGCACAGTAAAAGAAAAGATTATAGTGAGGACGAAGAATGATGGACAGACCAAAGAGGAAAGTGTGTGTGTGTGAGAAAGAAAGTGAACAGTGAACGGCTTTCAGCATGTACTTTCTGTGTGTGTGTGTGTGTAGTACCCGGTATGTGCGGCAGGCATTCAGTTTAAGAGTGTATATACACTGCAGCCAAATTTAAGATGGCATTCAGAGCAAGTGTGTGTACTCAAATATACTTAAATTACAGTCATGGTTATTTTTAATATACAGCTACGTGTGTGTGTGTGTGTGTGTGTGTGTGTGTGTGTGTGTGCGTGTGTGTGCAATCTTTTATAACCCTGCTGTATCAGCCAAACAGGCAGAGCTGCTATTGACATGATACACACTCACAGCTACCAGTACCAGTGAGTATTTAGGACACAAAGCGCTGCATGTTATTTGCAGCAGATGTCTCAGATGATCTTTAATCCCAGAAACACTCACGCTGTGTGTGTGTGTGTAAACGTCTTTCAGATTGTGGACTGGATTGTTCATCATTTAAGAAACACTTAATAACATAAAACATAATAAAATCTATTGCCTCTGTCCGCCCTCCTCTTGCCTCTCTTCCTGTCTATTCGTAAATACACCATCAGTAACTGGCGTGTCACCTCAGTGACAGTTAAATGGCAGACTGCCAAACACACGCATGGACACATACACATGGCAGACATGTAAACACCACGCTTCTTAATCATTTTTGAAAAACTCCCCTGTAGTGCCAGGTGACGGTCTGCAGTGTGTGGGCCCATCATCTCTTTTTATTCAAGTCTTACTCATCTGCTGCAATCATGAATGTTCCACTGACATACGGTAAAGTCTGCAGTCTGCGGCTGAACTGAAAGAGGTCTTTGTCTCGTGCTCTTGGTGCTCACATGAGCAGACTTGGCGGCCCTTTAAAGGTGTTAAAGTAAGAAGAGTGTTTAAACATTACATCTGTGCGCTAGTCCTGTTTGTGCAGATTGTGCAGATCCCAGATCAGACCTGGAGGCACACACATCACATGAAATGTGCAGACCTGGAGAGGCTCTCAGTTGAATTTGTTTAGAATAATTACCATTAATTAAAAATGAACTAACAACATTCAACTAAAAAACAGGTTGATGTGACCTGTGTGGAGTCTCTCTCTCTCTCTCTCTCTCCTCTCTCTCTCCTCCTCTCTCTCTCTCTCTCTCTCTCTCTTGTCTCCTCTCTCTCCTCCTCTCTCTCTCCTCTCTCTCTCTCTCTCTCTCTCTCTCTCGCTCTCCTCTCGCTCTCTCTCTCTCTCTCTCTCCCTCTCGTCTCCTCTCTCTCTCTCTCTCTCCTCTCCTCTCTCTCTCCTCTCTCTCTCCTCTCTCTCTCTTCTCTCTCTCTCTCTCTCTCTCTCTCTCTCTCTCTCTCTGCTGTAGAGAAGAGCAGGTTTTGAATGGCAGTTGGCCAGTCTTTGATGACAGCTCCATATGCAAATGAGAAAGAGAGAGGGAGAGAGATTATTGGCATGAAGGTGTGCGGATGTGTAGAATCCTACCTAGCTCGTCTCGAAGGTTTGACAGCTCCAGCGACAGCTCCTTCTTCTGCTTCAAGGCCTCCTCGCGCTGCACGCAAAAGGGAGAAGAAGACGACGGTGAATTTAAACCCAAATATGTGCAGACACTGAAGAAAGCCAGAATCATCCAGTACACTCCACACGATGAAGAGAACTGTATGAAGTCCCCACTGTGTGTGTGTGTCAGTCAAACAGTTTAATAATTGGCAGTTGGACGACGCTACAAAATGTCGTCAGCAGTGACTGATGGCAGACATTCTGTGCCCATGCCACAGACTGATTGCGATCACTCATGCAGTGTTATCTACAGAGTAACTTTTGTGAAGGTTAGTTGTGGTTACGAGCAGGAAATTCATTAACACAGATAAATGAGTCAATGCTTTCCCAAAATATGTGAGCAGGCTCCTGAACGGAGCCTAAACTGGTTTTAAGACAACCAGGAAACAGATTGTAGTTGTACACAATCTTGTACACATCACAACAGCAGCTGTAAGTGACCTGAAGACAGAGAAACATCTGTCACCAGACAAACACAACTTTAGAGTTCATCTGGATTAAGAGCAGGAGCAGAAAGTCTTCACACACACACACACACACACACACACACACACACACACACACACACACACACACACACACACACACACACACACACACACACACACACACACACACACACACACACACACACACACACACACACACGGGACTAGCACGCGGTTTAACTGAACAAGCATACCAAAGTGCACTTCTCCTATAGATCCATATTTGAAGAACTGAGCACAACATCTAGACTTTGTAAGCTCACACACAGCAGCTTTACAACAGGAGCAAAGGAATTTACAATGGAGAGTAAGGACACACACAAAGCTATAAAGCCCATCTGTTGTGTGAGGGGTCAGTAAAGTGAAAGAGCAGCAGAGAAACAGAACCAAGAGTGGAAAAAGGTAATGTAATGTCCAAATGTTTCCATCCACTCTGTATGTAAATCAGCAGATCACTGCGTGTCATCAAAACAGCATGATCAGCAGATACAGAGTTCAGGCCGCGTCATAATCATGATTCAAATGAGGCAGTGTCACATTTCTCTAAACAAACCAGCAGCTAATGTGATCAGTGTGTGTGTGTGTGAGACAGGGTGGAAAAGACAAGATTCCTGTGAGGTGACCCGACTGTAAAATCCCCGACTGCTCCACGCAGACCATTACACTGTGAGTGAAAGAACGAGAAAAAGAAAAGAGCAGAAACACATCGACAGCTGGAAACACACACACACAACACACACACACACACACACTCACCTTGCGTTTCTTCTTGCGCCGATGAGGGGGGGCCTTGCTGGGCTTTGCATGGCTTTTACTGGCCGTGGAGCCCATGTGTCATTGAACGAAAACAAACACACACACACACACACACACTCTCACTCACACACACCACGCGCCCTTCAAAAAAATGCTCCTTTCTCTCGTTCCTTCAGTCCTTCCCCCCTCTCTCTCTCTCTCTCTCTCTCTCTCTCTAATTCCCACCCACTATCACAGAGGACGACACACACTCTCTCTCTTTCTTTGCCCTCCTACTGAATAAAACACGCTCTCTCTCTTGCTCTCTCTCGAGTTTACTGACTGCTCGCTCGGCCACTTCCACTCCACCCAATCTCTACCTGTTCACCGCAGAGCTCCCTCCCTCCTCCCTCCCTCCTCCCTCCATCCTCCTCCTCCCTGAATACTGTATGATGGAGGAATGCAAGTTATTTCTGCACCACCTCCTGTTCGTTTGTTCTCCATTAGTGGTTTACACACAAAACTGGTGTATCTGCATTTACCTCACTGCTCTCATGTCTTCACTTTAATCTAACTAAAGTTTATGGAACTTTAAATAACCTACAATTAAATCACTAATGTGAATCAGTCAGATGAATTCAGTTTATGGGCTGTTTGTCAGTCTCCCTTTCTCTTTGTTCTGCCATTTTCTTGCTCTCAAAGTACACCACAAAACCTTGCCCACACTCCAAAAGAGGATTTGTCTTTTTCATCTTCTCTTTCAGGGTGTTTAGTTTGGTGTGAAAACAGTATCAGATAAATGTGGCAGCGAGAAGCGGAAATAGGAGCCTACTAAACTAAAAAACACCAAAAAACTTTTTTTGTTTCTGCTCCTTTAAAGAGCACTAACAAGGTCATACCAGGACAGGATTTATGTATGGAATATATGGATAACCCCACGCACCAAAACCAAAACCCCAACCCCCCTTTCACTTAAGCAAACAGCCCCACCCCTCCCCACAGACCACCCCGAGGGGAAGGTGTTTACATTCACCAGGCACCTTTCAAGTGTTTGAGCACAGATAAGATAACACTGGTATTCATGCTTGAGATACAAAACACACACATTATCTCAGATAAACCAATCACAGCGCTTCAGAGCTTCAACTGCAGCTGCTGCATTCCTCCACCCCTCCCCTCTCTTCTATCCATCACTCCCCCTTCACCTCCACTTTCCAGCTGGCCATCATCATAATCAATAATCGTCAGCCAGTCTCTCACATTTTTACAGTAAGCTGCTGTAGAAAAGATCCGAACACACAGAAACATTCTGATCAGACCGCGATTTAAAAGCCGACGTTCAGAGTTATGCAACAGTTAACAGTTGCACACACACACGTATGTGTGCAGAGTTGTTCCTGCTGATAACAGGTTAATCTACAGATAATGAACGACTTTCTCTCTCAGGGAGACATGCACAGCTGTCCCACAGTGGAGGTGTGTGTGTGTGTGTGTGTGTGTGTGTGTGTGTGTGTGTGTGTGTGTGTGTGTGTGTGTGTGTGTGTGCGCACGCTCTTGTTTTTTAAGGTAATAAAAATGTACAAAAAAAAAACTGTAAAGATGAACTCAGTTTAGTGAACTGAGTTCATAAACATAATCATTATCTTGAAAACAAGAATATAACACAAGTCACATAGTGCTGTTTGCCTGTGATTTGTTATCAGGGTTACCTGTATGTGTGTGTGTGTGTGTGTGTGTGTGTGTGTGTGTGTGTGTGTGTGTGTGTGTGTGTGTGTGTGTGTGTGTGTGTGTTTGTGCATGTGTGTGTGTGTGTGAGACATTGCTGACTTTGCCACCACAGGTGAGGATAATGACTCCAAGTACATCCATTTCAAACTGTAGTTACATACTAAATGTGCTCTGCTCTGATGGAGTCAAATATGTAAAAAGATGATGTTTTAAAAAGGTGTTGGACGTTTGTAGACTTCCAAAAATAAAAAGTTTCTAACGTGAAGTGAAGAAAGTGAATGTGACCTCCAGCAGAGTTTCACTCCTCCAGAGAAAAGCTGCATGTTATTACACTAGAAGCTGCAGAAAAACAAGCCTGTACAATGAACCCAAACACAAACTAAAGGCATGAGTGTTATTCTACATATGCTGCCCCCCGCCTCTTTACCAACATCAAACATGAACAGTTCAGTAAGACAAGAGAATCTACCCACAGTGCTGAGTTCATACACACACACACACTCAGAGGAAACAGGTCTAATGAAGGGGTTTACACAGTGGATAAGGTGCGTCTGGCTGAATGATAGTTATTGTGACTGAACCAGGAAGAGTTACCGTAGTGTGTGTGTGTGTGTGTGTGTGTGTGTGTGTGTGTGTGTGTGTGTGTGTGTGTGTGTGTAATTTTATTCCACATGCACTGCAAACATAAAATCACTCATCTCAATACACCAAATATTTACAGAGCAGCCTATCCATGTCCGGGACTCTTGTGATTGGCACTTCCTGGAGCCAGCCTGAACGGACCAATCATCAGCCTCCATCCTGTGTATTCAAACAGACTCAACACCAATTGATCTTATTGAAATTTTTCTTGGCTGTACTGGTGGATCACACTTTATGCTTCAACTAAAGGACACCTCCCTAGATGACACACACACACACACACACACACGCACACACACACACACACCTTAATAGGGTAACATCAGCTGTTGTAAACAACCCCATCATAGCTGACAGCAGGCACTTGTGGTGGGTAAAGCTTACCACTCTCACACAGCTATTATACACAACACACACACACACAACACAATTTGAGCAACCACTCACTCACACACACACACACACACACACACACACACACACACACACACACACACACACACACACACACACACACACACACACACACACACACACACACACACACACACACACACACACACACACACACATCTACAAATCCATCAGCACATCAGTGTCACACAGCGGCGGCGTGTTTCCGTGGCATCGCGTGTACTTGTTGTTCTTAATGGCAACTGGGTGTGGACACTGAGCCTCTCCCTGCTGCCTCGATGCTTCCTACTAAAAACAGCCATTACTTCACTCCTCCTCTACAAGCACCTTAAATAGCAACAGCTGCTGACTGATGCTGTAATTATAGGCTGTGGGTGCTTTACTCTGATTTGCCAAAGGGGGAAGGATCGTGTGTGGATACGTGATTGCTTCCCCTCATTTAGCCCCTTATAGCTTCGTTACACTGTATTGTATTTACGTGTACCAACACATCCACTGCGTCTGCCTTTAAAGTGGTGTGGCACTACAGCAGAAGACAGAGACTCATCCCCACTACATGAAACATGTAGATCTACTTTGTTTACCCGAAACAGTATTACTACTCACTAAGAGGAGGTCCATTATATTCAAAATATTCTCATTAACAACTGAGCAACAACCGACTAGAGACATCCAAATGAAAAGATAAAAACTGACAGGAAGAGGAAGACACCACTTTCATATCACCTGCAGGACTCCTGCTTATGAACACTTCAACAACCAACCTTGCTGGTGTCGTGGAGATCCAGTGAGTACCAACTACAGACATAATAGATAAACAGCGTAGCATAGAAAGGTGAAGCCGGTTTGCTTCTTACTTTACTCAGTGGGTCACAATAAGCTTTACAAGAGTCCCAAACTGTTTGTTTGTTAACTAACCACCAGGCTAAAGCACAGCAACTTATTGTATGTTGGCCTCACAGGATATGTTTAGGTTCAGCATGTAACTTTTAATAGAGATGGATTATAAGACCCATAGCTGTGTTTTCAGTGATATATAAAAACCCTTTTTTACGAGCCTTTCATATCTACATGTGGAGTCAACAAATACACCAACACAATGTAGAACAAGCAACAATGACATTAGCTATGAGCTATAGTTTGACACAACATCTAACTAGATATGTATCTAAAGGAACATCAACAGCTTCAACAGGCTACTCGTGCGGTTGTGATGATGACCTCTTCTGACACATAAAGGCCACCGTAGCATTCTCCTACACATTTAGAATGGGAGGGTTAAGCAGGGGACGGTAGAGTTGATTGCAATCTGAAATCTCACCACTAGACTCCACTAAATCTGACACACACTACACTATAAAAAACAAAACTGTCCTCCCGGCTGTCTTTTGGTGTTTTGAAAGTCAACACTGCAGATCAGCTGTTTGAGTCAGAAAGTTGCAAAATCAAACTTCACATTTCTAAAGATTTCAAAGATGGAGCGTGTTTGTGTTTTTCTTTGTTGGACACAGGAACACAAAAGTATTACCTGGGGAAAATATTCTTAATATACTTAAATGGATATGGATTTTTTATGTCAGCCGTTTTAATGTGGCTAAAATACATTTTGTTGCTGACTGTCACACCGCGGTGAGGTCAAGTTGGGTTTTTGTCCTGTCGTGTCATTTCCTGTTTTATTTTGAAAGATAACTCTCCTCTCGTTTCAGGTCACTTGCCCTTCCTCATGTGTCACCGGTCTTACTGTCTTCCCCACCCTGATTGTTTCCACCTGTTCCCCATTACCTGGTGTATATATTGTCTGCGTCTCCCTTTGTCCCGTGCCGAAGTGTTTCGTCTCATGCAGCATTCACCAAAGCCTTATTCCTTAGCAAACAGCCATAGCCTTTTGTTTAAGTGTTCTTTTGTTTCCTTCCTCGCAAGAGTGATTTTTTGTTGTAATTTCATTGTGATTGTGATTTTGTTAATCTTTGATAAACTTAGTTCAGAGTTTTTTTCCTCCTCGGAGTGATTTTTTGTTTCTCTTAGTTTAGGCCTATTTTTATAGCCTCACTCTTTCGAGGGTTCTTGAAGACCTGAATAAATTGACTCTCAGCCTAACTCTGCATCTGAGTCCTCATTGAGTCCCGGCCTGACACTGACCCTGTCCACAGCATTAGATCATGCAGCTTCTGTGCTTCTCCAAACTGGGAACACGCTGACCACCATCTACTGGAAGTATTACAATGACAAGGTATCTCATACAAACCCAAACTATCACTGAAAAATACAAAACATGACCAACAGCAGCAGTGGATGAACACACTGTAAATAAAGGATGGAAGCGGTTGGTGTCACTCTTAAGTAAACATAGAAATGTCTCAAGTACCTCAGTGAAGAGATGTTGGATGACTGTAGCCAGAGCCTCCACCCTCTTGTTCCCCTGGATGAGCAGCTTCCTCAGCTGGTTGATGGCCTGGTTCTTCTTCTCTGACTGCTCTCTGCTCTGGTTCTGTTTAGCCGTGACCGTCCCGTCTGTTGCTGCAACGGCCCCAGCAGCGCTGGGCTTCAATGCATTCTGCAGGCGGGATCCTGTTTTGGGGATGGACCTTGACCCTGTTCTTGCTTTGAACCCTGGACTGGAGACTCCAGTGGTGCCTGATGCAGTGTTGGTGGCATCAGTGGCGGGTGCTGGGAGAACTGGCGTCACTGGTGCATTAGCATTCACTACGTCCGGTGCCTAAGGATAAAAATAACACCACATAACATCTTCAATATAGACACTGATCGAAAAATGATCAACTAGACGGCAATGTGCAGACGAATGCAATGAACTAGAAATCTTGAACCCAAATACAATCTTCATGATGTCAAACTTTGGAGATAAAGACTTTGTAAGTTTCAGCATCAGAACAGAGAAAGCAGAGACAGTTTCTTGAAGTAGAGGAACACCACAGAGGAAGACAGAAAAAGGAAAGGATTGAACAGAATGAGAAACTTGTGGATCACCACATGAAATACTCCTTTCCTACCACCACAAAAGCTCAGTAATGTTTTCAAATGTAGCGTCTCAACCATGACTGAGCTGAGTTTGCGTCTTAAAGCTCAAAACTCACAGAAAGAAGAAGACTTACCAGGTCGGGTGGAGGTTGCTGCTGGTTCTGGTTGTTTCCTCCTGCGGGTGCTGCTCCCTGCGAGTTGCTGTTTGCAGGTCTTGCTGGCGCCTCCCGGGGCTTGTTTTTGTCCACTGCAAGAAAACGGCGACCTTTTAGTGTGCGGCTGGCAGGTGCAACATTTAACATGGTGTCCACACGGCCATTAACAAACTACAAACTTAACACACGTCCTCTGAAGAAATTAACAACCAAACACATGTCAAAGAGTCAGACACACACAGGGATGGGTCAGGCTGTGGTCTGGATTCGACCTCCACAAAGACAGAAAACATAAAAAGACTCGGCACGCACGGCTTATCCATCCACTCTCATCTGGTAAACAAGAATACGCCCTACTGACTGTGTACAGGCTGAGACAGATGCATCATGGGATTGTGTGGTAATGATGGCCAGTCTGTCTGTGCATGACGGGCCCTGAGTATGCATTAAGGAGTGTATTACCAGAGACAAAGCAATTAGAGCCCCTCTCTCTCTCTCTGTATTCTGTGCTGGCTCTGGATCAGTAATGCAGTATGACCTGCAGGACTGAGGAACCAGGTTCTGCTGTTATCTGAAATCTGATGTTTTTAAGATGATCATGGGACAAATGAGCTGAAATTCCCGCTCTCCAAGTGGTCAGTCTTTCCTCAGGCTATCACCCGAAGTCTCACTTCAAATGAAGCCTTACTGTGTGTTTGTTTCCATTTATTTTAAATTCTGCAGCCAGCTTACATTTAAAATGCAAAAACATACTGAACTCAAATAGTTCTGTACTCTGTGAGCTCAGGTCTGCTCAACAAAGCCCTGAGGGTGGCGGTGACTTCTTTTAATATACTGCCACCTACTGGCAGCCACCAAGCAAAACACACAGGACTAAGCAGAGCAAAGGTCTGAGGACTGAAGCGAACATCAACCCTGCAGTCTGCTGGATCACACTGGGGACACCAAAGCTACGGCTTCGTCACTAAAACAGAGATAATGTTCGATGAATGTTCAGATGTGATGCATGTTTACGACCTTGACACTGATGTTAGCAGAATAGAACGCTCTCATCTTTAATTCAGTGTGTGGAGAATGTGGGTGGTTGCAGAAATATGATGGAGGCTGAGAGGTGGGGACAAGTTACATAAATACATGCCTCAGATGGAAATGCACATATTGGATACACACAGCAAAGAAATGAAACAGATGAATAATAACTGTGGATTCAGATGTATAGCAGGACAGAAACACACAGCTAACTCTGGTCTCACCCAGCCTGGTTTAGTTACACTGTCAACAGACTGCAGACCAGTTACTGATATGTGCTGTCACAACAACAACAAAATGCGGTGGCTGCAAAATGCCAAAAATGTAAAAGGCCCTATCTGGAGAGAATCCATGGAAGTGTAATGAATGAAAACATACTTATGAATTATATTATATTATATTCAATTTCTGCCATATTCTGTGGACCTTTAAAAGGGACATCTTCTTTTGCCCGTTCTGTTCTCTGCTTGTGAAGTTCTGACATTCAGGAAGTGTGTGTGTTAAACGTGTTTACCGTCTCCTTTCTTAGTGTCTGTTGTTGAAATGTGTGATGGTGTGTGTGTGTGTGTGTGTTGCTGATGATGGTGGTGTGTACCTGGAGTCTGCCAGGCAGTCATGCAGAGCTGCTGAGCCCAGACTGAGAGAGAAACAACACCGTTAGCATGCATGTGCATTGCAGAGGTGAAGCAAACAGAACTCCTGCTGCATTATGAGAACCTCCATCAGTACACATAAGATGACCTCCATGACACGTGAATGAGAATCACCAATGAATTATAGGAAGGCTGCACAGCTCCATCAGTCCAGAGTTTCAATTCTTCATGATAATGAGTCAGAATTTAAACAATGTTTGTTATGCAGTGTACAGGAGCTGTTTTTATAAAAGTATCAATGTCACGTCAGACATCTTACTTGTACTGGTCTCATGAGCGCTCACTGAGTATGTCTGCTGCGTATTTGATGAGAACATCAGTCACCAGCGAGGGGAAACCAGTGAGGGCTGGAGTTAGGCGGGTGGAAGAATAAAAAGCTCAGGTGGAGGAGGAGTGGAGGCTTTGGGTCCGGTTGTTGCAAAATACTTGATAGTACTGTCGTGTGCACATGATTTCACTCTGGCTCTGAAAAAGTTCATTCATTCATCTGGAGGTGTTTGTCTGACTGAAACAGTATATCTGTGATGAGGCTTAAATGATTAACATTACCAGATCACAGAGTAAAAATAGTTTTATGGGTAAGAGCTGGGGTTTAATTGCATCTTTAATAAGCTCTGTTATTAACAGACTCAGACGCATCCTTCACAAACAGAGAAAACTGTGAGCTTACTGCACGGCTTTGTCGTGCTGGCAAAGATTAAACACCACCTACTCAGAGTCAGATCAGTGCTGGATTACTCTGCGTACGTGTTTGCAGGACGAAAAAGTGTGCCACCACACACACACACACACACACACACACACACACACACACTTGAGATTATCTTTATGGCAATTTTCTTTTATGGCAATCGATATTAAACTATAACCCCTTACAACGTAATAAAAACACTGGAAGAACTGAGACAAAATGTGCAAAGATAACATGTCATGTGGTCTGCACAGCTGGAAACACCTGGGCGTCGCTGATGATCCACCGTCAGGTCCAATCACAGAAGCACATCACTGGAGATTCAGCCTCTGCATGAATGTTGCCATGGAAACGAGTATGCAGAGCATGTCACTGTTGGAAAAAGTGTACATGTCCGCTATATGCCCCGTTTACATGCTAACTAGACCATCTGGTCACCTAGCAACAACCACTTTTGTCCACACTCACGTCATCCAGCATATTTTTAGTGAGGGAGGAAAAGCTCACCCCACAGGAGCTGGCAGGAGACTGACTCAAACAATAGCTGATTTGCAAATATGGATTGATTAATACTGAAGATAGAGATGTTTTCAGGTGTTAAATGTTGAAATCTCTCTCCACGTCTTCCACAGTCGCTAGCAATGTCAAAGCAGCTGTGGTTGCCATGTGTTGGATGTTACAAAGCCAAACATTGTGTCAATTTTGATTTATGGCCAGCATCAGCAGAGCGACCAAATCTAACATCACTGACCAAACTTCAAACACACTTTCACAGAACATGGAGTCAATCAAAATGAATCATCGCTATGATCAACTCAAAATTTATCGCCCATGAAGGAAACACGCTCATTTTCATTTTGGCCGCACTTTGAAGGTTTGCTTTAAGCAGCTGCATAGAAACTGAGAGCCAGCGGCTCTGTGTGACCTGATGAACACTTCAGTCAGTCAGTGAGGGGCTGTAAAAAATACAGTACTACCAAACCACAGGAGAGAACTCTGAATGATTATCATCAGGAAGGTGAGCCAAACCACTGCAGGGACAGGACATCCTACTGACAGAGAGCGAAGAGTCAAAAACCGCATGCCAAGTAAAAAAAGAGAAATGGTCTGTATTAAAATGCCCATGCTCGTCATTTAAGAGCTCGAACAAGCGCTTGTGAGATGAAAGCACAGAACATTTGAACCTCTTCACCCCAGCAGCTGGTTCAGAGTCAAACAGAGCAGTGTTTGGCCTCAGAGGCTGTGCAGACACTGTAAAACAAGTGTTTCACATCAGGTTTCTATATCAGATGCAGCTCCAGATGTGGATGAAAGATAAACTGCACATCCTTGATCTCCAAAGAGAACAGCTCCATCAAGTTTACGAATCGGAGAATACTGCAGCCCAAGTCTACCGTACATATATGCTGAGCCTGCAGAGAATATTACAGCCCAGCAGATAGAAACTCTAATGCCCTCATCTGCCACCGCATTAGTAAAAAAAAACAGCAACCTTCACATCAGACTAAAGCTTGCACGACTGGCCGGCCTCAGCTGAACCTCTGCACAGTGACACGCACATGTGGTGACTAAAGCCAGCCCTAACCTACATTTCGGGGACTGATGGCAAGCGGCAGTGGGGGGAAGTGGGTCTGTGGAGCCCAGGCGCCGCAGCCAAACACGTGCTGCAGATGGGCCGACAAGAATACAAATAGTGCAGCGGGGAGAGGGGAACCTCATGACGGCAGTGCGGCTGAGCTGAATATTTCCTAAAGATCAGGGAGGGACATGTTCTCAGGAGCAGAAAGCAGATGAGAGAAATGCTGCCCTGTGTTTGTACGGCTCAAAATGATTTGTTCAAAGACACTGAAGGAATTCTTCAGCAGTTTAGCCAAGACACACGACACTATGAACGCTTCATCTAATGGCTAAATGATACCGACAAACAACGGGCGAATCCGTCTGCTCACTGTAAGGTAAAAGGCTTCAACTCTCCGGTGTCTTCTGTAGATTGAATATGTTTGTATTCTCAATAAACAGAATTCTGATTATCCGATAAAGGGTCTGGCAGTAGATCTCAGCTGTTCCCTGCTGAGATAGGGAGCCAACACGCCACACAAAGCAACGCTAACACAAATAGAATCTTCACATTGACATTCTCTCCGTCTCATAACTCTATAAAACAGCAGATGTTTAGAGGAGCACAGCAGTACAGCACTTCATTCTGGACCTCGTTTAGAAAGGAAAGAAGAGCGAGCCGAGACACTGAGAAGACGGAAGCCTTCCACAAATAGAGAGCACCCTTTTAAATGGTTGAATAAGTAAAGACCAGATGTGTCCTTGGCTATTTCTGGTTTGTGTATGAGTGTACGAGTCACGTGCTTGGTGCCCGTCTAGGCGTGGATATCACAGCTAAAAGGAGCCCGCAGCAGCCACGGCTATTCATCATGCCACTGCTTGAGCACTCGTGCAGAAAGCTTTCACGCGCACACACACACACACACACACACACACACACACACACACACACACACACACACACACACACACACACACACACACACACACACACACACACACACACACAAACCTTTGTACGCACGCTCACAGCCCTATTGTAAACCTTTATACATTCATCCATGGCAGGCTGTGCTTGCCAGCATGCATAATACTGAAAGCCCCCACAGTGTAGGAGAGACGGAGGCAACAATGGCTGCCAGCGCGATGCAGGGAAACAGGAGGAGGAGGAGGAGGAGGAGGTGGTGGTGGTGTAAGGGGGCAAAGTAGCCTTTGAGGCTGATCTAGAGTCAGGCCAACCATCCCATGACTAAAGATTTCAAAAAGGAATAGATAAAAGACAGAGAAAGCTGATCCTTGCATTTGATTCAAAGGCAACCACACCCATCAGATGACGTCAGAGAGGAGGAAGACGGGCTTACAGGAGGGATGAAGGGATGGAATATGGAAAAGGGTGATATACATTAAATACAGATAAATAATAATGGATACACAAGCCGGGTGGGTTTTTTTGGGTACACCTGCTTTTTTGCATCCTCTTCATCATTTGAAAATCACTCTGAGGTTTTCATCACAAAAAAACACTTCATGTTCTCAGGAGTACTTTTGATAGGGTGTGCTAGCGTCCCACTTAAAGCCCACCCGGTCATGTGCATCTACGGTGGATCAGCTTCAGGCCTGCATGAAGGATTTTCCAGCAGTACATGGCAAAGAGGGAGATGATGGATGAATGAGCAGGTTGGTGTAAAACCGATCACTGCAATGGGGGCGTAAATGTTTTGGAGGTGACATGCTGCAGTGATCAGCCTGTTTGGGCCTGAAAACTTGTGTTGATCGATGAGTGGAGAGGTGGATGTGGTGAAAGGATGGAGCAGCAGAGGATGATGGCATGTCCAGACCTGCGTGGAAAACCACAGTGTTCTTCCTGCATCCCGACAGTAGCTGAAGGTTTCGGAAAAGTCCTTTAGCTGTCAGCTTCACGTGGAAGTTGGACAGCGACAGTCTGGGAGACCATAACATTGTCTCTGTTTGTAATCCAATCTTCTTCACCACCAGGAACTTCAGCACTTTCTCGAGTAGCCTCAAAGACACCAAACACCAACCCACTTTGCCTTGTTGTCCAAATTCCCAGGGTTATCTGTCTGGCCGGTTTACTGTTTCATCTCATCCAGGAAACAATTTTCCTGTTAAAATAACACTCCCAAAGTGTTTTTGTACAAGAACAAGATGCTTCAAACTGTCTGCTGAGTAAAAATGTTCCTCTGCTCTTCTTTAATCTCAGAAAGAAGTGAAAATGACTCCAGCAGAAAAAGAAAGAAAAGACTTGCTGTCTTCATGTCCCTGAAAGCCCATGAAAAAAAAGAACAAAAAGACAAAAACTAGATTTTTTTATTGAAAAGGTGAACCTTTCAAACAGTTTTAAAAAACACAAAGAGGGAGTCTGTTTAGTCGCCGCTGGGCTACCTTTTCATCCCTTCGAAGCCACAGAGTCGCCACTGCAAAACAAAAAAATAAAAAACCCAAGGCTCTCTGTAGCCCAGCCAATAAAAGAAGAAGAGAAAATGGCGCCAAAAATAGCTGTGTGCTCCACCGTCGTCCAGGTGGTAGTGAATCATCCAACGATGGAGATGGAGAGAACGAGGAGGCAAACGAGAGAGAGAGAGAGAGAGAGAGAGGAGAAAAAATCCTCAACACTGGTGATAATTAGTAGTCCGTCTGTGCTGTTACACACAAAACACACACAGCGACCCGTCCTACTGACGCACACCACAGAGGTGTGTCACAGAAATGCGCACACTAACACACACACACAGTGTGTGTTTGGACAAAGACAAGCATCTATACCCGCTCTCTGCTTTACTGCCGTGTCCAAAGCTCTGTGAAGCCAGTATACACACACACACACACACACACACACACACACACAGGCAGGGATGCTGCAGGGGAGGAGGGGAGAAGAGGCGAGGGAAGGGGAAGTGGGTGGGATTTAAATAATATCTCTCTGCTCACTCGCTCACTCACTCACTCGCTCTCTCCCTCCATCATTATTTTCTCGTCTCTCGTCCTCTCTCCGTCTCCATTTGAGTGTCAGAGATGAATCATATTAAGGTTAGATGTGATGAAAGGACCGAGACAAAAAAGAAATGTGTGGAGACAGAGAAGGAAGGAGGAGCCTCATGGCCACACACACGCACGTCTCTCAGTGGCAGGTGCTGTATTAAAGAGATTTGGCCAAACAGGCTTGTGAAAAGAGGCGTCTTTTTTTTTTACACACACACACACACACACACACACACACACACACACACACACACACACACACACACACACACACACACACACACACACACACACACACACACACACACACACACACACACACACACACACATTTGCTGTGAGATTTTGTAATTGTATCAGAGCTGGTTATCTTTTGCTCCCCATATCTGCTGAAAATCAACAGGAAGTTAGATTTTCGTAGCAGGAATAATTTGAATAATGTCTACTATACACATATAACAATAAAGGTAAATTAAATATTAGAAACATCTCTAATCAGTCTCCTCAACACCTCTCTTAAAAAGGTCCAGTGTGTTTATGGGGCTAATATTTGACTCAATATAGATTATACTAGTGATACGTATGTTTTCATTGTATAATCACCTGAAATAATTTTTAGGTTTTTGTTATTTTAGATTTAACCTTTTACACAGCCTGACACGTTTCTACAGTAGCCCAGAACGGACAAACCAAAGTTCTGAGTTTCATACCCACTTTAGGGTCCGCCTCTAACTTGAAAGGGATGAAGGGTGAGGTGAGGGCTGTTCAGTTGGTTGCAATACGCAAGTTCACCACTAGATGCCGCTAATTGTTACACACTGGACCTTTAAGCAGTGATTTTCAAAAAGCAGTCTGACAAAGGTGTCACTGATTTAAATTATTAAATAGAATCATAGGAAGCATCGCGAGTATTCTATGTAGAGATGGTGCAAAGATCGTGCAAATATTAATAAAAAAAATTCCACAGGACATGCTTGCATTATTATTGTTCTATGTTCAAAAACTAAACATACAACATTCAACATGGGTTATGATTTATTGCAAAGCTGCTGGTGTATATGAATCCATTAGTTCTGTCGAATAAATTAACTTTCTAATGGGTTTATACTGAGAGCCTGAACTGATTATGTGCACATCACTCGTTACTGTACAAACAGCACTGGAGAAACCTTTGACAGCAGCTGCTTCTCACAGACTCATAAAAAACGATTACTACATGCTTTTAAACATTACAATACAACACACCAAGTCATTGTCACCTGGCCATCCAAAGAGCTTAGACCATATTCAAATGTCTATTGATTTTCAGATTTCTAAGTAACTCAGACAGACTAGGAGGAGGAGAAGGTTGGTCATTGATCGCTGCACCGGACATCTTTGCACAAATGGCAGGAGGAGGTAACTGAACTGAAGCAGCCATGAATTGTGTGTTTACTTTGACAAACTTCTCTTTACTGTCTGGTAAAATTGCAGTGTGTGCAATACAAGTCAACAGAGAAAATCTGACTGATAAACTGTGTGACTTTTAAATTTAGCCTTCAAAAACTGAAACAGCCATGACACATAAATAGTCCCCGGAGAGCATGGACAATAAAACCAGATCTGTGTGTGTGTGTGTGTGTGTGTGTGCGTGCATGTGTCAGAATCAATAAAGTAATAGAAACAAAGAGAGCTAAAGAAAGCCACTGAGAGCTTTAAAAGCCCACACTGCTAACCACTGTCGCCTGGGGCTGCTGTGGTGTGTGAATAAGAGAGCGAGAGGCAGAGAGGTGTATGAATCAAATGTGTGGGGTTTATGGAGTGTCGGCTGGCTGCCATCACGAGGGTGACAGCATGTCTGTGAGTGGCGGCTCCCCACAGGCCCTCAAGAGACTTCAAGCACTGGTCACAGAGGGGGAGGCAGCCAGGCGCCCGGTCCCAGACCAGAGTCACCACTCGAGGGGGGGGGGCTACAACCACAGGCCCTGGCTTCACAGGGGCCCACATGGAGCAGCACTTCACAGAAGCTGGACGACAGAAAATGCAGCCAGTGTTTCTCATGCTCCAATTTCCAAAAACCATCTGTGACTGTACGTGGATCTGCTGCATGCAGTACTAGAAGTATTGTCTTGGTACCAGAAATCATTTGTAAAGATTCTAAAGGTGTCATTGCGCTTTCCTGTAATCCAACCAACATGAGTGTTTACTGGTTGAGAACTGAGCATTGTAGCACACTAAACAACACTAAAAACTTAAATCCAACTCGACTTTCGCTGAGATTCAGTGTGGTTCCACTCTGCATTCAACATAGTTTGCGTGTGCGGAAGTGCGTGTCATGAGCAGCAGAATAATTACAGAGACTGCAGAGGGATGATAATTATGACTGCTTAAGCTTCCAGGGCATGAACTGTAGTCAGCTCAGATATGTGTTGCTGTGCGTGCGGCTGAATGGTTAACATCCAGCAGTGTGCTTCAGAATTAGAGGAACGATCTCAAAACAACATCCAGGCATAATGAGAGCATGCTGCACACCTTCACACAATCAGCTGACTAAAAGCATGGGTGATATTAATGGATGAATAAATGAATGTCACTTCATTTTTTTTAACTGAATCCAGTGGTTCTTCTTACTGATCCTTGTAAAGCTAATAAGCGAAACCAATGTTGAAACCTGAAGAAACCTGGCTGTGAGCTTTCACGAAAAATAAACTAAAGATCTATAATTATTTAACACACGTGTCTAAATGCGTTCCCCTCCAACCCTTCAGAAACACAAAATGCTGGATATCAACAATGAATCTAAATCCTATGTGATAAAAATCAAAGCTTCTGTTAATGCCTTATGAATGGAAAGCAGAAAGTTAACAGCAACTTTCAGAGGTCAAGCAGGTCAACACATTTCACTACTTAAGGTGCTCCCGAGTCAAAGCACAGAAATTACAAACAGAAGCTGGAACGACGCTCGGCTGTTTGCCGCTGAAACTTGCCAAGAATTTGGAGATTAATGCGGTTTTCAGACCCTGACACACCTGCAGCGCTCAACACAAATATTTCTCCTTGGCGACACACAAAGCAAGTTAACGAGCAGGCAATAATTATACACACCCTTAAGCAGGTAATAGTTATAATAGCTCAGAGCAGTTCATATACACACCCTTACCTGTGCTGTGCAGGCGGCTGAGTCTTGCTGATCCGCTTCTTTGCAAGGGATACTGGGATGCCTGCTTCGTCAGCGCTTGATTGGACGTAGGAGCCATCTTTGCTGTGGTTTGATTGGCGGCCGCTGTCTTCGCTGTGTTGTGGTTGGTGACTGTCGGGGTCTTCAGACCTGTGGACAGGACGCAGAAGAAGTCAAAGCCCATTGCTGAACCTCTCTGGAAACGTCGCTCACTGGCCAGATGTTGATGCTCAAACTGTGCTGTAACAGTTAAAAGAGCTACAGGTGGACCCTGAGCTACACACAAACATCTGCCTGTCTTCCCCTCCATGCACAGGAATGGTATCCAGGTGGTGTGTGTTCTAAAAACCAGCCTGCTGACTTCTCCCTGTTATAGGTGGATGGGAAGCTGCAGAGTCGTTCACACCTTTAACACCAGGTCTTACTCTGTGTGATGTACAGCCACACACTGAAAAAGAACTCTACTGGCCTTCACACACTTCATTTTTACAAAAATAAGACAGAGCATCAAACTAATTGTTTATTAGCTACCAAACTAAAATCAGACATTCACACAGAGACAAATCTATTCTGTCCAGTTTACAGTAATTCTCTGTAAAGCTTCACTGTATCCATAAAAAACAAACAAGTGTTAGATGAATTGTTTATTCTTGGAAGGGCAGCTGTTAAAATGGAGTTTGTGATTTGATTTCCTTTTCTACATTTTCTGCTGCCGTTTGGGGTTTGGAATTACAACAATCTTCAACAAACCTGCCCAGAAACTCAATTCTACTAACAGCAGCCTTTTGATCTGCCGTCCCTCTACTCACAGTTCATGAGCCAGACCGTTAGAGAAGCAAAACCCATGTGATCCTCAATGCTGATCAATGAACTGCTAATTACACTGAAACTCAGCTAACGATCGGGACGAACTACCTTTGCATTTGATCATCTAATAGTTCTCATGCAGTGTGAAATTGTGCGTCAGCGACACACATTTGATCTGGTCCACTTTGAATGATGTCTGACTCGCCTGTGGCAGTGGTCCTGGCCTGCAGGGACAGAGCTCTGCTCCTCATTGCAGGAGGCTTCGGAGCAGCGCTGACACCACTGTTAGCACTGCCTACTGCCTCACTGGGAGCGTTAGTGCTGGTTGTAGCTGCAGTACTGGAGATGAGGGGCTTTGCTGTGCTCTGGCTGCCCACAGGGAGTGTGCTTCTGCTAGGCCGCTCGTCTGGTTTGGTCCCGGTTGGTGCTGGAGCACCTGGAGATGCTGGAGAAATGAAAATACCGAGAATACTTTGCCATGCAGCAGATAAATTTTGGAGTGGATGTTGTGTTTAGACAACATGTGTTTAGATTCTATCAGTAACACAATATGTAATGTAGAAAATGAGGCAGATAAATAAAAAGAAAGACTCTAATCTTGAACAAATATTTTCACCCAGCCCAAAATAACTTCCTCTGTACATAACTGTAATTTACATCAGAGTGGTGTGTGGGAGGAAGCTTCAACAGAACAAAAACTACATGTCAATGTGCTGCTGTAATTCCTCTCTTCATACAAGTTAACCCATGTTGAATAAGGACACGATGCCCAACATACACTCAGCAACATGACTCCCCTGCAGGGAAATTCTCCAATCATTCAGAGATTAGATTAGCATGCTGATTTTGAGGTGATCTAATGGCTGTGAAACATGAACACTGTTATCTGTCTGAAGTAATGGGGGATTATATCAATGAAAGCATGCAGGCTTCATCAGGTCTGTGTTCACAGCATCTCATTTGTTAGAAGAGCTCAGTCAGTACGTTTACATGCAGCAAAAAAATCTGGAATTTCTTGAAACTCTTGAAATCTCTTGAAACCTTGAAAATAAACGACATTCTCAGCAGGGATGCACCAATCAAACCTTTCTCTCCCCTGATACATGTTAAGTAACAACCCAGTACCACTGCTTCCTTCTCCACAAATCTAAAAGCCGAGTTGCCTGTCCAGCTAAATCCAAATTCTAGCATGCTGACACACCATACTAAGATGGTGAGCGGATCACTTGTCTGAGTATACATGCCGTTCAGAGAAATTGCTGCGTGTAAACGTACTGACTGTAGACTGTTTGTGAGGAACACAAGAGAAAGAAAGTTTCTGTTTCTGTGTTTTTATCACCACGTTCACAAATGATCTGTTTCATCAGGTGACATTCAGCAGATAGAAGTGGAGGTGTGAGTGTGAATCGAATGCTTTCTGAGAGACTGTCTTTGTTTTTTCTCCTCTGCAGTTTAAAGTCATCCAGAATTGCAGAGAAAGATGAAGTCTGTGGAGCACAGACACTTCAAGCATTATGTGACCATATTCATAGTGAACACAAAACCATGTATGTCATCATACTGTGTTTTCCACTGAAACCTGTGCTAATAACTAGAAATGCTGTGTTAGTCAACTCAGTCAGTATAATCAAATTGCAACATATCCAAGTCCCAGATTTAAATAATTGTTGCTTTTTTTGTTTGTTAGCCATGCTAAGGTCTGTCCATCCAACAAGACCTTGAAAATGAACGACATTCTCAGCAGGGATGCACCAATCAAACCTCTCTCCTGATACCTGTTGAGTAACAACCCAGTACCACTGCTTCCTTCTCCACAAATCTAAAAGCCGAGTTGCCTGTACAGCTAAATTAAATGTTAGCATGCTGACACACCATACTAAGATGGCGACCATGGAAATATTACACCTCTTAAATATTAGCATAATTAAAGTGTTACTGTGAGCATGTTGTATTTAGTTAAGGCTCACCAGCCACAGAGAGGAGTGAATAAACTCCACATCATTAATGTGTGGTAAGAAAATAAAAAACTGTGTGGAGGTGTGCTACACTGAGCTCCTCTCTGATGATGATGGTGACTAAATGCAAACCTAAACATTACCATGGGAACAAGGAATCTCAAAGGTAATCTGGTTACCATACCAACCCAGTGATCCGTAACCATCACTGTGATGTGTTACTGTGAGTGGGAAAAGAGAAGATAAATGAAATGCATGTAAGTACAGGACGAGCTGTAACCTCAACTTCTCATGGTCTTCACTTTATGTGTCTGTAAAGATGTTTGCTCCATGGTGCAACAGTGCGACTGCTCTTCCTTTGAGAAGGAATAAATTATATTAGAACTGATCTGAGAGATGTGACTGTTCTACTACAAATGGTAAATGGAGTGTACTTGTATATCGCCTTTCTAGTCTTCCAACAACTCAAAGCGCTTTACAGTACATATCTCATTCACCCATTCACACACATTCACACATTGATAGAGCAATTTGGGGTTCAGTATCTTGCTCAGGGACATTTTGACATGCAAACTGCAGGAGCAGAGAATCAAACTGCCGATCATCTACCTCCTGAGCCACAGCTGCTCTCATCTTCAGCTCAAATGTTCATTCAGAATTTTACTTTGTCTCTGTGGGGAAAATGGGGAAGACTGAGCACTGTGCTGCTATTTATGTATTTTTAATTAAGTTTAATATGAGTTAGACAGTGGCAAACGTTAATCTCACCAGCCAAATATCTCTAGGCAAAGAGTAGCTTCTGTCCATCGTCTGTACAGAGTGTTTTTCCACTGTGGGGGGACATGCATGAGTCAGCTCATGATGAGTCATGCTTGTGCAGTTGGTGGTCATGATGACGGTCAGTGGGTTAGATGATGGTAATGGTTTTATGTAGAGCTGTCACTTCAGGTACAGTCGTTAATGTGAGCTGCTGTGTGTTGTTGAATTTAATTTCACTACATGTTTTTAGACATTTTATGATGAATGTTATGTTTAGTGTGAGTAATGTTTCACGTGGCTGCAAGATACATTTCACCCAGAGGACAAGAAAAGTTCAAGTGGTGGATTTATGATCTTTCTCCAAAAAATACAACAACAATATAATAGATACATTTAAAACAAAGACAGAGCATTTTGTGCTGCTCTGAGGATTACACACACACACACACACACACACGGTGAGCAGGTCTGATGAAGGTGTAACTGAGCAAGAGGAACTGACTTTAACATAAGCCTAACAGTCTGTTATGTTAAGTATGTAATACAGAACTGTCTGTGTGTGTAGTACGATGGAGACTCTCTCACACACCGACAGTGGAAAGAGAAGGAAGTTAAATCAGCAGTGAGAAGGAAACCACACCAAAGAAAACCTCCTCCGATGATACAGTGTGTCACTCACACACACACACACACACACACACACACACACACAGCCTGCTGCCTCACCTTTGCTCGGTGCTCCATTGTTCTCATTGCTTCCCAACGACGAGGAACTGAGACTTGTGGTTAATCCCTTAACAGGAAGTTTTGATGCAGCGGGTGCTGCGGGTTGTCCAGCCGACCCTGATGTTGGCTGCTGATTGGCTGTTGGTTTGGAGTTGGATGTGGTGGGAACCGGGGCAGCCAATGCAAATGCTCGCTCTGAGGTGGTGCGAGGTTTGGGGATACCTGGGAGAGAGAGAGGAAATTAATCAGCTTAATTCAGCATTACAGACACAGCACGTGGTCTGCAACAGTCTGAAGAACTCAGACTCTACCTGTGAACATAACTTCTGTTACATCAGACTGTTCTTCCTCTATGTCTTGTGTTACATGTATGTGCATGCTGCTCTATGGGGTTGTTGTGTTTGCTTCAAATAAGTGAAAAGAGATCAACTGAACAGTCAACTGAAAGCTCCCCTGAAAACATACACAGCTGTTGAGCTGACCAGTCATGAAGCACGTGTTCGTCAGAGAGGAGTACTCAATTTGGACGCAGAGAGTAATGACATTCTTCTATAAAAATGACAGATCTGTGCAGTCACAGATAATGTTCAGTGTTTTCAGTCATACGAGTCCATCTAATGTCACGGTTCGAACAGATATAACAGTGATGTCTGGAGTGTCAGCTATGAAACACTAAACTCGTGTAGAACTATCACCTCATCTGCTAGCAGTGTTAGAAGATTAGGCTGGTCGGTACAAAAACGCTGGTTGGAGCGATGCTACATTATGCTCACAGAAAGTACGTCTGTGACGTCATCTATAGGATGTGCTCTTAATTATTATGAAGTTCTAATTTCTTGTACCAGGCCGTAAACATTACATATATCTGCTGTGAAGTTGGACATTTGAACATGGGCACTTCTGGAGCCAGTCTCAAGTGGACGACAAGAGGAACTGCAGTTTTTGGCACTTCGATATTGGCTTCATTTCACAGCCACAGAGGTTGGTTAGACTCTGTAGGAGGAAATAAAGCATCTGTCAGTTGATGAGGACAACATACCATCACAGCTAATCTCTACAGTCTGTGCAGCACGCAGAAAGGTAAGGCAACCCTGAACACACCCACATTTTTCATTTGGGTGTTCATTTTGGTTCCTATTCTTACTCAGATCTTTTTGTGAGCACTCAATAATCATTTGAAATCGTCTCTCTCTTTGACCTGAGTATTCAGAAGTAATTATACTAAACTACTAAACTAAACCAAGCCATAGATGCAACAACTGATAGTTGAATGTCACACTTGATACTAGGAGGAGAATGGCCTCGTGCCATCTGAACTTCAAAAACAATGACCATGGTAAGAGAAACTCACTGAGGTCAGCTCAATATTTACACGGCGACACAACCAGCCTCAACCACCTCTACACACAGCAGCTGTGTATGTGTTTGATGCTTCCCTGCTGACTCTGTCAGGAATACAACATATTGTTCTGCAGCTGACAGCAGCAGCAGCTGGATAGTTGCAGCGTCATTGTGACATCATGAAAATTCTGATGCCTCTGGTGTTTTAGCGAATGATTTATAGTGAGCAGATTTTTATTTTAAGCATTGTGAGTGTGTGACAGCTTTAACCGACCATTTCTCATGGTATTTATCTCTTTGGAATAAAAATACATCATCCATTTTACAGACTACTGCAGGAGACCTGACAGAAGTGTGGGCCAGTGTTACAAAATGATGTTAACGTGCTGTTAGGAGGCCAAGGTTATAACGGAGCCCAGGGGGTTACATCATGTAAGTATTGTAGCTGTCAGCAGTACAACATAAAAACAACGGTGCCGACTTTATATATACATCTAAACTAAGGGTCGACCGATATATCGGCCGGCCGATATATCGGGCCGATATTAGCGTTGTTTAGGTGTATCGGCATCGGCCGATACACATGGCCGATACGGCCGATACGCATCCAGCGTCATTTACAGACAGGCGTTCAAGGGCAGCTCTGTGAAGACCCGCTATGCACGCTGCTGCAGCCCCCGCAGCATAGTATGCACATGGCATTGCACTGCATACAGTAGCATGCGTGTGCCTGAAAGTCATTAGGTGAGTCGAAAAAAACGGGAATGCTGTTTAAGTGCGTCGCATTTAAACTGCCAACCTAAACTAGGGAGCTGTAACACTAAGAGTAGGCTATGATGCAATCACCCGCAGTTTAAAGTTCAAATGAAGTCGGTGTTGTTATCAGTCACTGTCAATTCGGCGTTTGCAGGAGTTAAACCGGCGAACACCGGTGAAGCAGCCCAGTGTGTGTGTGTGTGTGTGAGTGAGTGTGCACGCACGTGAGGGAGAGACAGATGGAGCGAGAAAAAGTGATCAGCGCGGAGCGGAACAGTTGCTGTAATCAGATAACTGCACAACGAACCCAACAGTCCAGGACCTAATGAAACGTTTTGGGGTTTCGCTTGCTAAGCCATAGACTACTTTAGCTTACGTACGGGAATATTTTTCAACACATGGGGTAGCGCCGTGTCAGTGCATGTCGACACCGCGGGAGCAATAATGGCATGCGAGTGATTATCACTGAATAAACTTCTAAATCCCTCCTAAACGTAACTCGCCACGCATATTGTGTGCAATATAAGGGTACACTTCGTTAGAGTTAGAGGTGGCGTGGGATTTGATATTAACTAAGACAATGTCGAAATGGATAAAGTTTGATGCGTCAAACCTAAAGGGAGATTGTTGTGATTTGTCCCGCCCCTCTCCCCTCTTCCTGAAACAAAGCAGGGGGCAAGCAGCGAGGTTTTGTTTCTCCACAACTAAAACAAATTATGGTGTGCCCATTTTTTATTTTTTTAAAAAGTGACAAATCTACAATTCATTCACTCACTTTGCAATGCGGATGATGATCAAGTCAGGCTATTTACTGTCACTGCCTGCTTCAAAGGCAATGGTATATCAAGTACAATATAGGCCTACAGTTGTAAAATAGGCCTAAACATTTACTCTAAATAATCTTTGTGTCATCCCCAACATTTCTCAAATGTGCAGTCAAGCTCTGTTGCCACTTTCAAGCCACAGTCCTTTGAATGTGTCAAGCCAAACTAATATATATTTTTTAAATAAATAAAAATGAATAAAAGCACCGAAGTATGTGGGCTATTCCTTTTTAAGTGGATATAATACTGTATAAGCATTAAGCAGACACTTAAAAAAAAAATGCTCAATGGGCTTCAGACATGATTGTCATTTTCCTGTTATTCATGTTATTATAAATAAATGGCTATTTATTTTTAACTTGAGACCTGGAATATTTGTCATTTTTTAAAACTTTTTTAACCCATATCGGTATCGGAAATCGGGTATCGGAAATCGGGTATCGGCCATGGGCCATGGGGAAAAAATCGGTATCGCATCGGCCATCAAAAAACCCGTATCGGTCGATCCCTAATCTAAACATGGCAAACATGGAGAATAGCATTCATCCAATCACTGTGACTGATGCATACATCCACCCATCATCCCACAATCAAGAAAAAAACTCACTAAACATAGTATTCTGACGACTTTTTTGTGCTTTTACAAATGTTTCTCAGATATTTCAGAGTGTGGTGTGAGAAAATTAAGAAAAACATTCTGGCGACAACACCACAAATCAAAAATTTAAGAACTTGATCAATGGGTCAAGACTGACACAAAACAACAAACTAATGACAGGGAATAATGTTAAAGGTTTGTTATATATATATATATATATATATATATATATATATATATATATATATATATATATATATATATATATATATATATATGTGTGTGTGTGTGTGTGTGTGTGTATATATATATAAGATATATATAAAATACAAATATTAAACATGTTTAAGAAACAAATGTGTAACTCAAAGTCTTCAAAAATGACAGAATGTCTCTTTTGTGTCAGACTTTGCTCCACATGCTGCTGCTGCTGCGGTTCTATAGTTATGGAAATGTGAAGCACAAATGTCTCTTCATTTTTGTGGACTGAATCACACATTCTTTCCTAAAACCAAAAAAGAGAATGAATTCCCAAGGGCCATGACGCCCTCCTCTTCACAGCAATCCAGGACGCAGAGACTGCAACACAAAGAAATGCCAAGAAGAGAGGAGCGAAATGTCAAGTGGCAAACAAATACAATGGCAACAATATTGGCAAACAATACGAGATCTCTGCTTCACTTTCAATGAGAACAGTCAGAGAATTATCCACCATGCACATTTACCATCCTCTACATCTCCAACAGCGTGTGCTGATGCTACACTATGTAGGAAATAACTGAATGGTCCCTTCATGCACTCCAAACACCTCATTACTGTCTGCAGCTGTCAAAGCTAATAATTATTTCATTCATTCGTGCCGTATTCAGGAACTTCTAAAACTGTCTTTAAAAGCAGAGAGCCCAGTACTGTCCAATCAACCTGCCTGTGTTTTAATGACCTGCAGCCTGATCTCCAGCTGAGCAGGGAGGACCCAGCAGGCCTGCTTGTCCTGAACACATGATGACTGCAGCCATGGCCAGATGCTACGGTGAAGCATTACACTGTGGGTGGACACTAAGGTGTCTGGAATTGTCCCCTTCACAGTGATCACGTGATCAGCCTTAGTCTTCAATCCTTCACAACTCTGCAGTGTGCCTCTGTTCTTCCTCCTTTCTTACACATTTTCAAACATCACTTTATCATCATCACTGTTTCCTGTCTCCTGTCCACACGCCTCGCCTCCTGTCCTCTCTCGTCGACTCTTGCAGTACAGCGCCTCATCCACATGGACAGATCAGATCCAAGAGCAGCTGTTTTTGTTTTTTCATAATTATTTCAGTACTACATCAACATCCGTCAGTTAATAATTAAAAGAGGTGAACAAACTTGTTTGTGTTGATAATTTTGCAGTCAGCACAGCAGTGAAACACGTGTTAGACATGTGGAAGTTGTGACAGGGAACATGGCTTATTTGTTTCAGGACCTGAAACAGTGTCTCCACTGCAGCACACGTGGCAATCCTAAATACAAGCTTCAGCTCAGGAGCAGATAAACTAACTCCAAGACCATCACATGAGCGTCACAAATGCAGCAGTCTGTTGTAGCTCAGTAATTTAATCCAGTACTGACGGCTCCTATCAACAGAGACACACTTCACTGCTGTTCATTCAGAAACAAAAGATAAGCTTCTTCTAATCTCACTTTAATATGAAATAAACAATCACCACACAGAGATAAGATGGTACCTGTGAGCTTGTACTGGACGCTGCACCTATTTAAAGCTGTGTCAGCTGTGTGTCAGATTTAGTGGCATCTAGTGGTAAGATTGCAGATTGCAATCAACTTAACGCTCCCATTCCAAGCGCTTAGGAGAAGCTATGGTGTCCTTCATGTTATGTTTCATACACCCTGAACCTTTAAATGCACATTTCTAACATACTGATGACTAAATCATAATTCTACTTCCTAAATGACTTCATTTATAAACACTTTGTGTTGTTAGTTTGTGCATCATGCATGTGCTGTAAATTCATTTCTTTTCATAATTAACCCTGTTGGTTTTTTATGACCAACAATTTGCTCTTATTTTTGTTTGTGCTATATCTTATTATACACTGCAAGCAACCTCACTTATCCACAGAGATCATTAAAGTTTCAAACTCTCACTGACTTACTACAAACATGAGTTCTGCCTGGCAGAGGAGAGAGAGACAGAAAGCACAAAGAACTGTAAAAAAGAGAGGGAAAAAAGTTTACATGTGTTCACCGCAATTACATTACCTCACATTAACACACACACACACACGCATAGAGAGAGTCTCTGTTGGCAAAGTTAGAGCAGCCGTAAAACTTGTACTGCGACTGGAGCCAGCAGGAAACATCTGGCTTCATTTGGTTTCACTTCTGATGAAAAAGCCAGCCAGAGGAAAGCAGCTGGATTTGCTTACCTAGGAAATCAATGTTAGGTAAGAGCTGGCGAACTATAGATCTGCCTCGTGCCTACTGTTGGTACACAAAAACACACATGTACACACAATCATCTGACTTAGCAGCCTGGACTGTTTTAGTGACTGCATTCCTTTGGTAATCCTCAACTTTAACCTAATTCTAACAATAAACCAGGGACCAAACTCTAAAAATGTTGTTGTGGTTAGACTCAAATGTTAGTTTAAAGCCAGAAACTAACAAATCCACATCTTCTCTTTTACAACACGGTTTGCCAATTGTTTTTCTTCTGGCTTTTATTTTCCAAAAGCAGTATATGTTTTTCATCTGCAGACTGACATGGCAGTTGTCTGATCTTTCTAAAGAAAAGCGCTAACAAGATGGTGATCCTGCGATCGATTGCATGACCTCAGGGCCCAAAGTTGAATCTGGATCAGAATGAGTCAGATTTGGAAATGCTATGTTTGGCTTTCCAGGATCAATTAATGCATTTTACTTATGTTCAGTTTTCTTCACACAACATCGGACTGAATCAGCCTGCTTTATGTGCAAACTTCACCCATCCATCCATTTTATTGTCCAGGGTCCGGTTGTGGTGATCCTTGGGGATCCTGAGGTGTTGCCAGGCTAGAAGGGCTGTATAGTCCCTCCAGCAGGTTCTGGGTCATCTCACCAGACATCCATGGGTCATCCAGATGCCCGAACCACCTAAGCTGGCTCCTTTGGACATGAAGAAGCAGCGTTGCTACTCCGAGCTCCCTTTAGATGTCCAAGCTCAATTTTGACCACTTGTACCTGCAATTTCATTCTTTTTGTCAATGCTCCACAGTACTTCAGAGTCGCACCAAACCACCGGCCCATCTGCCACTCCATTTTCCCATCAATCGTGAACAAGACCCTGGTATACTTGAAATTCTTCGCTTAGGGCAACTTGCTCCCAACCAGGAGGGACCATTTCACCGTTTTGTGGCAGATGGCCTCAGACTTAGAGGTGCTGGCTCTCATCCCTGCTGCTTCACACTTGGCTGCAAATCACCCCAGTGCATGGTGAAGGTCATGGTCAATGATACCAACAGAAACACATCACAGTGTTTCCAGTGTTTTTATTTGTAGGGACAATAGTAAAACTGTCGCCTTACAGCAGCTAGGTTTCTGATTCAAACCTCCACTGGGGTCTTCCTGTGTGGAGTTCTGCATGTTCTCTCTGGGTATTCAGTCCAAAGACATGCACTTGCAACAGGTTGATTGGTGCCTCTTGATAATCTGTAGATGTGAATGTGAGTGTGAATGGCTGTTTGTCTCTATGAGCCCTGTGATGAGGCAACTTGTCCAGGGTGTACCCCGCCTCTCACCCCAAGCCAGCTGGGATAAGCTCCAGCCCCACCATGACCCTGATGAGGACAAGAGGTTACACATAATGGATGGATGGATATCAATAAATGTGTACTACGTGATATACAAATGTTGTATTATTAAAAGGTTGTTATACCTTTTATTCCTCCCCAAACTGCTGCTGGGATCATGATAGTCCCAGTCCTAGTAATGACCAACCCATACTGAAGCTTTGATCTAAGCTGACTCAGCCAAACAGTTTGTTATACAGATTTTGTCCATCTGCATTGCAGTTCGGTTTGGTCGGGATTAAAACCAAACTCAATCACGTGATCAAGTCCTTTTTGATATAGGATTATGAGTTAAACATGCAAACCTTGGAGCCTTTTGGCTGCTAACCAAAAGCAAAAATGTTTCTGGATCAGTGGAACAAATCAAACCGGTGGCTACAAATGTGTCAGTCTGCACTGAACATATCAGCCCTCTACTATCTCCAATCTACAGTGTGGGTTTTGTTGTTTTCTGAGGTACTCCACATATTCACACTTAAACTCAAGAATAAGAGACATGAATCGGGACAGCAGGAGAGACAACAATATGATACAACGTCCACATGGCCACAGAGTACAAAAGCGATGTTATCTGTGAACTACACAAACCAAGTGGACAGTCAAGTGTGCACTGGTCAGATTGTGCCAATTCCGATGAACGTCTTTTATTTTACAAGCACACTGAACTGTTTGCAGAAGCCTGTCACAGCCAAGCACTGATAAAAACACTGAGCACATGAACTAAACCTGGAATTTGTAATGAAGTAATCAAGTCGAATTCAGAATGGCCTAATGCCCACACACACACACAGACTCAAAGGAATCCATTGATGGCGATCTCAGTCTTAGGTCAAAAGGCATCCGTTTGTTCCTGCGTATCAGCGCAGAGGACAGTGGACTTTTTGTCTGTCAGGATGTGACCTTTGTGAGGAGAAAGATCTGCTTTTACACACACGCACTGAAATACATTTGAGCCACAGACAAACACACAATGTGCACAGAAGCTTTTTCCGCTATGTAAATGACACAGTGCAGTTCAGTAATGATGGAAAACAAGGGTCAAGTTACACACACACACAAACACACTAGTAGAATTACAGGCTACTGGACACCAAACAGGGGACACCATGTTTAAGTTGAGTGTCTCAACAGTGCCTCATCATCACCAGCATACATTATATTTACTAACACACACACACACACACACACAGACTAGAATGTCAGGATGTGACTGACATGACGCCAGCAGCCCTCTCCATTTCACCATTCAACACGTGTGTGTGTGTGTGTGTGTGGTACACAGATGACAGACAGGAAAACAAAGAGCTGGAATTCCCTCGAGGAAAAAAAGAATAACAAAAAGAGGATGGCAGAGAAAGGAGGGAAAATCATGAAAGAGACTTTTCTTAAAGAGAAAAATCTTACCCATGTGTTCTTCAACTTCCTCTAAAGACAAAACAGGGAAGTGCAGGGTGGAATTAGTTTGCACACAAACACGCACACACACACACACACACACACACACACACACACACACACACACACAGTGAGTACACAGCAGTAGCCTATGCACTGTAAACGCAGGAAGAATAAAAACAAAGATTGAAAGAAGTTTTGCTCTTATGTAACACTGCAGGCCAGAGGCACTAACACGCATGACTCCACACCTCCACACACACACACACACACAGAGGAGTAACAGTACATGCCTGTCCTTCAGCAACTTGCTCACTGTATGTGACAAAGTGTGGAAATCGCACAACAGTGTGTGCTGGGCCATGTGGAACAGAGTGTCAGAGAGAGAGAGAGAGAGAGAGAGAGAGAGAGAGAGAGAGAGAGAGAGAGAGAGAGAGAGAGAGAGAGAGAGAGAGAGAGAGAGAGAGTGTGTGTGTGTGTGTGTGTGTGTGTGTGTTGTGTGTGTGTGTGTGTGTGTGTGTGTGTGTGTTGGTATGTGGAAGGCATTTTAACTTGCAGCTCTGCAGTGTCAGCCTGCTCATTTCCTGAGTCTGCTGTAGAGACCAAGCAGAGTTTTTCCTTCCATCACACTCTCACACACACACGCGCACACACAGACACGCAGGAATACATATGAGTCTATATGCCGGACAGACGGACAGACGGAGAAGCTGAGAAGCGTGTTGTTGAGCAGAGCAGGCATACACTCCGTGTTCAGCGAGCCGCTGTGTGTTTACATTTCAGCTTTCATGAAGTAAATGTGTGTGCTGAAAAAGCTCACCATGTTTACGTCTCTACACACACAGAAATCATAAGAACTCACCCTGGCACTGACTTTGGCTCTGCCTCGCTCTCGTTGGAGATCCACTCCCAACGCTCTGTCCATCCTCCCTCAACGCGGAGCCATCCTTCTGGGTTAGCCTGGGCCCGGGACTCCCCTGGCCTGGAAGTCCAATCCCTGACCCCGGAGGTGGAACCGGCCCCGAGGGCCCCTTATCCACTCTGACGCCTCTCCCCTGCTGCCTGGCATTGGGCCCCAGCTTAGAGGAGACTTTCTGTAGGAAGAGCTGACGTTTAGTGACAGCGTCCCAGCCGAGGGGCCCCAGCTCGGAGCTGCGCACCGAGACCATGGTGTTTGCCATTCCCCGGTCAGAGTCAGAAATGTGGATTGGGGGAAGCGAGGGAGGCAGTGAAGGAGCAGAGGGGAGGAGTGAGGGAGAGAGTGTGTCAAGACAGAGGGGGAGGAGGAAAAGAGAGAGAAGGGAAAGAGAGGGAGGAGGGACAACTGGGAGTGTGCTGCAGCTACGGGAAGGGGAGAAAAAAAGTTGCTATTGTGTTGTACATTCCCCTCGAGAATCCCGGTTCTGTCCAGGCCAATTTTCTCTTCTCTCTCGGTTGTATCCCCACACCCACCCCTCCGCCTCTATAAACACCAGCACACATGGAGTGAGTTTGTGGATGAGGGTCTGGCGTCTGTCTCAGTCTCTTCAGAGCGAAGACTTAACTTATAGAAAGTGTTAGTTGTCGTTCGGCTCAGCTCTTGCTGCTAACAGAGCGGACTTGAGAAAAATGCGGAAAATGTCAAAGAACATTCATGAATCTATTCAATCCATCGTGTCATCTCAGGTCAAGACATTCTCAGAGAAAACCCTGTCATTCAGAAAGCCTCTTGCCCTGTCACCTTCACCTCACGAGCAGCCGCTGAACCACACACAGGGCTTGTTCAGAAAAGATGAAACACTTCAGTGTTCTTGTATCTTATAGCCTCTTCGACTTCTCGATGCTGAGCACACAGATTACTGCAGCATACCAATACACACTAAATCATGTGCTGACACGCTAGCTGGCGGCTAGACCGTACCGTACCAATGCTGTCTCAGTAATGGATGGATGGATGTATGGCTAGTGAATATTAACGCACACATTCCTCTGAGTATTGATTAAACAGAGGTCGTCATCTGTCGTCTAGACATCTGTGGATGGGAATATTAGATTCTTGTTTGATGGTTATCTACAGTTCCGGACACGTACTTGTGTCTAACACACGTGTATAGGTTACTGAACACACCCTGCGCTGATACAACCCCAGAGGCAGCCTATAAGAGAATACGCTGGGGCAGGTTCCAAACCTGTCACTGGCTCGCTGGATCTTTAAAAACACATACCAGAGAGAACGCATACAGACTGTACGCATACCACTCCTTCAACTAAAACACAGTGATACAGTGCACACTTTACTGTCAATTTGCTGTCAACAACATCAACACAGCAGCTAACTACCTCACTGACAAAGGGCAGATTTGCGTTAGTATAATATTTACTTCATTTTCCTGCCTTGAATTCTGTTTTACAGAATTGCAACCTACACAGCGATGACCTGCAAATGTTAATGACAATGTAAAATTCCAGTGCGCCCTGTTTGAGCACATACCTCCACTGCTATTTTCCATTGAGCTGCAAAGCTGCAATTCATAACTAAAACTCTGAGAAGTGACCATGCTGGAAACACTTTTATGTTGGTCTATGTGCACAGAGCACAAAGTTTAAGACTAAAAAGACCCAACCAATTCCAGTCAGTTACATCATGGCTCCTGTTGTTGTTGTTTGACCTGTATCTCAGGCCTGAACACTTTTGGTCCAAGAAATGATGTCATCATTTTAATGTCAGGTGTGACTGAACATGCGCAGAGATACTCAGTTTGAACATGCTTCAACACGTTCATCATGCTCACCTTGCTATGATTCCTTGGTTTCTCCACAGCGGCCTCTGTCATTAAAGACTTTCCAGTACCCTCCTTTTGGTCCTCTACAGACTCTTCATGAGCATCTTCACTGGCATGTGAAGACTCCACACCTTCAGGTGTTTCTTCCTGCACAGCCTTCCTGGGAGAGTCCGGGGTTGCTTCCTCCACCACGTCAGAGCCCAAAGAACTGGTGGAAGCAGAGAGCGTTCGACTCACGGACACGCTCTCCTTCTGCTCGAGCTGAGACGAGTCGTTGGCTGCGGTCTTGTGGTTAGTTTTCAGGTTACTGCTCTTTCCTCTGATAGGTTTTAGCACCACAGCCACTCTGACTGGACCTCCGGGTGATCTTTGCTTTTTACCTCCGTCACCAGTCTGTGCATCCTCCTTCCTAGGAGCCGCTCTCTTTGCGATGGCTGGAGCACATTTGTTCTGATGAATAGAAGAGGAATTACACATTTAAGACAGAAGACAGGAGGACCACATGTAGTCAGCCCAGTGGCTGAAATATCATTTTAAAACTGTATATACTTTTGTACAATATATTTTATTTACTAATTGCTATTTTGATATTTTATTATGTGTAGTTTGTTCTTTATATTCATATTCTTATGTTGTCTATTGTCACTGTGTGTAAAGCTGCTGCTGCACTGTAATTTCCCAGCTTGGATAAATAAAGTACATATATCTATCTAAACTATTTATTAGCCAACATGCTAATGTGCAGGTTATTATGTTTAATCTGTTAAAAGTTACTGAGATCAAATATTAAGTTTAACAAAAAAATAAGCGACAGATATGTCTTCCCTTTAAACTAAAGCTGAGCATTTACTGCGGTCCTTGAAGGCATGTTGGGTTGGATAGCGTCTGTTGGTTCAGATTACAGGACATAACTTTGTTTTATTTGTGTTTCCGTCTGAGATTTAAAGTTGGCTGTTTATTTGGAGCTGTGGGTAGTTTTCTTCAGGAAAGCTCTCTGACTTCATCTTCCAAGGTAAATGTCAGCGGTGTCGTGTAGTTACAGTGAGGTTTGTAATAAATGGTGTGTCGCTAGTTTCCCGTTCGAGGCTAACGCCGTTTATTCACCATGTTAGCTTATCTCCTTAGTTGTGCTAATGCTATTTTCATGGACGTTTAGTAGACTTTACTGTGTTGAAGGAGATGACAGTGAACCAGAGTGAGAGCCGTGCTGGCTGCAGTGTTTCACAGGGAGATGGCGCGCACCTGAGGCCTTTATCCTGCTCTTTATCCTGCTCTTGTTCCTCTGCTGCTGTTCATCCTGCTGACTCACCCCGCACCGCGCTGGACGCCATATTGTTTTAGTAGAGTGACGAACCCTCGGTAAACTGTCAGGCCTGTTTGACACGTTTCAAGGGTTCGGGTTTGCCGGCTCTTTCAGTCATTGTAATTCATTGTCATTTTATCAGTCATTGTAATTCATTGTCATTCTGTCAATCATTGTAATTGTACAATATGTTTGTGTTGATTTGTCCTGTACACTGACATCCATTGCACGTCTGTCCGTCCTGGGAGAGGGATCCCTCCTCTGTGGCTCTTCCTGAGGTTTCTTCCACATTTTTTCCCTGTTAAAGGTTTTTTGTGGGCAAGTTTTTCCTCACTGGAACCGAGGGTCTAAGGACAGAGGGTGTCACTCCCTGTACAGATTGTAAAGCCCTCAGAGGCAAATGTACTTTGTGACTTTGGGCTATACAAATAAAATCTGATTTGATAGGTTTAAAAACTGAACTGAAGGTACTTAAAGGAAATCTGTATAAAAAACAGAATTTACAAACTGTAACAAAGAAAATACTATTTTATTTCTTTTTACATTATTAACTCATTTGTTTAATAAATAAATACCTGATACAGGATAACTGGATTTAAAGTACAGTGGTTTTGTGTCCTTGATTTTTCTAAATTCTTGAAGTGTTGTGGTAATGAACACAGATATAAATAGAAATACTACTTACTGGAAGTCATATGAACTCTTAACGCTTGTATTGAAAGGTAAACAGTATTAGCCTTTATACATAGAATAGGGGTTACATATGTTTTTCAGTAACACTACAGTACCTGGCTGGGTGTTTTAGGTGGAGATGGGGTGGACCGTGATCCAACCTTAGCCTTGACGTTTTTTAGGTCCAGTTTGGAAACTCTCTTGGCCTCCAGACTGGATGCTTTGATCGGTGTGGACACCGCTGTCCTGGGAGCACTTGAAGTAGCAGTGGTTGGTTTGGTTTTGGCTCCTCTGGCAGACTGACTGGTGTTTGGTTTGAGGCTCACTGCACCTCTTTCAACTTCCTCTAGTGGAGGAGATGTAACTTTTTTAGTATCCGGAGTTGGATTGGCACAAGAGGGAGAAGATGACGATATCTGTATGCTTTCAGTCAGGTCCTCAGAAGCCAACACCAGCTCCGGCCTCTCATCAGCTACGCTTAGAGCTGCTGTACCCTCTGTCTGGAGCTCAGTCGCCCCAGAGCTACCTGGGTTCACAAGGCTGCCACCGGATTGTTCGGTTGAACTTGTGAGGGTTGTACTTCTTCTCCGCACACCCATGTCAGAGCTCACAGATAGAAACAAAGCCTCTTCTTCATCATCATCATCATCGTCTGCAGGGATTTCTGTTGCGTCTGAGTCTGGAGTTGAAGAGCCATGCCTTCTCCTGTTACTACTTCCACTGCTGAGGTCACCGTTATCACCCCGGCTCCCGCTGTTTGTGGTCAGTGAAAGGGCCAGTGTATGGTTGTCATTGTCGTTCCAGGTGTCTTGGTGGTATTCGTCGCTGTTGGCGTCCAGATAAACAGACACAGAGTTGTCGTTGGATTCGGTTAACTCCGTTCCTGTTTGGACATTTCCCACCTCAGCGTCTTGGTTGTCATCTGGTTTACTCTCCTCCTCTGGCACCCATTTTGAAATGACGATTTCTGTCATTTCGTCCTTTTTGGTCGTTACTGTTGTCATCAGTGTGACCTCAAGAATGTCATAGTCCATTGGGCTGTCAGTCCGGCCCCCACTGAGGCTGCTCAGACTCCGCAGAGACTCGGGGGATGACTCCCCCAGACAGGAGGAGGAGGACGATGAAGAGGAAACTGGGAAAGCATTCCCATTGTGGTCTCCTGCTCTGTGAAGAGGGAGCCTCATGGTGGATGCACTCTTCCCCTTGACAGGTAAACCCTCACTGGGCTGAGACACACTCATCTCTGGATGAGGAAGGCAGAGGGTCACTCTGTACAATGTTGGGACTGTCCTCTGACCTGTGATCTACTTGGCCATCAGCATTTTGTTGTTCTTTCTGCCTTTGAAGAACTCTGAACAATAGCTGTTTGTCAGATCCATCTGTTTCAATAATATCTGTAGTATGTCCATCCACTTAGACATTTTAAATACTGCACAAAAATTCTGTATCCTCAAAAGTCATGTCCTTGTCATGTGCGGAACTGTAATTTAGAAAAATATCAATTTGAGCTCTGATTCTTGCATCTTATTTGAAGACAAGATTCCACATTTTCAGGACTGCTGTTGAAAACATCTGAAAAACAGCAAGAATACAGAAAAAAAGTTAAATAATCATTTTCATATCAATAAAATCAATGGAATTAATCTCAGTTCCTTACTGTAAACAACAAACATTTCACAATGACTGCCCCCTTTTGTTCACATTAATATCCATCTAATTTCCATGATCGCTCATTCTTATCAGGATCGCAGGGTTCAGAGATGAAAATGGGCACACCCTGGACAAGTCGCCAGTTCATCACAGAGACAAACAACCATTCATGCTTGCATTTTAAGTCACCAGGCAACCTGCATGTCTTTTGGACTGTATACTTTTCTGTACATATTATTCTCCCCCTGCTGACACTGTAACATTCTGTTTGCTGCTGAAATGATCCACCGGTGGTGAAGAGTTGAGAAATGCTGCCCTCTGCAGGCTAAAATCAACAACTTGCATAATTTGGTGAATGGTTGCAGGTTGCAAATACAGATCGGTGTGGATCACACACTTCAGTGTGTGAGTGATTTGGTGTCAGTTGATGACATCATCATTTCAAGTCTTAATGCTCTGATTGTCATTTTTGACAGATGGATGTCTCACTGTCTGACAACAGTGAAATACCAAAAGCAAATTCTGTGTCATGTTGGTACAATTAAAATGTCTGTCACATGTGTGCGTGTTATCCTTACTGTGGCGTGCAAAGGAGTGAGACTGACACCTGCTGCGTGTGTGTGTATGTGGGTCAGGGACAAAGAGAAAAAAGAGGAACAGCTATATAAAGGCGATCAGATCCAGGACGGTGTTCCATCTTTATTACCCAGTAATGACAGCAGGGCCCAGGGGCCACACAGAGTTGACTCACTTTCAGACAGACAGACAAACAGACAGACGGCACTGAATCTTTCTCTTATCCTAATGTGTTTTTAAAGAAGCAGAATGACCTGTAATAATCCATTTCCATACAACATCAACATTAATTATACTTCTGTCTTCAGAATGCCATATATAGTACATAGTTCAGTAAATATAGTACATTACATTGTAAATCGAGAGTGACTTAACACCTTTCTGTGCATGTGGATCCTTCCTGACGGGCAGACAGGTGATGACCCCTCATCCAAACTCATCCTTGGGACATGGGAGCACCTCAGGGCTGTGTTTTAAGACCCCTGCTCTATGCACACACAACTGTGTAGCCACTTTCGACTACTCCAACACCATCGTCAAGTTTGCTGTTGACACAACAGTGGTGGGTCTGATCACTGTAAACAAGGAAAAGATCTGTCTGAAGGAAGTAGAGAACCTGACCTGGTGTCAAGACAAGACGCCAACTGACCTGGACTTAAGTAAACTACTCCTGCACCACTGAGAGAATCCTGACTGCTTACATCACCGTCTTATTCAGAAATGGTATCAAACACGACATCAAGGTCCTACAAAGAGTACTTCATTCAGCTGAACATAGGTGGTGCTCTACCTGCCTGAAAGACATCTAATAACAGGTGCTGCAAAAAAAAAAGAAACAGCTTTTTCTCTCTGCTGTGATCAGGAAGAAGTTTCTGGATACACCAGACCAGAGACTTTTCTGATTTTATGTGCAAAATAATAAACTGAGGAGCTGAATCATTTCAGATGCATTACACATGATTAACATTTATGCAACATTTTCTGCTTTTGCATGGCTAGTTAGGACCGAACAGTGGCCAGCACTACTAGGCAAATAAAGAAACACCACGACAGAAAAATCTGAATACAGGTACATCTTATTTGTTTACTGACTTGTGAAGGGAAGGACAATACAAACCAATACAAACCACCACTACTCAACTACTCCACAAAACCTGTGAGACAAATGCATCAGCGCATCTGAGGAGCTTATGAGGAGTACTGCTTCATAATGAAAGTGAAGAATGCCTTTAGCCCTGACCACGGTGTGCCTCTGGCACTCATTGGGACATTTCAGGCTGCCCAGGAACTTCGCTATTCAAACTCATATCCTGATGAAAGGTTGTTTCATTTTGGTTCCTTGAGGGGAGTTTTCTCAACAGCGCACAGTCCATAACATGCACATGTTTCTGTCTCATGAAATTAATCTGAATTATCCAGCTCAATAACCACACTCCAACACAATCTCTTTTATCATGTAGAGAGACTAGAAAACGAGAGAAACGCACAGGGAAATTCTGTCCTACATTCCAGTCAGGCAGGAGTGAGCAGCCCGCTGTCTGACATGAAGCCTCTCTAACTGAGCTGACAACTGACTTTCTCTGGCTTAAACTCCTGAACTGCCCTTCACCAAACGTTTCATCAGTTCCTGTTAGAATCAGTTTCACTACTGGCCTCGGGGGGTCTCACTACGAGTTTGAAGTGGATAACAGGGCTAATCCACAAGTTTAATGACTATTGTTGAGAGGCTGGACCCTGCTATGCATTAAGACACGCCTGTCAAGCAGGTTATGCCCAGAGCTGAATGAAGTGGAAGTGGAATAACACGAAGAGGAGGAGAGTGACACGAGTGAACACAAGATTAGCTGTTATAACACAAGGCCTGAAACCAGGAGGCCGCTCAAATGGTTCACTAAATGAACTAAACAAACTCTGAACTCATCTAACAGTTGCTGGGTATTTTAATTCAGCTTCAACACCAACTGTTTGACTGATTTTGGTGAAACTGGATCATATTTTATGGAAATGTTTTCTGGTTTCTTCAGCTCTCTGTGATTTACAGAGTTTCCTGGTGGACAGTGAAGTAAACTGCTGCCTTTAGCTGCTGTTAGCTAATGATAGCTCAGTTTGTTAGCCAGGCTGCCCGGACTGTGAGCTCTAAGCACTGCTGGAGTGTTAATGTTTGTATCACAGGCATTTTGGACAACCAGAAAGAGGAGGTTTTCGGGCCTAGGGCGCAGAGGAATGCTGCAGGGTGTGGAGCTGGTGGCTGGTGTCATGCCAGAACGGGAGCTGGGTGAGCGGGCAATGTTACCAGGCTCAGCAGCCTCTATGGACATAATGACAGAGGCACGTGGCAGAGGATGATGGAAGCTAAGCTAGGCATAGCAAAAATACCATTTTATGTTTCAAACGTGTCTTAAAATTGTAATGTTGAGTATGTCGAGTGTCGCATTAAGTATCCATAAAAAAACTGCAGCATTACTCCCACTCTTTAAATATTCACAAGAGCACAAAAGTGACACACTTTCCAAAAAACATCTGCCTGATATGTAATCACCCCCTGCAGATGCCACATGACTTCATAAGGCTCTGAAGCTCAGAAGGGGTGTGTATTTTGTTCAGGGGGACAGCAGATCATTGTGCAACTCTTTCCCTGCTTGGCTCTAATCAAAGGTTAAGTCAAACAAGAGCATGACTGAATAAACAAGTGAAAGTACCGTGGAAGAGGCAGAACGCTCTCAACCGGACCTGAACGACAAGCCATGCTGCAGCAGGGCGAGGTGGTTTTAGCTCATTCATTCAACACACACACACACACACACACACACACACACACACACACACACACACACACACACACACACACACACACACACACACACACACACACACACACACACACACACACACACACACACACACACACGGAATGGAGATCAGCTGAAAAGACTAACTAATATTTTAACATTTTCCTCACACTCTCACCCTCTCCTTCTTCTTCATTATCTCTGTAGACATCATATCTCTGTTCTTACCACCAAATTTCCACTCTGTAATCAGAACCCTCACTGACCTTAAAAGACCACAGCATCTTGTTTTTCCAGCATTTATGAGCTGCTTCCTCCATCACTCCCCTGTCACTGTTTTTCAAAGTGTCAGTTAGGTTCTGTTTACTGGAGAAAAACATTTAACTCATCAGACAGCCGTGATACACATTTTGTTTTAGTGGTCACATCTCACTGGAGCATACTGAGCAATGGTTATTTGTCCTGCTGACCTGGCATCGTTCTTTAAACCTCTGTTTCAGGATGGCAAAATCTGTTTTGTTGTGACTGCAAAGTCAACTTGAGCCTGAATCTCCCTCTCTGCCTGCATTTCTTTGAGCAATTACTCTTTTTTCCTTTTTTCTTGCCTCTGGCTCTCCCTTTTCATTGTGGCCTTCGTCCCTCGCGCTTATCAATATTGATTCACTGACGGAAGCCTTTGTGAAAAGAGAGGATTTCTGCTCCGCATGACGTATACGTGCAATGAAGCGATTATCAACCTCAGAGCTGGCCCGTGCCAGCCACAGCTGACTGCACTAGAAGCTATTTATGATGGCTAACAGTCAGCTTATTTGTTTTCTGCTGAGCTTTATGGAGCCTGACTAAAGCATATCTAAATGTTCAAGAGTGTCATGCAGCACAGTGACTTGACATAGGGACTGGATAGAAACATCATCTTGAACAGTGTAATTTGGCAGATTAGTTTTGGCCCAGCGATTCTCTCATTATTCAAAAACTATGTTTGTGCAAAGTTTCACATGAAGACACGTCAATTTGCAACTGCATTTAAAATCACGGTTTCTCATTGGCTTTGGCTCAGTTCATTGAATGACAGTTCAAATCTCTGAGTAAGTAGTTTGATGTTCAAAACAGATTTCAACGTCTCATTTACTAAATCATGTTTTAGCATGTGTGTGTGCAATAATGTCTATTATTTGCACGACAACCACTTGTACATGGCTTGTTGATCAGAAGTGATGAGCTGATTCTCATCAGTCTGCTTCTGAACATTCCTTCAACATGCGAGCTGTCATATGGTAAATGATCCACAGGTAGCTTCAGTTAGCCGTCCCTCGGTAGTTCCCGCGCACACCACCAACCACTCCACGTTTCAAACAGATTTTCCCCACTCAGCGACACACCCGCTAAGAGGCCAACTCTGGTCATTTTTCTCTGGTCCCCTCCCCAATGTGACCAGTGATGACATGTTTAGCTGCATGTCGTCATTTCACCGCTGGCTGTCGAGGTGGTGTCCAGCAAACGATGTGGGCTTCATAGATAATTGGACACCTTTCTGGGGAAAACCTGGTCTGATTAGGTGAGACGGCATCCATCCCACTTTAGATGGAGCAGCTCTCATATCTAGAAATATGGCCAAGTTTCTTAGCTGACCAAAACCATGTCGACAACCCAGAGTTGAGACCAGGAAGCAGAGCTGCAGTGTTACACGCTTCTCTGCGCCTCAATTAGAGCAGCTGCCCACCCAGTCCTTTAGTACATGTATCTGTCCCGCGTCCACCTACATTATATAAAGATAAAACAAACAAAAGAGGAGTTCATCATAAAAACTTAATAAAAATGAAATCAATCACAAGAGAATTAAATGTGGACTCTTGAATATCAGGTCTTTGTCATCTAAAGCTGTTTTAGTCAATGAATTAATATCTAATTATGATATTGATTTGTTTTGCCTCACTGAAACCTGGCTGCAGGAGGATGAATATGTTAGCTTAAATGAATCCACTCCTCCGAGTCATTATAATACTCATGTTCCTCGAAGTACTGGTCGAGGTGGTGGAGTTGGAGCCATATTTGAATCAAGTCTATTAATAAATCCTAAACCTAAACTAACTTATAATTCATTTGAAAGTCTTGTTCTTTGCCTCACTCACCCAACCTGGAAAACTTTGCAGCCAATTTTATTTGTTACAGTATATCGAGCCCCTGGTCCTTATTCTGAATTTTTATCTGAATTTCCTTAAAACAGATAATTATTGTAGGTGATTTTAACATTCATGTGGACAACCACGATGATAGTCTTAGTACTGCGTTTATCTCTCTATTAGACTCAATTGGCTTTTGTCAAAGTGTAAATAAACCGACTCATTGTCTGAACCACACTCTTGATCTTGTTCTTTCATATGGCATTGAAATTGATAATCTAATAGTCTTTCCACAGAATCCTCTTCTGTCTGACCATTTTTAATAACCTTTGAGTTCATACTACTGGACTATAAGGCTTTGTGTAGAAACTTCTACAGCAGATGTTTATCTGATAGTGCTGTAGCCAAATTTAAGGAAACGATTCCTTCAGTATTGAATTCAATGCCATGTCTAACTGTAACAGAGGACTTGTCTGCTTCCTCTACACAACTCTATATCTATACAACTCTAGATAGATGGTATAGCCAGCAGACTCGTAAATTAAAACAAGAGGCACGTAAATCTGAACGCAAATGGCGTGCCACTAAACTGGAAGAATCTCATCTAGTCTGGCAAGATAATCTCAGAACATACAGGAAGGCTCTCCGTAATGCCAGAGCAGCCTACTACTCTTCTTTAATTGAGGAGAATAAGAACAACCCCAGGTTTCTCTTCAGCACTGTAGCCAGGCTAACAGAAAATCACAGCTCTACTGAACCATCTATTCCCTTAGCAATGACTTCATGAGATTCTTTAATGATAAGATTATAACTATTAGAGACAAAATCCATCACCTCCTGCCCTCAAAAGGCATTGATCTGCATTCTGATACAGCAAGTTTGGAAACAGCTGTAAAACCTGATATCTATTTAGACTGTTTTTCTCCCATCGACCTTCATCAAATAACTGTAATCATTTCTGCAGCTAAGCCGTCAACCTGTCTCTTAGACCCCATCCCAACCAGGCTGCAAGGATGTTTTACCGCTAGTTAGTCATTCGTTATTGGATACGATTAATCTGTCTTTATTATCAGGATATGTACCACAGTCCTTTAAGGTAGCTGTAATTAAACCTCTTCTTAAAAAGCCCACTCTAGACCCAGAGGTCTTAGCCAACTATAGACCGATATCAAACCTTCCCTTTGTGTCTAAGATACATGAGAAAGCTGTAGCTAATCAACTGTGTGACTTTCTACATAACAATAGTCTATATTTGAGGATTTTCAGTCAGGATTTAGAGTGCATCATAGCACAGAGACCGCATTAGTCAAAGTTACAAATGACCTCCTAATGGCATCAGACAAAGGACTCATCTCTGTACTTGTCCTGATAGATCTTAGTGCTGCATTTGACACCATTGACCATCAAATTCTTTTACAGAGACTGGAAGATCAAATTGGCATCAAAGGAACCGCCCTAAGCTGGTTTTAATCGTATTTTTTAGATCGATCTCAGTTTGTTCACATCAATGATGAATCCTCCATGCATACCAAAGTTTGTCATGGAGTCCCACAAGGTTCTGTACTAGGACCACTTCTATTTAGTTTATATATGCTTCCTTTAGGGAACATTATTAGGAATCACTCGATCAATTTTCATTGTTATGCTGACGACACCCAATTATATTTATCGATCAAGCCTGATGCAACCAATCAGTTAACTAAACTCCAAGCATGCCTTAAGAATATAAAAAATTGGATGACCTATAATTTTCTGATGTTAAATTCAGACAAAACTGAAGTTCTTGTAATTGGACCCAAGCACCTCAGAAACTCTCTTTCTAGAGACTTAGTTACTTTAGATGGGATCACCCTGGCCTAAAGAATCTTGGAGTTGTTTTTGATCAAGATTTGTCCTTTAATGTCCATATAAAACAAATTTCGAGGACTGCATTCTTCCACTTACGTAACATCGCTAAAATCAGACGCATTGTCTCTCAAGCGGATGCAGAAAAACTAGTCCACGCATTTGTTACTTCAAGGCTGGACTATTGTAACTCTTTGTTATCAAGCTGCTCTAATAAGTCTCTTAGGACTTTACAGTTAATTCAGAATGCTGCTGCACGCGTCCTGACAGGAACCAAGATCAGAGATCACATCTTTCCCATTTTGGCTTCCTTGCATTGGCTACCTATTAAATCTAGAATAGAATTTAAAATTCTCCTCCTTAATCTCTTCATGGTCAGGCACCATCATATCTAAAAGAGCTCATAGTACCTTACTACCCCTCTAGAACACTGCGCTCTCAGGACGCTGAGTTCCTTGTGGTTCCTATAGTCTCCAAAAGTAGATTGGGACCCAAAGTTTTCAGCTATCAAGCTCCTCTTCTGTGGAACAAACTACCATTCTGGGTTTAGGAGGCAGACACGGTCAACACCTTTAAGACTTTCCTTTTTGATAAGAGCTTATAGCTAGGGCTGGCTAACTACTAAACTTCTTCCCCGGAGTTTCTGTGCTCTGTCGTCCAGCAGGTTCTCAGTGGATTGTGGCTGTGATCCTGCATGACGTCCACTACACACATTACTACTGTCATTATTGCTGCCATATCTCCATTACAGTTTATAGTTAGTTTATTATTTGCTGCTGCTGTGCATCTGTGTCTCTCTATCTCTATCACAGCACAGGTTCCACTGCTACTGTAATCAGCTATCAGGCTCCTCTTCTGTGGAACAAACTACCATTCTGGGTTCTGGAGGCAGACACAGTCAACACTTTTAAGAGTAGACTGAAGACTTTCCTTTTTGATAAAGCTTATAGTAAGGGCTGGCTCAGGTCATCCCTTGTTATGCTTATTACTGTCATTATTGGGGTTTAATTGGAATTAAAAGGGTTTTTTGTGGGCAAGTTTTTCCTCACTCGAACCAAGGGTGTCCAACCAACAGAGGGTGTCACTCCCTGTACAGATTGTAAAGCCCTCCGAGGCAAATGTTCTTTGTGACTTTGGGCTATACAAATAAAATTGATTTGATTTGAATTTAATTACCAATTCTGTCACACATACATGGAATATTCCATAAATATCTATGACATTGAATGTTTGTGATGTTGATGAAGTTTGTCCAACCACAGCAATGATGTTAACAAATAAATCAGACAATGCACAGACGCATTTAGTGATTCTGTGTTTCTCACAGGATTTTGTGATTGGTGGGTGGACCTCACACCTTCCTTGGGGTCCTGGGGCTTTAAAAGTTAAAGGCATCAATCTAAAGCACTTTCATCATAAACACACTGGTTGTAATGGTAGGAATGTGTAGCAAAAAGTCCCACAGATTTCCTTTCATACATTTTAAAATATTAAACACTATGTACACTGTGAAAGCTTTTTGAACAGTTTCTCAACTGCTTCCACCGTCATTTGTTTGAAATATGTTTAGTTCATTATGAAAGTGTGTTGGGACAAACTAGACATTAAGTGAATAATAGGAATCACATTCATATTCCTGCAGTTGTGGTCTTGTAATAAAATCCAAATCCCTTTTTGTCCAAGACTGACACAAAACCAAGTAAAAAGCCAATCAATTCTGAGAGAAAGACTGATCTCAAGTACTACAACACTGCCCTCAGAACCTTCTTTTAAATCACTCGTCAAAAACAGACACTCACTGCAGACGTGTGCAGTGCGGGACTAATGTTGTAAGTGTTGTAATGTTACAATGTTTCAATGTGCCCTTAAATTAGAGCTTCGTGGTCCAAGTGACAGCGTCAGTGAGATTTAATGGGTTACTGGCTGAGCACACAGCGAGCCCACTCGAACACATATCAAGTGGACGTTTGGAGAGACGCAGCTTTAATACAAACCTCTGCCAACATTCCTGTTTTCAACCTATGCTGCTGCTTTTCAATGCAAGACAGTTCAGTGTAGTACAGTGCAGCCAAAATAACTCATTCAGAAGGTATCGCTGTCTTCCATTTTAACTGGTCAGTCTTTAAGTTAAATTCATCAATAACTGCTTTAATATACAAGTTATGTCTTATTATATGCTCTAGTCCCAAAGCCACCATCCAGCAGGCAGGTTAAGCTGTCATCCTGATGAGCTGTCATTTAGGTTTTAGCTTGGCAGCAATAGCAGAGCAGCCTGAACATCGACAGAGGATCATCCACCTGACAGCACCTCTCAGACACAATGTAAACATCTGAATGACACTTTCTGAGCTCATTAATGTGGAAATTAATTAGCTTCTGACACTAATCAGTTCAACGACACCATCTCCCAATGCAACAACAAGTCCATCAATTCACACTTTGAAGAAAATACACTCAAGTAATCTGCTAATTTGATTTTTGTCTGAATCCAGTTGATTAATTCATGATGGAAAAAATATGCCAGCTCTGTGCTACTGGTGTTTGGTTTCAGGCAGGAGGGCACACGGCCAACCAGGAGGCAGCAGCAAGCTCACCTTTCCTTCATAGAAACCACTGCATCACATTACTGAAACACAGAGCCTGCATCACTGCTCACACACACACACACACACACACACACACACACACACACACACACACACACACACACACACACACACACACACACACACACACACACACACACACACACACACACACACACACACACACACACACACACACACACACACACCTCTGCAGTCAGACAACTGACATGACACACACACACACACTATAAGAGGGTTGCTAACACAGTGGTGTATGAAGGACAGCAGTTGAAGTCACAATCAGCCTTTCGCTGCATCACACAAAGACACCCCCAATGCAGCAGAAGTGGTTGCCATAGAAATAAATGGACTGCTGAGTCATTCTGAGAGACTGCGACTTCAACAGCTTGTGTCATTCTGCCGTTAGTGGTGTGGTTGTGTGTGTGTGTAGTGGGTTTGCATCTAAAGTAATATAAACATTGTGTTAAGTAATAGAGAATGTGACACTGCTGATCATGGTGTGTGTGTGTGTGTGTGTGTGTGTGTGTGTGTGTGTGTGTGTGTGTATGTGTGTGTGTAACACATGTGACAACACAAGTGTGTCTCCCTATGAGTCCACAGAGAGGATGGAAGAGGAGCAGAGATGGCGACAGACATCAGGAAGCAGTCATATTAATGTCTTTTTATTCTCTGATATGAACACTGACATTTCTATAAAAGCAACTGACAAACAGCAGACAGCGCTTAAACAGCTCTGACGCTCGTGAGCGACAGATAGCAGGAGGGGAGTGATGTTGAAAGTATCAGGAGAAACTAAAATATGGTGAGTCACTGCGGAAACAGAGGGACGCAACAATACAGTAATGAGAGAAATGTGGAGAGCAACGACTAGATGTAGAAACAGAGCTGATTGGCTGATCGGCTGATTGGCTGATTGCCAGTCCAATCAGGACTGGTCCCGAGGTTATACGGTGTAGTGTGGATGGAGCTCTTATGTAACCAGCTTGCTGTCCCCTCTCCAACTCTGACACTGAGACTTTAATGGATCAATATCTGGGTACATGACAGTGACAAGGGTTCATTTGGACTTTGAGCGGAGATATAATCTAGTGAACAATGTGTTGACAAGAACCCAGAATATAACTTAGTGTAGTCGAATACAGAGGTGTGGTGGGTTAGTCAGTCTCAACGTCCTTGAGTGAGAGGCCGCATACTAATCCATTACAGTAGTGACATGTTTTGGTTTTGATAACGGGATTCAAACTAGTCCAGTAATGGTACTGCTCTCCTAAGACCACTGCAGCTGTGCTTGTGAGGGTGAAGAAGTAGTGTTTCCTATCACTGAAATACAGGATCAGAACACGTGATCCATCCATACATGGTCAAAAATGGTCACACAATCTGAGATATACAGTGGTTTCACTTTGTAAACCAAAATTCCTGGAACAAGCGATAATGTCCTGGAGAACTCTCAACCCTAAGGCTAAATCCACATTGGCAGATTGTTTCAGAAACATTGGTTTAAGGTTGTTGTGGTTTATAGAATAAATCTTCCAAACGTGGAGCTCTTTAACGCATCATTCTGAGCTGCTCCTGAGGCCTCTGTGTTGCTGCTTTCTAAATGGCTGAATGATAATGTTCCACAGACTGAGCCTCCTCTGGGAACAGCAACAAACTTCATCACTAGCAGGTTATGTTATCCAGCCATGCTATTAATGCATTACTTGATGGCTTTGCCGAGAACCTGAAGCAACCAACGCATGTTGGGTAATTTGCTTACAATCACAGGATGAAACCTTATGTTTCTAAAACATTGTAGGTCTTCTTCTACACTAAAATCCTTTTTAGTGAAACATGACAGTTGATGTTTGACTTAGCTCTTGACTCTCTAAGTTAGAAGGATTTGACAATAGATGTTTAAATTGTAAATATCCATTAAAGCACAAGAAAGCTGCAAACTCTCCACATACAGTCCAGTGAAACAATGCTCTGACTGTATGTACATTGTGAAGGGATTTAGTTACATGTGCAATCATCTCGACACAGCATCTGGAAACCATCAAGCCCACCGTCTTCAAAGACAAAGAGGAAAGACCACACGACTGCTTTATGTCTTCAGTTTGGTGACAGCACCGTGCCCCCCCGGGCATCACCCTATTATCTGTTTCATTAAAATCTCAATTTGTCGTTTTCTGATTATGGTCAAATGTGCAGGAGTTTGTCCAGGACTTCACGTGAACTTGCAGGATTCCTCAGCACATACTGAAACATGGTAAGTCTATGCAACAGTCAAAAGTCTGAATACTTGAAAAGACAACACAACTTCCAAATTTAGACACATTTACAGCACAATTCATAAAATAATATTAATTATACTATGATTGCCAGGAAATAAGGTGTGTACAACCATTTAAGACAACAAATGATCAACCATGACACAAGTTAGTGTTAAATGATTGACTAGTTTAGCACCAGGCTACATCTCAAACTGCTTTCTAGAGGACCTATGCCCCAGAATGCGCGCGCGCACAAACACACACACACACACACACACACACACACACACACACACACACAAATAAAGTCTCATAACTTACTTTTCTTTCTCCTTCAGGCTACACTGCTGCTGCAAAAAAACATCCAGCAAAAAAACAAATCATGGAAGCTCCTCCAGCTCGTTCACACTCCTCGCTGTAGACTGACACTGCATTTAGCTTACACACTCGACCCTCCTCACACACACACACATACACACGCCGCTTCGATGCACTGTGCGTTTGTGCGTCCTGTCTTATCCCATCAGTGCTGTGTGCAAGTATGTGTGTGTGTGAGCATGAGTGAGGGAAGACTACGCAGGCTGTGACGGTGGTCGAGGGAGGGAGGAGACGGGAGAGAAAGGGAGGGAGGGAAGAGAGAGAAAGAAAGGAGGGAGAGACATACACCTTCCCCTTTTTGGTTCTGAAACACGAGCATGCTGCTCAGTGCTGCAGTAACAAGAAACAGTGCGCCTGTGTGTGTGTGTGTGTGTGTGTGTGTGTGTGTGTGTGTGTGTGTGTGTGTCAGATTTGCCAATACAAACTGCTGTTTCTGGCACATGAATATGGCAAAAGGGAAATGACATTCCTCAGCTAACACACACACGCCTCCCTCAAGGTCTAGTGTGGGAGGGGATAGCCAGTCATGTCTGTCTACAGAGAGGTGGTGTTTGTGTGTGCGTGTGTGTGTGTCTGCCAGCCAGGTAACCTTACCCTGGTCAGCCCCTCCCCTAAAGAAAAAGTAGGAGGGTTTAATATTGGTCGATCCAAAAGGGTTGGCTGTTCCTAAGCGGCACTGGGCCCCCTCCCTGTTATTGGCTGCAGGAGTCTGAAGGGGAAACTGAGAGGGAGGTTTTGGACTGAAGAAGAAGAAAAGGGGCAATGAGAGTAATGGAAAAGTAACCCCATGTAATCTGATGGAGAGGATGGGAGGAGGAGAAGGAGAGGGAGAAGTAGAGCAGGCACTGGTGAGCCAATGAGAGGAACAATCTAAGTCAGATTACAGAGTGGTCATGTGTGTCCTACCAATACACTGAACGATATGCAAAGAACAGGATTAGCAAAGACATTGATCCAAGCACTACATGTCACACATGTTTGAAACAATCAGTTGTAACTGGTGTGTTTTTGTGAGGCGTAGGGAAGATGAATGGATGGTGTCTGCATGTATGGTTTCCACCATGGAGTAAGGAGGAGGTGTGATGGTGTGGGGGTTTTATCCAAAATTCAAGGCTCACTAAACCAGCAGAGCCACCATAGAATTCTGCAGTGACATCCCATCCCAGCTTGTTTGAGCTTAGTGGGACCAACAACAGGACAATGATGCAAAACACACCCTGAAGTGAAGGAGATGCAACATCAAGTGCTCAGCATATATATAGAAAAAATAAGAAGAAGAAACAATAACGATAAGAAAGTGTGTATAAATGTGTGACTGTTACCGGTCATGTATTATTACGACATTCTGCAGACAATGTGCATTTTTTTTCATGGTCTAAAACTGAAAACAGGTTTTCACATTGACAGTGGAAACACAATCAGATGCATGCATAGACTCATACACACATACACACACAGGCTCAGATTCCTGTACTAATTCTGTCACTCTAATACTGTAAGGAGCTGTCAGGAGAACAAGAACCCACTCTGAAGAAAGGAGGTCTGGTTATAAATTAACCTTTTTGACTGTGAACCACTCGGTCCATGCAGGCTGCAGCCATGGTGCACAACTGACAGGATGCATCGGTTAGACTAATCTCTACCGTCAACCTGCAGCTCTTCATGCCTTCTCCAGCAACTTCTAGTGGTGAAATTTGTCACGCCGCGGTGAAGTCAAGCTGGGTTTTTTGTTATGTCTTGTCATTTCCTGTTTTATTTTGAAAGTTAACTCTCCTCTCGTTTCAGGTCACTTGCCCTTCCTCGTGTGTCACCGGTCTGATTGTCTCTCCCGCCCTAATTGTCTCCACCTGTTCCCCATTACCTTGTGTATATATTGTCTGCGTCTCCCTTTGTCCCGTGCCAAAGTGTTTCGTCCTTCGTCGTGCACCAAAGCCTTCTCTCCATAGTCAATAGCTGCAGCTCCTTAGCTCAAGTATTCTTTTGCTTTCTTCCTCAAATGAGTGATTTTCTGTTGTACTTCATAGTCTAGCTTTTTGTTACTTTGTATCTAGTCTAGAGTGTTTTCAGCCTCGTTTTTGAGCACCTTAAGTTGTTGTTTCATAGCTTTTTTGTTTTTCCTCTTCATGAGTGATTTTGATTTCGTTAAACTTTAATACGATTAGTCTTAGCTTTATTGTTCCTCGTTGAGAGTGATTTTGATTTTGTTATTTAGAGAAGTTCAGTGTTTTTTCCTCCTTGGAGTGATTTTTGTTTTCTTTAGTTTAGGGCCTTTTCATAGCCTCACTCAGTCGAGGATTTTCGCCGTCCTGAATTAAACAGCTTACTGCCTAAACTCTGCATCTGAGTCCTCATTTGAGTCCCGGCCTGACAAAATTATACTAAACTAACTACTTTCATCCTACATGTGTAAAAATGTGGCACCATTACCCACAAAAAAAGGCTACAGTGTGCATGAACTTCAACAGTGGTAACTAACAGTCTTGAGTGTTGAGTTAAGACAGTTATGGATTCCAAATCCAGAAAAAGAAAAGAATTTAATGTGTGTGTGTGGACAGATTGCTTTTGTGGCTCTGTAGTCTTTGTAGCTAAAAAGAAAAGTGATAGATGGTCGTTTGTAGAACTAGCCTCCATCACAAAGTAGTCAATGTGGGTGGAGGAGGCAAGTCAAAAGTTTTTGTTCCTACTCAGGGTGCAGGCTGAAAAGTGAGCAATAAAAGTCTGAATTATCTGGACAAGTTATGATTGAGTCACTGCTAATAAATGATCTACAATCAAATGTTGGTCGAACAAACGCCATGCAGTGACACATCTCACTGATAAATGATCGAGATTAAAGTTTTATAACATCCAATAGGAGCGAAAGACAAAAATACTAAATAAAGACAGTAATATGAGCCAGGCAGTAAGAAAAAAGTTATTTTCTTTATGGAAAAGGAGAAGCATTACACTGCATCTGTATAAAAAATGATTAATGTGGAACCAGATCACAAACTTATGTGACTCTGCTGTAAGCCAAACTGTGATTCAATACACGGATTGCATAATTCAAGTGGGCAGTTGTGTCATTAAGCAGCACAAACTGACCCAGTGAGGCTAATAAGATGACTTCATGTTATTCACCCAAAGAGAGAAAAGCAGAGAGAGAGAGAGAGAGGAGAGAGAGAGAGAGAGAGAGAGAGAGAGAGAGATGGAGAGAGATGAGAGAGAGAGGAGAGAGAGGAGAGAGAGAGAGAGAGAGAGAGAGAGAGAGAGAGAGAGAGTGACTCAGACTGAAGACTAACACTGTCTGTACAAATGATATTTCCCCTGTTGCTAGGAACATGTCTCTAATGGATTTATGGACATTTGGCATAGTAATAACAGAAAACATATTGTACAATTACAATGACTGACAAAATGACAATGAATTACAATGAATGATAAAATGATTACAGTAGCAGTAGAACCTGTGATAGAGATAGAAAGACACAGATGCACAGCGGCAGCAAATAATAAACTAACTATAAACTGTAATGGAGATATGGCAGCAATAATGACAGTAGTAATATGTGTAGTGGACGTCATGCTGAACCTGCTGGACGACAGAGCACAGAAACTCCGGGGAAGAAGTTTAGTAGTTAGCCAGCCCTAGCTATAAGCTCTTATCAAAAAGGAAAGTCTTAAAGGTGTTGACCGTGTCTGCCTCCTGAACCCAGAATGGTAGTTTGTTCCACAGAAGAGGAGCCTGATAGCTGAACCTGATAGCTGAAAACTCAACCAATTTACTTTTGGAAACTATAGAAACCACAAGGAACCCAGCGTCCTGAGAGCGCAGTGTTCTAGAGGGGTAGTAAGGTACTATGAGCTCTTTTAGATATGATGGTGCCTGATCATGAAGAGATTAAGGAGTAGAATTTTAAATTCTATTCTAGATTTAATAGGTAGCCAATCTCTGATCTTAGTTCCTGTCAGGACGCGTACAGCAGCATTCTGAATTAACTGCAAAGTCCTAAGAGACTTATTAGAGCAGCCTAATAACAAAGAGTTACAATAGTCCAGCCTTGAAGTAACAAATGCGTGGACTAGTTTTTCTGCATCCGCTTGAGAGACAATGCGACTGATTTTAGCGATGTTACGTAAGTGAAAGAATGCAGTCCTCTAAATTTGTTTTATGTGGATGTTAAAGGACAAATCCTGATCAAAAACAACTCCAAGATTCTTTACAGTGGAGCTGGAGGCCAGGGTGATCCCATCTAAAGTAACTAAGTCTCTAGAAAGAGAGTTTCTGAGGTGCTTGGGTCCAATTACAAAAACTTCAGTTTGTCTGAATCATTTTTATATCCTTAAGGCATGCTTGGAGTTTAGTTAACTGATTGGTTGCATCAGGCTTGATTGATAAATATAATTGGGTGTCGTCAGCATAACAATGAAAATTGATAGAGTGATTCCTAATAATGTTCCCTAGAGGAAGCATATATAAACTAAGTAGAAGTGGTCCAAGTACAGAACCTTGTGGGACTCCATGACAAACTTTGGTATGCATGAAGGATTCATCATTGACGTGAACAAACTGAGAACGATCTAAGAAATACGAGTTAAACCGGTTTAGGGCGGTTCCTTTGATGCCAATTTGATCTTCCAGTCTCTGTAAAAGAATTTGATGGTCAATGGTGTCAAATGCAGCACTAAGATCTAACAGGACAAGTACAGAGATGAGTCCTTTGTCTGATGCCATTAGGAGGTCATTTGTAACTTTGACTAATGCGGTCTCTGTGCTATGATGCACTCTAAATCCTGATTGAAAATCCTCAAATAGACTATTGTTATGTAGAAAGTCACACAGTTGATTAGCTACAGCTTTCTCAAGTATCTTAGACACAAAGGGAAGGTTTGATATCGGTCTGTAGTTGGCTAAGACCTCTGGGTCTAGAGTGGGCTTTTTAAGAAGAGGTTTAATCACAGCTACCTTAAAGGACTGTGGTACATATACAGTGTATGAATGTGTGTGAATGGGTGAATGAGATACGTACTGTAAAAGTGCTTTGAGTGTTTGGAAGACTATAGACGCTATACGTACATAAGTACAGTCGATTTACCATTTAATGTAGAAATATGGCCGAACGCTCACCCTGAATCACTTCTGAAAATGTTTTTCAAGTGTTTTTTTATTTTATTATTATTTATTTTTCTATTTCTGTGTTAGGTACAACATAAATATTTGGATGTTGCCTGTTACTCTAATTGTGCTAAAATAATCAAGAATCAAAAGAACCGCATAGTTCAGTCCAGTGGTGAAAGAAGTACTCGGATCCTTTGCTGAAGTGAAATAAGTATTCAAAATTATATTCAGGTAAAAGTACTTAAATATTACCAGCAAAATGTACAACTACTACCCAAGCAAAACGGCCTCTATCTTCAAGCCTTCAAGGTCGCGAACGATGTGTTCAAGTTAGAGGCATCTAGTGGTGTACTTGCTGTTTGCAATCCCCCCACCTCAACCTCTCCTTCCTAGCATGAAGGAGAAACTGCAGTACTCAACAAACAATGTGAAAGCCTCCCATCTATAGCCAGTGTTGGGTTTGTCTGTTCTGGGCTACATCCATGGCTGTCATGACTCACACCTCGTGCCAGGTACAGTTCATATACACCAGGACCTGCAGCCTGTGTGGATATAAATGTCTCATTCTAAGGTAACTACATGATTCTTATTTTCAGGTGACTATACAATAATCAAACTATACTGTAGTTGTGCTAGTTATGCTATGTTAGTTATTAGGTAAAATATATGTTTTTTTTATATATACCATAAGTGAAATAAATCTCACACACTGGATCTTTAAGTCGCACAACTTGTAGCAGATGGAGGACCATGCCACTCATTGGCTAAACAACCAACAAACACACAAACACACACTTTCCTCAGTCTGTGGCTGCAGTCTATTTTTGGTTGTTTTGCTTTCGTGCAGCTCTCCTCTCCAGGCCTCAGCGTGAAGGTATCTCAGGTCTGTGCTACCAGGACGAGCACATTCAACCACTGCAACACAAGCTGTTATATCTGGAACTACTGTACCAGTCAATACTGATGTTCATGGCTTACATTTTAATTCCTGCAAAAAATCCTTCTTGTGACGGTTTCAAAATTCAGCTCAGTTTCAAAGAAGTGGTGACTGAGGCTGTAGTTCAGTGCTGTAGAACTGTATATTGCCGTTTTCTCTCTACTACTCTGCATAAAATGGTCAAAATGATCTTCAGGTGCTGAGGAGACTGAGGTGCTTTTGCATGTGTTTAAAAGATTTTATGACACTGTGGTGGCATCTGCTGGGGAAGGGGACGCACAGAGAGGGACAGACAAAGACTCAGCATGTTGTCTTAAACAGCTTCATCAGCAACAGGCCGCTACACCCACAGTGCAAGAAGATACCAGCATGAAACGTGTCTATTAAAAAACTACACAGTATAAGGTATGGAAGCGCATTTCTTCTTTCTTTTAAAGATAATTTGTTTGGCTCAAGCTTTATTTGGATAGAGACAGCTTGAAGAGTGCCATAACGTCATAACGTGATAAGTGATATGTTTCACTGATTTATTTTTATTCCTGGTATGGCAGCAATACGCTTCCATAATAATGCATTTCTTATACAACAACATTACTATAAAACTGAATCTCTCTAAAATAGTTTCATCAACAGGAATGTTTCATTAGACAGCATTAGTTTGTACAGAAGAGGAGGGTGGAACAAAAACATACATGGTGTGAGAGGAGGCGTGCAACACTAAAGCTGTTCTTTTCAGTTAGAGAAGATCCATGATGGCGCTTTCATTTACTGTTATGTGTATCTGTGTTAGCATGAACCAGAGGCAGTGATCTAGCACAGATAATGCTGGTGATGATGCTGTGGTGTGTCTGAGAGCAGCCAGTGGAGACGGTGCTCCTAAAGACACTATCATGACAGCTACACACACACACACTTTTCCCTTCACACTTCCTGTGTCAGACTGGCAGGAATTGATAAGAATATCTATTTTAGTCTGAGTTTCCAGAAAGACCAGCGACTGAGAAGATGGATGGATCGTCTTCTGCCATCACTGTCAGCTTCAGAAGAGTTTCACCACTTTTCACACGCACACACACACACACACACACACACACACAGACACACACAGACACACACACACACACACACACACACACATTATCTGCTAAACTATTTTTGTGTGCCTGGGTGTTGCATGTTTGCACACACATGAATATTCCCCTGAGCCTTTGCATGCTTTGAAAACTTAGAAACTCAGCACATGCTAACCTCCTAGCTTCACTTGTGTAGGCCTTTTTGTGAAGAATGTTTAACAGATTATTGTGTTGATCACTTCATTCCCATCTGCATTGCTGACTCCTAATGTAAAGTCCCATGGTTAGTTTTGGGTCGAGACACTTCAGTTGGAAGTAGGACAGTTAAAAAAGGTTTGTTTCGTGTAGTTGCAATGCATGCATGTACTTAAGCCTGCACACATACTATCATCTGCTCACATGCACAGCAGAGTTGAAGGTTTTCAGTGTTTCTTCACTAAGCTGTAGCATGTGCTGTATAATGAGTGCTGGGATTAAAGTCACTCAGACAATGAGCTGTACGTCCATGTACGCTGCGAACAGCAGCAATAACAGCTGATCGCTAATTTGGCTGCTGTGAATGGTGCAAGTCTGTCGAACCGTTAGCAAATACAGGCTAAAAACAGGATTCAAAAGAAAACTCAATACCTACTTACAGCTGACATCCAATAGCACATTGGATGAGCTTCTTTTAGGTTGTCGTTTTAAATTTTTAAATAAGACCACCATATGTCATATTAGTAAAATATGGACATTTACCCCCCAGTAAAGTACAATAGAGCTCTTCCCATGGATAAAATGTTTTAAATGGACATTACTCTGGACCAGGAGGATCAGCTAGTCTGCTGAAAAACTGTAGGTGATTACAGCTGTAATTATTGCTGCAGAGCAAAAGAAAAATAACTTGCATACACACTCCCTAGATAATATTAAAAACACTGACCAGTACATGTAATATTCAAACCACCGCAACCCACCCAGGGAAAGCATTCTAAGGATGGATGGATTTGAAATTTGTCTCCTGATCAAATGTCTGAACAGAAACCTGAAATGTTTTTTGTTGAAGGTTTGATGCGGTTTGTTTTGTGGCACTGCCTGTTTGGAAGGTGAGATATGTGCTGCTTCAATTAACATAGAGTTGGAATAATTGGACAATAATAAAAAGGCTAAAAAATGTGGAAGGGAAAACAGCCTATTAAAAAAATAAAAGGACAGTCAGCTACAGACCATTTGGACATTAAATGATAGGCTTGCTCACTGGAAAGGCTGCGTTACACTTAATGGAACAGCCAGCATAGGTGTCACAGTTAATGAGCTATAGCTGCTGTATGTTTCTGTACCTGGTACCAGAGGTGTTAACAGCAGCTCTCTTGTTATCCATCATTATTTTATAATATAAAAATTAAATTTATATTGTAAAACCTCATAATATTATCATTGTAAAACAGCAACATTTATTTTTAGTATTGGTCACCAGGAGGAGACCATCACCATCATCTCCATGTCCGTTTGATTTTCCTCACAAACTGACTGTCTCTGCTGCTTGGTGCTATAAGCTGTTAGCACAGAGGGAGTAAAGGGAGTTTGATGTGAGCAGTGAGACTGAATTAGTGGTGAAAGGTGACTAAGTACTTCTACTCAGATATTCTCAAGTAAAGTACGTTTACGTATAATAAATGTATAATATTTTATAGAGGGGAATATTGTGCTTTTTAACTTTACTACATTTTATCTAGGCTAACTACTCAACTTACTTTGATTTAATTCATTAAACCTGATTTTTTGTTAGAGCAAGGGCCCCACAAATAACAACTAACTTGTGTGACTTAATGGTCCAGTGTGTCATATTTAGTTGACTCTAATTTCAGAATAAGGCATACATGGAGTATAATATTCATAAATATGAAGTTTTTGTTACCTTAGAATGACACCATAGATCCTCTTTAGTGGAGTCTGTCATGTTCCTACCGTAGCCCAGAACAGACAAACTAAACACTGTCTGATGGGACTTTCTCACAGGTTTTCCACATTTCGCAGCACCACCACCACCATTGTAGGAAGGAGAGGGTAAGGATGGAGTTGCAGTCAGCAGCAACAGTGCTAGATGCTCTAAATGCTACATTACAAAAGCAGTTATGATTTTAAATCTGTGTCTACACGGCTCTAAAGGAAAGCATTTTCTCTGTGTACCTTCACATTCCTACCACCGATCTTCAGACTCGCCTTTTTGTCTGTAACACATGGAGAGCTCGGACTCTCCATGCTGTGTTTACATACAGGATTCATTCCAGAAATTCAAGCTCTCGTCTTTTGTTGCGGACTCCTGGCTGCTGCAGTGGGAACATCATAAAGAAATCATTTAAATGTGTAATACATTCAAATGATTGAAATGCATCACGCAAACACTGAGTAAAACTGATAGCAATGATTTCACAATCATTGATTTAAACCCTAACCATACTCTAAGCCCACACAGCGATAAAGCTGGTCAAATCTGAACCCCAACACCACATCGAGTGACATCTACCCACGACTCCAAAGCACCCACTCCCAGCCCTGTCCCACCTACGTACACACACTTGGTGAGCGCACAAGTGGCGTCTGCCTAATACAAGAAAATTAGTTCAATTAGCACCTAGCTGATTCAGGCACAAAGTTCGTTTTTATTACTCTTTATGTGATGTTTACTGTCTAGCTTGAGTTTTGGTGCTTTTGAGAGTTCCATACTTTTCAAGATGTGTTTTGGCTAGCGTGATTAGCATTAGCTGACCGATCGTGTCAATTTATATTATTTGGTCTGTTAGTGCAACAAGATGTGTTTGTGTGTCTTATCTTTGATTAACTTTGGTTAAAATGGGATTTTCCATGATGTTGCTGTAATTGTAGCAGTTAAAAGAATCATAATTTCATTTAGTAAATCTTGTAAGGCTATGATAACTTTATTGCTATAAGGAAAAGTAACTATTTTTGTTTTGTCCTTTTCATAGCTCTTACGGTGTGTTCATAATTAAATACGGTTCACAAAACAAAGCAATATGAACCATCAGTTAAAGAGCACGACCATCATTCAGCCGGGGATGTTACACTCATCACTCTTCAAAGTCCAGTACCCTGACCAGAATCTGTTTTTATACTATGAACTTAACCCTGCTTATGGTGGCTTTGTCACAGTTAGGGTTAGGGTTAGGCAGGTGATTTACACATCCAGCAGAAACAGGGCAACATTTGGAGTCATGTTGCAGGAGGCCAGGTGGGTCCAAGTCCCAACTCTCTCCTTTCAGATCAGTTTCTGTGTTCGACAACACTTTAAGGGTAGACTGTGTTTGGCTCTTTAGCTGCTAAATGCTCCACTATGTTCACCAGCCAGTCGCTACCTCTGTATGCCACGCATGACAGACGGAGTTTAGCAAGGCTTGTTTTATGAAGACAGCAGCCTGCCAAGTAAGAGGCCATAAAACCAAAACAATGAGCTGAAAGCCACTAAAAAAGGCAATTGTGTACAGTCAAAGTTTATTAGTTAGACACAGGGCTAGCTTTAAATGATTACAGGACAGGCTTTTCCTGTGAGACACTGCAGATTGGACCGCTGTCATTGCTGTGGTCGCTGTGGCTGAGGAGGTTAGGGCTGGGTTTGAAAGGAAAATGGCATCAAAGAGCAGCAATTGTTGTTCTGTTAGTCTGTTCCTGTGGATAATAGCTCCATCAATCAAAACAAGTTACAATGTTAATCCCAACGACAAGTCTGGGCACAGGGCTGCTTTTCACTGCCTCATGCACGTTCACACAAAAAAATGCCAATCATGACATGCTCACATGCACACCTTCATCTGAATGCACCATCACAGTCTTGAACAAGGAGTGGCTGTAATAGACTTGCAGAGACTTGGCACCTGATGCTGTTAGCTCTGAAGAAGAGGCTGGAACAATATGCACATACGAGAAAGGTCAATTATTAAATGTATTAACACTCAAAGCCAGGATTTTAATGAGTTGGCTGCAAAACTAAACATTAACAGAGCAGGAGGAGGATAGACTGATGCACACACTGCAGACACCTGTGTAAGCAGCTTAACTCTGTCATGTTGGCTTATATATTGCTACACAACAGTAGCTAAGAAAAGTAGCTTTTGGTCACAACTCAGGTTTGCTTGTCTTTGTCCTCATTAAGAACATCTCCAAGTTTGATCTCCAAACCCCAGATGAAAATTTCAGTCATTTTTTAAAGTCCATCAGCACTAAACTAACAGTCTAACATGTGACAACACACAGTGGGATCTGCAGCAGCTTCTACAGGTGAACAATGACAGCGTTGGCAGTGTTTGTAGTCTGTTATGGACAGAAATAGACCACCTGCTGGAAAGAAGCACTTGCACTGTGTCGTAGTTCAACAATTGACATTTCTTTAGGAGTGACTCTGAAAGACAGAAATCAGAACTGAAATAGTGGGCTGACTTAGAGAGCCCCTGGCATCATTATTTTGTTGGTGAGCACATTTATTAGAGCTGGCTGTGATAAAGCAGTGGAGGTGGATCCTCATCTCAGACACAAAAGCTGTACCATGCCAAGGAGAAGCACTGAGCCTCCGTTTAATCCCGGGCAGCCCTGCAGGAGGAGGAGGATGATGCAGAGGACAACCTATTATGTAACACACAGGAGTGCTGCAGCAGCACAAATGTTCATTACACACCGGCACACTTTACTGCGCGGACTCACGATGGACACACACTGACACAAGCACTCCCGTGCACGGACAGTCGCTCATGAATAGTCTTTGCACTTATTCTTACCATTCTATCTTCTTCTTTATGTGTGCAGCACTCTGCTGCTGCAGCGCCGCGCAGGGAAACACCGAGCAACACGAATCCACATGAAACTTTAACTTGTGATCATGTTTTTATCATACATGTGCCGAATTCAACACGAGTCTGTCTGCTGCGAGAACAAGGGCTAAGTTTCCCGGTAAACGAGCAAACGCTTTGGACTAAACGTCATGCGTCAGGCTCATTACGGTATCAAACAACATACACCTGTGAGGAACAACAGGAGGGCTACAGTGTCTCTTACCCTCATGTCATGTGGGACGAACAACCTGCGTGTCTGCAGCTTTCACCTGGTGGAGACACCCCCGACCGACTCCATCACGTCCGAACGCACAGTCATCCCGGAATACCAGAACGGAGAGCAACGGTCCAACACGGGCTGATCCCCGGTACAGGTGATCAGTGACTGCTGCAGAGTCTGACCAGCTGAGTCACGACGAAGCCTACACACACACACACACACACACACACACACACACACACACACGTGGATAAAATCAAATATCTCCGTTTCCCTCCATTTAAATATGATTTTTTATTTTTCAAATTCTGATACTATTTTAATAATAAAGCAGTGAGTCATCCAGCTCCATGCTTGATGCTGTTTTTTTCTAGTTGAAATCCTCTACAAATACACAGGCGTTCCCTGTCTTATAGTTAATATTAGTATACAATTATAATATGTATTTTTAATCATTCATCATTTTTAATGGCCAACTCCACTTCTTCCCGCATACCGCCTCGCCTCACCTGCGCGGACAGTGTTTTCAGTCCTGACACTGCCACCCAGTGGCCAAATGAAGACTGACGCGTGGAAACAGTGAGATGAAAACAGAGGACAGAAGGGACGTGTATGAATAATTCAAGTCCAAATGTGTACGATTTAAGGAGGGATTCAGAGGGCTTTGTGTAGAGTATATGGCATAGATGGAATATGATATCCATAAATATGTTCATATGTGTTCATCATGAGTGTATAATCACCGGGAAATAAGAATCTGTATGTTTTAGTTAAGGAGACGTCTTTATCTGCAGATCCACAGGAGGTTCTCTTCCATGGACTCATTTTTCTACACAGGGCCTTTCACATGTTTCACACATTTCACAGCCACCGGAGTTTCTCCTTCATTCAGAAAGGAATGAGAAAACACATTTATTTATTAAAGCATTTTACACTGACTTTTTCAAAGATTTCATTTACTAATTTATCTCTGCTTTTATTTATCTATTAATTTATTGTCTCATAGTATTAAAAATAGTGATGTAAACAATGTAACAGTGATATTATGGAACAGTGTGGCAGTCTTAGTCTCACTACTTAATAATGTAACAAAGCTACAGTGTAACAGAGTGTGGGTGTTTGGTTCAGTGGAACTTTGTCACGTTACAGTTCAGGAAGTAAACTATTTTCAAATTAAAATACGGAATTGTAAACAGTGAGAAACAGGAACTATGAGATGAGTGAATAACACCTTTTACTGTTCATTTAGTATTGCTGTAGAACATGTTGGTTACTGAAAGGTAAGTGTTTCCGCTGGTGTTTGTTAGCTGTATCTGATAACCTGCATTGGATGCAGCCCTTTGATAGCCACCCGGACAGAAGCTGCACTTGAAGTTCATGTCATACACTTGCAACAGTAGCTCTACCACTCAGAGTGAAGTGCTTTCAGGAGCAGTAAAGGTGGCGTGAAACAAAACACAAGAGATTTATTGTCATTGTCAAGTAAAAACACACGGTTTATACAGCAATGAAATTCTTATTTTACAAAATACACAACACAATAATAGAATAAAGAGTAAAATTATTTATATATATATATATATATATATATATATATATATATATATATATATATATATATATATATATATATATATATAGTTTAAAGTACAGAGCAGTTGCAGGTGTTCTGTACCTCACAGTAACAGTTCAAATGACATTACATCAATGTTAAAGTAGGGAGTTTTATTCATTGTAACTGGACGTGTAGATATATTGACAAATACTGGCAAGATGTAGAACATCAACTACATTTCATTTTTGACATTAAACCTAAAAAAGAACCGGTGTGTCTACTCTTTGGACTGGCAGACACACAACTGAAAAGTGCACATTCCAAAAGACTTCTCTATTCTCACTTTTTGTGCAAGGAAGAACATATTGCTGAAGTGGATAGACTGTAAACCCCCCACAATAGCTGGGTGACATAAGGATATTTTGGATATGTTGCCCATGGAATACTTTACATACAGGTCCTGATATATGTCTGGGGTTTTCTGGTCCCCATTCCTGACTTATATTGGTACAAGACTAGTTGCCAATGTGTTGAAGAGCCTGGCGGACCATAAGTGAGAAAACACAGCATGGCTCAACACATACCTGAGTTACCTACCTACCTGAGTTACTCAGCACCTGATGTTAATGATGCTGCTGTGGTGGATTGTAAAAACTGGATGCTGTCTTTGGGGGGATTTCCCCCATTCTCATTCTTATATACAATATATGATTCTCTTGTTTATGAATGATATGGCCCCATCCCCTGTTGTTTTTGTTGTTATGGTTGTTTTTTGTCTAAGACAGCACTGATTGTCTGTTTTTGTGACTGTATATGTTAGTTTGTGTATATGTAAAAAGAAAATACAAATAGAGTGTGTGAAACAAAGTACAGCAGGAACAATCCAATCACATTTTTCACAGTGACTTTGTATGAACTTCCTGTTTTTTCAGCCATGAATTGAGATATGTCATGACAAAAACTTTCATAATCACCCTGACTGTTTGTACACTGTGTGAGTGTGTGTCACCCTGCAACGTGACTTCCACTCGCTCTGCCTTATTGCTGTGCAACCCCCCCCCCCCACACACACACACACACACACACAGCATAAAACTTAATGTGTGGTATTTTATTGTTTATTTCAGAAGCAGACATTTGTGTCTGTGAATAGACACAGACACAGACACACACACACACACACACACACACACACACACACACACACACACACACACATGACAAGATAGTGTAGCTAAATCCTGAGGCTGACACCTTAACAGTGTTACTAAACTTGATTTAGAGGCGCATAAAAAAAGAGCCTCGCTGCCAATAAAGTCATTACACATTTATAGAACACACTCCACTTGAGGACATGAACGAAAACAATGATACACATCACTGCAAAAGTTAGTTTATCAAAAATTGACGTGACCTACAATAGAAAATGAAATGACAAAACTCTTCATTCATGGACCACTGGGAGGATAAAGACTAGTCAATACTACAAATACATAATATTGAAAGCGAAGGAAAAAAAACACAAAAAATTAGTAAAGCGTAAAAAAAGAAAAAAAAATGGGAGAAATTGCGCAGGCGCAGTTGCGGGTGATCATTGGAGCGCACGAGCGCGCTCATTGCACAAGCTGTGAAACGACGTCAAGCTCACTAAACGAAAGATTTGACGCTCGGGTCGTCATTTTCAAAATTAAGCACGGGTTTAAAAATGATGCCATTAAGAATATTAAAACATGAGATAGTCTTACTTTTTCCACAACAAATGTCCCAAATAAGCTATACAAGTTGTACATACACAAATGCTCAGCACAGGATTCTCTTATAAGATCAGAATGACGCCACTCCTAATATACTGTGTTTTATTTTGAAAGGTTGAACCGGAGTCTGCTGCTCTGTGTTGCAGCTCTTAGCGGCGTCACAGCATCTATCGGAGGCAGAGGGAGAGGCAGGGAGAGCTCCGGTACCCTGAGCGGCTGGCAGCGGGAGGCGTCCGGTTCAACCGAACAAACCCGGGATACCGAGGGGCGGGAATCATGGGAAATAGTCCAGGGCATATCTGGAACAGCAGCCACGGAGAAAACACGTCTTCTGTCCACGCGGAGCGGGGAATATAAGCACTGACGTTTAAAGATAAGAAGAAAGGAGCACATACAGTCGGACTGCTCTCTCTCCATCTCCTCCATTTTGGTTGTCAGTGATGGAGCACATCCCGACGCCCAAGGTAACAACACCCCGCATACAAACAGTGACACGGCTCTTTCTGTGTTTCTTTCCCTGTGTCCGTTCGTTTAGCTCTCTGTTCAGCGACACGGCAGGTCCTCCTCCCGCCTCCTGTCCGTCCATCTCTCCATCTCATCCCCCGCTGCCTCCGTTACACGACGCGGTGTTTCTGCGAGGCATCCCAAAACTGTCCGAAGGAAAGACCCTGACATGGGACATCATGCTAGCAGTGCGTTTCGTGACGCCATGGGTCTAAACCCTCCGTGTCCAAGCAGCGTGGGCCAGCTTACCTTCTGCTCCACAGACACGAACCCACCGTGTTCACAGGGAGCAGTAGTCTCTGTGAAGCTATAGCGTCATGTGTCCGATAAAGGATGCAGGAACCGTATCTAGAAACACACCTGGCGCACGAGCCTGTTATGGTGCTCACGTGCTCCTACTTGACGTTCAGTATATATATTTTTATGACTAGTGAAGTGATGACACATAGCCGAGGTGTTCTGCCTCACACACACACACATCTGCACGGCCATGACGTAGCACTGTGCGGGTAACCACCATTTTCCTCCTTTGTGCCAGAGACACACCATCCTCCTGCTCATGCCACATCATCATGGTGCTGTGTGTTTATGGACCATACGAATGATAGCCAGAGTACACACACATACACACACACAACAAACAGTAACAGATCCTCATAAGTAACTCATTAGCTCTTAGATGCCAACCTTTGTTTGTTGTTCCATATAAATCCTCACTGACTGAATGACCTTGATTTCCAGACACTCTTTCAATTTGAGCTCTGTGAGCGCTGTTGAGTCATGCCAGAGGATACCATGAGCTGTTATTACAGTGAAATGACCTGTGTGTGTGTGTGTGTGTGTGATCGATCCCTGCCAGGTGGAAAACGTGCGTCTCCTGGACCGGTCGTCGGGCCAGAGAAAGGCCAGCACCGGGACCCTCTACCTTTCTGCCACACACACCATCTTCGTCGAGAACAACCCCGAGACACGCAAGGAGACATGGGTAAGCTGGAGAGCGAGGGGTATGTGAGGGGAGCGCTTCCCGTGAGTAATCCCTTCAACACTCAGTCCACGTCACAGTGTTTGTGATCTGAAGTCAACCCTCGCTTTCTTCCTTAATTCACTGACTCATATCTGCAGTCTAGCTCTCGATTGTTGTTCCTATGCAACCGTGTAACCTGACTTAAATATTTCTCCGTCCATACATCTACCAAGAATTATACAGCACTAAAACATATATATTTCTACCCAGTAATGTGCACCAGGCTGCAGTAAATGGGCAAACTGTGTAGTAGACACACTTCTGTTGTCCAGAATGTGCATATGCTACAGACAGATAATACTCATCATATGTCACATTAGTTGCAGAAACATCAAAATAGTTTCTCCACACAAACATGCATCAACAACAACAGCTGAATGACACAGAGAGGTCTGACCAAATCATTTGATGGTTTCCTCCCTCGACTGCTAGAGGAAGGCTGGATGCAGCGTAGCTGTAGGCAGCGTTTAAAACATGACATGAAATGTTCCAATCCAAATTTAGGAAATGTTTGCGTTTATTACTTCAAAAAATCAGCTGAAGTACATTTAGTAAATCCAGTACAAAAGAGAAACACAACGATAAAGCAGGTGCATAAGTAAGTAAAGCACTGTCATGGTGACAGATTGGGCAGTGGGAAGTTAGCTATTTTTTTTAAATATGTATATATGTATATTGGCCTTCTCAAGTTTATTGTATAGGTGCAGCTGAAGAGTGACAGGAATGGGGGAGAGATGGGGAACGACATGCAGCAAAGGGGAGCTAGAAGTTAGCTATTTTTGAACTTCAGTGTGAAATCATTTGAACGAAAGAGCTGACATTACGTCATCACTGAGTGTGTGAGTGCTGGGTTTCCAGATACAGGAAGGAAAGATGGCACCCCTCCCCCCTCCTGGAGGACACTGCCCCATCCCTCTGGAACCTGACTAGATAAAACAGGCGTCCAGGGGTGTCCGGTTTCATCCGACAGGCACCGACTCTGTCCAACACATTAGCAGGAACAAAGAGGACCAATTCCAATTAGCTCGTGTCAAAACGAAAGGGTTGCTAAAGCAACCGCCTGCTTCTTCCTCTTCTTCTTCTTCACTGCACGCCATGCACCGCGAGAAAAGCCCAGGAGCTTCCCCATAAACTGATGCTGACAGTCCTTCCTCAATATTCGAGATCACAAGACACATTACAAAATATGATAATAATAATATATGATGTTGAAAGAGAGGAGCAGATGAAAAGCTTGTTAGTTATTTAGTTATTCACAAAACTTTATAGACCAAAAGGTGCATTGTGTGTGTTTTTTTTCTATGTTTAAGTTAGATGAATGTCCACAGTGGATAATAGGATAGGTGTGTGTGTGTGTTTCAGGTGCTGCACAGCATGGTGAGTAGTGTGGAGAGGCCACCAACCATTCCTGCTGGAAGTCAGCTGATCCTGCGCTGTAAGGACTTTCGGGTCTTCCAGATCCTCATCCCGCAAGAGAGAGACTGTTTGGATGTCCACGCCTCATTGGTCAGGTTGTCACGACCAGGTGTGTGTGTGTGTGTGTGTGTGTGTTTATATCCATACGTGCTTGTATGTGTGTTAACACTCTGGCAGTGTGTCATGAACAGGTGTGTTTGTGTGATGCTTTGGCTAAATGTATGTTATGCTAATTCAGAATTCTCCTCTCCTCTTCTCAGAGAAATACAGTGAGCTGTACTGCCTGTCCTTCAACCCCAATGTGAACAAAGAGGAGAGAGAAGAGTCGTGGAGCTTCATAGACCTCATGGCCGACTACAAGAGGATGGGGGTTCCTAATAACCTGTGGGTCACTACAGCGGCCAACAGTGAATACAGGGTCAGTCTCAAGTGTTTTTTAACAGGAACAGGAGAAGCAGTCAGTCAGGGAAAGTTTTAAAGATAACTGTGCTGGATCATAGTACTGGAGATGAAGCTACTTCTGGCATAAAACAAGTTGGAGTTGAAGTGAAGTTCTACCTCTATTAAAGCCACTCTTCTAATATACTCTATGTTGTGTAGCTGTCTGCATGTTTCTCTTGTTGAGTGCAGTGAACAGGACATTTAGAAGGTCAGAGATTAGATAGTACAAGCCTTGCGTCAGCCTTACTGGCTCCTTGTCAGCAGCTACCTCCTCTAAAACGTGAAGCATACAGCAGCCCTCTCAGAGGGAGACCAACCAGTCAACTTTATTAAGTATTATTTTAGTCTTTAAGCTCAGTCTGCCTCCAGAACATTATTCACAAGGCTGGTGGAGTGTTTACAGAGTACATATTAAATATCTTACGTCAATATTTCTGTTAAGGAATATTCTGACATTTCTCGGGAGAACACTTTTCTTGCAGAGTTAGTAGCGCTCTCATGACTACTAAGTATGAGGCTACTGCCAGCCAGTGGCTAGCTTAGTTTGTTAAAGACCTGGTCTTATAAACACGAGGAGCTGTCCCTGCCATAGACTGTATGAAACAGGTCACTGCCAATCCATGCCACCGGCCTGATCTGTACTGCGTATGTGCAACTCCCAACAGAGGTGAGGTCACTCGTTAGCTGCTTCCATCATCAGCCCTGGAGTAAAGCATGGATTTAATGAAGAATTAAGAATTGAAGACTCTTTAAAAACATCTTCTGAATAAGGTTGTGTTGGAGGTCCTCATGGATGGACATTTATTGATAGATGTAAAATGTAAAATGACATGTACAGAATAACTGAGTAAAAATCAAATGAACAGCACCAATCCCCATAACAACTGTCTATATCCTATCCTACCTCTCTGTATGCTGCACTACAGGGTGGAACTCTCCCAAATATCTGTCATCATGATACAACAAACACACAACAACATTACTTACAAAAAACACAAATGTACTTGAATGGGTCACTAAATTCATCATTCTCCACCATTCACAGAAGTTTCCGTTTCAGTTGTTCTTCAACTCTGAACTCATGTATATCTAACTTGGTGTCACCAATATATGTGTGTGTGTGTGTGTGTGTGTGTGTGTGTGTGTGTGTATCCTCTCCCAGGTGTGTGATACGTACCCGTCAGAGTTGTTTGTTCCGAAATCAGCCACACCTGCCATCATCGTGGGCAGCTCAAGGTTCAGGAGTCGAGGACGATTTCCCGCTCTGTCCTATTTCCACCAGGACACGCTGGTGAGTGTGACACACACACACACAGCACACACATACACCCCCAAAGCAAAACCCTCAGAATCATCCTGTTGTGACTGACTGTGTGCTAACACATAAAACATGTTTCATACAGGCAGCTGTGTGCCGGTGCAGTCAGCCTCTGTCGGGCTTCAGTGGACGCTGTCAGGAAGACGAGATGATGCTGCAGGCTGTGATGAAGTCCAACCCTGGCAGTGACTACATCTATGTGGTGGACACCAGGCCCAAGGTAACAAACAAACACACACACACACACACACACACACACACACACACACACACACACACACACTTTCTCAGTCACACATCTACAAGGGGTTAAAGTGGGCCAGAGGTAAAGATAAATTCAGTTCTATTTGTTTATTCGACTCTTTGGTGGTAAAGTTTTTTAATGAACAGTGTGACTTCTGAATGAGTTTATTTTCATGTTTGTTTGTCTTGTGTGATAACCTTCATTACATGATGTCACTTCCTGTGCTCTTCTTGTTTTCTGTCATCACAGTCTGAAACTCAGAAACACTGAACTGATCATTAGATTTATAGAATCAGCAGGAAACAGGCTGCAGCCCATATGGTTCCCCGTCTACCAAATCCCACTTCAACTCCTGAGCACAGTGAATAACACAAATACACAATGAGCTATAATATTCTCATATAAAGTACTGTGTGTGTGTGTGTGTGTGTGTGTGTGTGTGTGTGTGTGTGTGTGTGTGTGTGTGTGTGTGTGTGTGTGTGTGTGTGTGTGTGTGTGTGTCCAGCTGAATGCCATGGCAAACCGAGCAGCGGGTAAAGGCTACGAGAACGAGGACCACTACAGCAACATCAAGCTGCAGTTCATTGGCATCGAAAACATTCATGTAATGAGGAGCAGCCAGCAGAAAATCATCGACGGTGAGAAGAGAGTGTGTGTGTGTGTGTGTACGCAGCATGAGATGGACAGAGTGAAACAGCTGTCTGAAGAGGAGGAAATATTAAAGTTATTACACAGAGCTGCTGTCAGTTAACACACACACGTCCTCTCATACTATCTTTTCCTGTGAAGTGTTTGTTTGTAACCCCCCCCCCTCTCCCTCCCTCTCTCTCGCCCCCCCTCTCTCTCCCCCTCTCTCCCTCCCTCTCTCTCTCTGCCCCTCTCTCTCTCTCCCTCTTCTCTCCCTCTCTCCCCCTCTCTCCCCCCTCTCTCTCTCTCTCCCTCTTCTCTCCCTCTCTTTATGCAGTGGGTGAGATGAGAGCTCCGTCCATGACTGACTTCCTGTGGGGTCTGGAGAACTCTGGTTGGCTCAAACACATTAAAGCCATACTGGATGCTGGAGTCTTCATATCGAGGGTAGGCAGGCAGCAGCACACATGGACACACAGTAGAGCTGCCACGATTAGTTGATTAGTCACGATTATGTCGACCAACAAAATCGTCGACAACTAATTTAGTAGTCGACGCATCTTTTTTTTGTTTTTTTTTTTACTTTGCTTTTCTCTCGAAATTGTGGCTGCAGCTTCCACTGCCGCGTCTGCCTTTCTGTCACACACACACACACACACACACCCCTACACACATGCGCAGTAGTGGTAATCGGTGTCAGGCCTGACTGTACCGTAAATGACACCATAACACAGACCCTCCAGGAATTAAGGAACAATGTTGCGATTTGCAACTTCAGCGCAACTTCAGTGAATGCCTGTGAATTCAGGGCAGTGTTGCAATTTTAACCAATCACCGCGATTTTTCCACAACTTCCGCGCAGTCTGCCCGGGGGATTCAACGGGTCAGGGACGGCAGCACGGTCTGGAAGGATCCCCTCGTGGGACCTCTTCCTGGTGCTGGCTGGCCTCCCCCGGGCGCATTTCCTCCATGGTGGCTCTGGGTCGGCATAGAAAGACTCTTTACAGCGGCTCTCCCACCCGCCCCTCTCCGGGACAGTCAATTTACGTATGATCCGTTTAGTCGACTAATTGAAAAAATTATCTGTGATTAGTCGACTATCAGAATAATCTTTTGTGGCAACCCTAACACACACATACACACAGTCCCTAATAAAACACTTTGCCATGTTAATAAAAAACAGTACAGTCGTCCCTCGCTATATCGCGGTTCACTTTTCACGGACTCGCTGTTTCGTGGATTTTTTTTGGGGTAATTTTACGTTTTTTTTTACAGCGTACTGTACAGTATGAACACGCATTGTGTTCTCCGTCCTAAATTGGCTAAGGGAGAACCGCACATGTTTTCTGCCTCCTGTTTAAGGGAGTACTGTACAAAATGCGTGTAAAAAGGTGTATGAAAGTGTGTGGTTAGGGGTTTTACAGCCTTAAAACATGTGTAATAATTGTAATACTCACTTAACGGTTTTCGTTTATTGCGGGTTATTTTTAGAACGTATCCCCCGCGATAAACGAGGGACCACTGTACTATCATTTCCATACTGGTCATTATGACCTAGTTACTCTATATTTTGTGATTTTTTTTTTCTTTTTTATATTCTATTCATTATTTAATCTACACATTATGGAGAATTATAACGACTGTTTTGTCCAATAAACACAATAAACCCTTCTCTGCCTGTTTGTCTCTGTCTGTCTGTCTGTCTGTCTGCTGCCTGTCTGTCTGTCTGTCTGTCTGTTTGTGTGTGTGTATGTCTGTGTGTGTCTTTCTCTCAGGCAGTTGCTGATGAAGGGGTCAGTGTGTTGGTTCACTGTTCAGACGGCTGGGACAGGACGGCGCAGGCCTGCTCTGTAGCCAGTATCCTGTTGGACCCGTTCTACAGAACCACCAAAGGACTCATGGTAACACACAAATACTGACCAGCTACTCTACTTCTTCTTCTTCTGAGACTCTTCTCGTTCTTATCACAGACGTGAGCCACCTCTTCCTGTCTCCCTTCTCCTCCCTTCCTTCCCATTTCCTCCTCCTCCCCTCCAGGTGCTGATAGAGAGAGACTGGGTTTCCTTTGGACACAAGTTTTCCCACAGGTCAGTGACTGTGTCTGCAGAGTAATTTTATTTTGTAAGACAGGCCCAACTGTTACTCTCCCTCAGCTGAACGTTCTAATAGAAATAAATATGTAATATAAAAAAGAAAACACAGGCCAGATTGATTGTTTTACTTTTCTAAAGTTCAAATCACATGTTTAAACTACGCTAAAAGAAGTTTCAGGCAGAGGAGGAACACACGTTGGATCTCTTGTGGTCCGTTTGGTCTCTGTATAGATGAAGTGACAGACAGAGAAAGACTAATGGAACATTGGATGACAGAGACATAAGTAGTAAGAAGACTTAGACCATAGAGATATTTCACAATGTTGTCTCTTACATCATTCAAAGTTGTAAAAGTTGTAGCGTGATGGACAGTAAAGACGGAGCCGTGTCCCCGCAGGTACGCTCACCTGGATGGAGATCCTAAGGAGGTGTCTCCCGTCATTGATCAGTTCCTGGAGTGTGTGTGGCAGCTGTCCGAGCAGTTCCCGTGTGCCTTTGAGTTCAACGAGCGCTTCCTTATCGCCGTACACACACACGTTTACTCCTGTCATTTTGGAAACTTCCTGGGCAACTGTCAGAAGGAACGCAGGGATATGAGGTAGGACCGACACACGCACGCACGCACACACACACACACACACAGCATAATACTGGTATTTTGTCGTTTATTTCAGAAGCAAACTTTTGTCTTTTCTGCTTTGGTAAAACTGTCACAGTTCATAACCATAAAAACATGAATAGGCAGATTCACAGCCGTCACTCTCCACTTTACTGCAGTTACATGAGGCTGCAGACAGAGCACAGCAGTGTGTGACCTCATCTATGACACAGCACTGGAACATCCATATAATCAATGCATTTGGCCTCAAAGTTGTCCTGGATGAACTTCTGCCACATAGTTGGCATCAGGATGAAAAGGAGGGTGCTGCCCTGTTCTGCTTTATGCTGAGTGTGCATTTACATGAAAGTAATAAAGATCTCGACTGTTTTCTGCCTCGGCTCATAAGGTGCTCAGTACCTTGAAGTCACCATCATCTCTTCTGTAACAGAAATCACTTAGGAATGTACAACCAGATTTCTAAAAAGGTCATCTCACTCTGTAAAATGTAAACTAAATGTGTAAAACCCAACAACATGTTTGAAAAAAGTTACAACAAGCAACAACAGATTAAAAGGTGGTGAAGGCAAACAGCTGGTGTAACGTCTGACAGTGAATGAGGTGAACTGTCAGCAGGTTAGTACAAGTCTTTGAGTCTTTGTGAAGTAAAGATGGTCTTCAGGGCTTCACCACTCTGTTAAAGACCATGCTGGCAGTGCATTTCTTCGTCTCCACTTCATCGTTTCCTTCAAAGACTGAGAGAATCAGAAGAAATTTCTCTAATACCAAAATCTAATATAGATGTTGGCGATGTTCAGGCCCTGCAGACAGCACTGCATCAGAAACAGACAGCAGGAACACTTCCAAAAACCACCAATGCAAACTGAAACTCGAGCGTTCAAAGAGGACACTGTATACAGACCAGATGCAGACCTGCTGCCGCCTCGTCTGTCTCTTTGTACATCATGTTTCAGTTTGCCATCCTCGGGAACGTGATACCTCAGCAACGTCTTCAGGGAATTTCTTCAGATTTGGTGGTCAAAGGTCACTGTGATCGAACTAAAGGCTAATTATTTCAAATGAAGTGATGATGTTTTTATATCCAAAATACCATGGCCATGTTCTAGAAGAGGAGTCACAGTGATCAGGTGACTAATCTTGGGTGCTTGTTGGTGATTGTACAGATCTTCTGTGCTGCTGGTTTAAGATTTCAAATGTGAAGCTGCTTTGTAGCATCATCTACTGTCATGGCTACAACTTGTTTTTCTCAGTGAACTTGCACACTAAGAGACAAACAACAGGTAGTCCAATACAGGCTCATTGGTTTTGCTGATATTGAACATTAGGTGATTGTTCGTGATCCAATCAGGAGAAGCCCCCTCACCTTGCCACTCTGTCAGTGTTGAAGAAAAATCAGCATCACTGTAGCAATAGATAACGATCCTGACTGTTCATGTGTGAACTCCATGGGTGGAAATGAGCGTGTGCGCGCGTGTGTGTGTGTGTTACTCCAGGCTTCACGAGCGGAGTCACTCTGTGTGGCCTCAGCTGTGGAAGGACAGAGCCGAGTACGCCAACCCTTTGTACAAGGCCGAGCTGAGCCAGACTCAGGGTGTCCTGAGACCCAACACCACCCCCTACTGCTTTAAGTGAGTCACTGCAGCACACACATCCACTGAGACCTCATGACTGAAGTCACAGACAGCTGAAGGACATTTAGTATGTAGTGTAGAAATGAGAAGTGTCCCTGCTCTTTGTCCAACAACATTATAATAAAAAGGTAATTAAAGATCACTCAAATGTCCCCTCTCTTCTCGTCTCCAGAATGTGGAAGGGTCTCTATAACCACGTGGAGAAATCGACGCCTCCTCGCCAGTCACCTGCTGACTTCCTGTCTGCCGTGAGGGAGGAGACCCAACAGCTGGAGGAGGAGCTGACTAATCACCAGGAGGTACCGCCAGGAGGAAACGCTCACCACCACCTGGGCTCCAGACAAGGCATACAACACACAAAGACACCCCCTTTTACGACACCACCATAACCCCCCTTCAATTCAGCCTCCACCTCTGCACAATGAATCTGACAAAGACAAACGTCCCTCTGAAACATGGAGATTCTCCTTTCTGCCCAAATGAAACCAAATCAAAAAATAACAGTGAGTTAAAACAGAGAAGCTGACAGCCATTTGGCACTTTACTGTCCTGGAGGTAGTAAAGTTCAAATCCAGCTGGAACTTTCCACATAAAACAAACAGAGCCGGATATAAACAAGTGTAATGCTCTGTACATCCTAAGCCAGTGCGTGGAGGGGACATACAACACTAAGGCTGCCTTCAGACAGGGTCAGGCGTCTCCCTCAAACCATCAAATCTAATCCAGCTTCTTCGTGTCATTATTTTGGGTATAAATTGTGAGTCACACTCAGATTTAAAAGCTGGTACATGAACACACAAACAGGTAGATTTTAGAGTTTAGTCCGTGAATCCACCTGGATAGTCTCTGATTCAGAGACATTTCAGGCTGTTTGTGGAGGTTTGACCGATCTGAGTGTTTGATTGGTTGTCGGAGTGTGACGTGGGGCTAAGTTTTCCCAAAAGTTGGATCTGGATCAACTTCTCCGTTGCATGCCACTGAAATAAATGGAAAACCTTAGTTTGAATGAAAGCTCAACACTGTGGTGGAGTAACTGAGCATTTCCAAGTTTTGGAAAAACGCAATCTGACGTCACACTGCAGCCACCAAACGATCAGACCGGAGAGGAACACAGACACAGACAGTGAATGAGAGTAAGGGAGCACTGGCCTCCATGAAGTCGGTTAATCAGTGAAATAAAAAGTGATTTCCTGATTGTTTCACAGTGTGACCATGTTTACAGTCATACTAACAGGTTACAAGATTAATATGAGCTCTGTGGCTTTCTCTACAGGGAGCACAGGAAACTGGAGGATTGATCCACAGATTGATTGGAAATATTTCTACACTTCCTCTTTTAGACTGACTGTCACAGCCCTCCTCTGCTCAAACATGCATTCTTCTCTGTGTTACTTTGAATTTAAGTTTAACACGAGTACATTTGACATCACCGACCTGCAGCTTGGACTAGTCTGAGCTGAACACTGAGAATGCAGCATATTAGACGGTGATTATTATTCAAAGCAGACTATTATTCTTAATATAGCCTCTTTAACTCTGCCGGTCTGGCAGGGTTTACCAGCCGAGGACTCATGGTGTACATATGTGTAAAGATTTGTTGCCACAACTCCAAATCAACTTCTGTCCTCAGTGTTCCAAATTCTACTTTCACAGTCACAGACAATAACAATGGCAAAACGTCTCTGTCCAATGCTATTTTGGTCTGTTCTCTACATGACGTGGAGCCATGCCTGTCCCAAACTGAAGTTCAGCAATCACTGGCTTCACTGCACTCCCTCACTCTGATCCATGGAAGTTAACAAAAGTCAATAAGAAATTGAGAGTCATGTTTGTGTCCGTCTTTGTGCCCCCTGGGACGACGGGCCTTTAGTTTGGATGTTTGTAACCAGAGCTGAATGTCCTCAGATGATAACAACTAAATGAAAAAGAAATTAGAAGATGTGTGAGTGTATCAGCCGATTGAAGAGTGTGTGTGTTTCTGGTTGTTCTCTCTGCAGAGGATCGCAGCTCTGACCGGGAGGCCAATCACATGGGAGAAGATGGAGGTTCCGAGGAGGAGGACTAGCCACCTGCGGCAGAGACACTGCGGGCCGGACCCGCCCACCACTTACACAGGACCCAATCACCAGCCCTGTACAGGACAACGGCCATGCACTCGCCTGTGAAACAGCCAATCAGAAGGCTCAGACCAAGGACCCCGCCCTCACCCTGCCTCTGGGGCCGCACGGCCACCTCAAGAGCCACGACCCCGATGACCTCTTCACCTGCAGCGACCTGGAGTCAGGCGTGGCCGACCTCAGCAGCCGCTCGTCCAGTGGCGGGGACGACAGGAAGGACCCGGACTCAGACGAGGCTGCCTTTATCACTGCCTGACTGTTAAAAGAGAATCCTGGCGGCAGGCTGGGAGGCCAAAGAGGATCCCAGTAACAAACCAGTACATCCCCGAATATTTATTAAGCACGTGGAGGGAGGTAAAGATGTGTGGCAGTGTTAGCACCAACACGAAGGCACGGAAAGATGTTTTTTTAAAGCTCATGTTTTGTTTGTCTGTTTTTTTATACGTGGGTTCACTTCCTGTCACGTGTACTGTGTTTAAAGAACGCTCTGTTGCTGCTGCGGGGCAGACCAATGTGAAACCAGCCGGCTGACAAACAAACCTGAACATGGCTTCATGTTCATCATGTTAGATAACTTCAGCGTGTTGGAAGATGAACTGATGCTTCACTGACATCCAGTCTTCCTTCTGCAGTGTAACATAATATGAATTATGATGCTATAGTAGTAGAGTTTTTTTCTTTTTCAGAGCAGCAGACTTGCTCGTAAACTGATCGCCCCCTGGAGATATAACATGACAGTCTGGAGCAGCTCAAGTGAAGAACTCAGTAATATGATACATACATAATTAGAAGCTGATTCAGTCACATGACCGTGGGTTGAGGAGCAGATGTAAATTACGGAGTAGCTGCTCAGGTAGAATGTTCTGTTCTGTAGTCTGAACACTGGAGGGACAATGAGCCCACAAACAAATCCAGCTTAGTCTCTTCCCTGATCTGAACCCACACCAAGCCTCGTCTTCACTTCCACTCCAGTCTTAAATTATTTCTCCCTTTGTGACGCCGAAGTCACGTCACACCAACACAAACCCGCCACTAGGGGTCAGTATTTAAGTTTTAGAGAGTTTAGAACTTCAGCGAGATTATCAAACTGTGGGACAGAGTACGTCACACAGTCACTGGACACAGTAGATATGACTCGACAAGAACAAATGTGAACAAAATATGAACGTTTACAACAAATGCTGAAGATACAGTGTTTTATTTCTGTCTTTATGTGCAATATATGATTTTAAAGACACTTGGACTGTGTGACGCTCTGTCAACACTGCACACACCAACTGAACTTGTGGCGTCTGTCAGATAACTGAAGTTCTACATGTCGCCATGTTTGTCTGAAGCTCGTCTTCTCTCAGGTCACCTGATTACAGATTTAGATGAGTTCCCAACAGTTAGTTAGTTTGAGGGATCTGTGTGCCGCTGCATTCCAAACAGTGTTTGACTGTGTGGCATCGAAGAGTCAGCCTGCCAGAGAACATTGTTACATCAGTGGTTTTCATTTTCAAGCATTGCTATAGGTTGTGATGCAGCAAACATTGAAGTCACGACTGAGCTCAGGAGTGGATGAAAACAAGCATTCATGAACATTTCCTTTTGTTGAATTCATCAAAATTAAGTTTAGACCTGTTACGTTTCGATGTAAACACGACTGCTGTGGCTGTGTGTGCAGTACTGTAAAGAAAGTGACTGGTTGGTGTGCACCACATGCAGAAATATAGAAGGTGACCAAATATGTCAGCACAAACACTCATGTGACTTGATTTTTAACAAGTCAAGAAAAAAGAGCAAACAGATGTGGCCCTCTTCCTGTCCGTGGTATATTTAAAGCTCCTCCACCCGCTTACCACCCAGAAACTGCTCCAGGTGTGTGACACTGACTGAACCTCCTCTCCATCTCAACTTGTACATTTCACTGTAGCCTGTGATGTGTGTGTGTGTGTGTGTTCTGTATCCATTGATGTGAATGATGTATCAATAAATGCACTGTTAAAGGGAAACGTTGAGCACTGGCTCTGACATTAAATGTGACATCATCAGAGAGCGCTCATGATCTGCTTATTACATTTACATCTTTCCATTTATCATACACCAACACAATTATAGACTCAGCTGATAAGTACGAAGACGTGTGCAGTTATTTATGGACATCAGAGACGACGTGTCCTGAAGGCGCTGTGCTTTTTTTCTGTTGTGCAGCTCAGCTAAGAAACTACAATCATCATCAGCCTCCAGTCCAGTGTGAGGAGTTCATGTGCAAAAAACATAAAATCATTAAATAAACGTTTGATTGATGAGTGATGAGATTTAAAAAAAAAAAACACTGAAGAGAAAAATGAGATTTAATCAACCAACAACAACAAAAAAGATTTAGGAAAATGTCATGCATTTTTTACTTGAGGTTAAAAACAGTTGTTCCCTTCTTTTACTGTTCACTCTTCACGTCTTCATATAAGTTGATGTGTCGCGTGTTCGGAACGTCACGCAATTGTAGAAGCAGCTACTTTTCAGATACAGTCTCACATGTTGAATAAAAAGGTACAAAGGTCAGTGCTTTCACAGAATGTTCTGGTCCTGTCAGATCACCACTGTACTGCTACCGTCAACACTGTTCATGAAATCCAACGTTAGCACTGATGGTGCATGCAGCTGAACAAAGAGTTAACCCTTCAACACAAAAACCCAAAAAGGCTCAGGCCACAACATTTGACTGACGGATGAGCTGTGGAGGGAAGAAACAGCAGCATCCAGGTGTTTGAACGAACAGATGTGTGAGCACTTTCCCCCTAACTTCACTACAAACTGACATTGTCATTGTCTTTGTGTTAGAGGCACTGAGGGTCACGTGGGAGCTGAGTTAAAAAGCAGAATCAGAATCAGGGTGGGGTTGGTGGTGTTGACAAGGACAAGGATCGATAGATCCAAGTGGTTTGTTTTTGCAATGAAAAATGAGAAGTAAGCAGAAAGAGATGAAGTTGGTTAAGTGAGTCTGACTCAACGTTTACCATGAGGGAAGACAAACCATCACCATGACAGCTCTCATTCAACACCCAAACACACACGTTTTCCCTCTCCCTCCTCCATGTCGTCACAGACACCATGACGACGCTTCTCTCTGCATTAAATGCATCGTTTTTGTAATTAAACCTAATGCCAGATATCCACAGATAAAAGAAGACGTCTGTGAGACAGACAGGATCACGCGGTGACAGCAGGTCTGCGTCGTCTCCGTCATGAGAAGAAAAGCTGCTGACACAGCTGCCGCGTATCCTCCGGACAGGAGACTTCATGGCCGACGGTCCGAGGGTCGGAGTAGATCTCGTAGTCGTTTCCTCCCTGGAACCAAACACACATGTTAAAAGTGGCACTGGCACTATCGTCCACATCAAACATCTCTGGACTCTGAATGGCTTGGCGTGCCCACCATATGTAAAAACCTGTCACGTATCTGCATAGTTTTCCTCAACATTCTGCAAGTGAACTGTGCAGTACTTTATTCATGCTGCAGATGAGGAGGACATGTAGACCAGAGCGGAACTGCTGTGCCACAGCAGATTCTCAAACTATACAGTAATGGAGCTGGTGACACAGTCGCTTTAATTACATCACAGTGCTGCTGATTTAAATGGTATTGTGTGTACACTTCTTACTTTGTGTCTTCCGTCTGTGCCTCACCACAGTGAGTCATGAAAAGAGTGTGAATGCAGTAGATGTAGATTTCTTAAGCCTCCGGTCGTGCATATTCAGTGTGTGCGAGTGTGTGAAAAGAGAAATGTTTCTGAATGGAGGGCAGTCAGGGAGTGTGATGATCCCTCGTTAGGTCCATGCCACCCGCTGTGATCGCTTTCACGCAGCACAGCATGGAGACAATCACTGCAGCCTGGAGCTCCATGCAGGCCATCGACCTGACTGTTAACTCACAAACCCACACGTGAGCCACGAGCTGGGCCGACATGTTGACGGAACGTGCCTCTCTGTCTGCATCGTCTGCTCACAGTGACTCACAGCCACAGCAGAACTTTCAGAACTTTCTAGAGTGGATCAATCTGTTGATGGCAGCTCTGCGAGGCGGGCAGCCAACGCTGACACTCGAGTGTGTAATCTCCGTCTGTCTGTGCTTTTTAAATATACAACTATTTTTACCAACACAGCTCTCTTAAGTGATCGTTTACTGGACCCTACCACTGACCCCAGACCTGTTCCTCAACCTTCCTTGGAGTTGGGATGATTCGGTGGTGTGTCATTTTATTTGAACCGGGTCTAAGTAACATAACTGTTGTAGAAGATGAGAGCCTATTGGTCTCATTTGAACCTCTTCAGTGTTGGAAATGATCAAGGTGGTGACCCTGACCTGAACCTCACTGGAAATGGGAATAGTGATGTTCAATCCTAAAGCTGATTTATCTGTTTGTGACATTTTAGTCCTCTTCATCTTGTTTAATCTACTAGTTCATTACATTCTATATTCTCTCTTTTCATTTGGAAACTGTGACCTGAAATGAATGTACTATTTGTTAAACTAGGGTATAATACCAAAAACAATTCACAGTTCCATTACTTTAACTCATTGTGACATCATCCTTCTGCTGATGACAAGAAGAAATAAACAGCTCCCTACAGTTAACCATGGTGGAAGTTCACTGATGTTTTGGGATTGCTTTGCTGCTTCAGGCACTGGATGTGTTGACTGTGTGCACAGTACACACGGTTACAGGAAGAGATTCATTTGGTTATTTCTTTCAAAGAGTGTACTGTGCTACCAAATATTGAGTCATTTTGTCTGGTCCATTTGTGGAAAACATCCCACTAAAACACTGCGACTGTAACATTTTTTTCAGTCATGCAACACAAATGCAGGGGCACCAATATTTCATGACTGTACGGTAACTTCCATGCAGATTTTTCTCTGCATGTCATCATTGAGCCATCTTTGTATTCTGTATTTATGCTGCAGAATTCCATCAGCTTTTTTTTGTGTGTTTTTTTTGTTGTCCTGCATTTGTGTGGGACATCATTGGGTCCCAGCATCTGACCGGACTTGGACTGACACATATGTGGAAGAATCTGTGGGGGCAGCTCGTTGATGTTTTGCCTTTGAATGAGCCGACGTGCACTTGGCCGTTCTGCAGTACTCACCGGTTTGGTCTTGTCTCCAAAGAAGTGAATAGTGGAGTAGTTGTCCTTCTCAACAATCCCTAGACAGAACCTCTTGTCCCAGCCATCAGGAAACACATCAAAGCTGATCTGACCTCCTGCAGAGAGACAACGACCCAGAGAGAGGAGCGTTTACATCACACTGACCCAGTCAGCTCAGCTCATACCGCATGGTGGAATGACTCTTTTGTTTCACAGCCTGCTACTTAAAGCACACAAGTCTTGAGCTGCTGCTGATGCTGCTGTGTTCAATACAGAATTCCAATACAGATTCACTGTTGAGCTACCATGAGCGCGGTCGACTCACCGATTGAAAACGTCAGTCCTTTTCCTTTGAACTCTTCCCTTAACACGGACACAAACTTCTCTCTGATCTTCTCTTTCTGCAGGAGCACACAGAGACATGAACACAGCCCTGCAGTCCTGTCCGTCTCAGTGCAAGACGTAAACATCTGACATGTGCACATGCAATGATAGGCAAAGTTAAAGCTGCTAGTAGTAGTAGTTGTTGCTGTTATAGCAGTTTTAAGTTGTTGTTTGTTAAGATGACTGCTGCTATAGTCCAGGACTGGGATGTGCAATGTATTCACTTTACTCTCACTCCTCAGTTTTCATATATTTATAGTGTTAATATATCTTATTTATATAGTACATTTATTGTGACATATACACTCTCTTTGCACACGCTTATATCTCGTGGTAGGGGACGGTGAGCTTGGAGCTTTTGTAGGTGCAAGAGCAGAAAGCTGTGGGAGAGGTGCTGAGTCTGGTGATCACCACACGGAAGCTTTGATTAATGCAGCTTTAAATGATGCACTGAAAGACACAACTGGAGCGGGAGTGTGTGTGTTCGATACCTGATCCAGCTCGTAGAACTCTTTCCTCTCTTCCTGTGTGCAGCTCCGTCCGATAGGAGAGACGTTCAGCATGCCGTTACGGAACTCAATGAATGTTCCCCTGGAAAACATCAGAGTTTAGTCTGCATGAGGCTAAAACAGATCACTGCCACTATGTGATATTATTATACACCTTCGCTTAGCACCTCATCAGCCCACTATAGAGACATATTGATAGAGATCATGACTGTGGTGTGTGTGTGTGTGTGTGTGTGTGTGTGTGTGTGTGTGTGTGTGTGTGTGTGTGTGTGTGTGTGTGGGCACCTCTTCTTGGGCAGTTTGATTGTGGCCATGTAGTTGAGACAGAAGTTGATGAAATCCTGCAGTAGCTCTTCTCCCATGTGGGCCTGGATGGACTGACAGCAAGCATACAGAGTAAACATGCTGTGTAGTGTCACATGACTTTGTCATGTTCAGAGCATGGCCACTAAAGGTAATCTTACCTGGACAGAGAGAAACTGTCCGTCTTTATAGGCTTCCAGACCGTTCTCAGCAAACACGTAGTCTACTTTCTGGATCACTGTGCGCATGCAAACAGAAGAAAAACTGATGACGTACTGAAGGGTGTGTGTGTGTGTGTGTGTGTGTGTGTGTGTGTGTGTGTGTGTGTGTGTGTGTGTGTGTGTGTGTGTCTCACCATCATCTCCCAGCTGCTCTTTGATCTTGCAGAGGTCTGACCCTCCTACTACCCCGACTCGAACCCGTGTCCTCAGCTTCTCAAGGAACTCTACCATGTCCGGAGTCACACGCTGGAAAAAAGGCACACACACACACATGCAAAATTCACTGACATGATGGGATGACTATATTTATTTTATTCATATCAAGTATGTGCTAATTATTTAAGATCAGTTTAGTCATCACCACTGACATGTTTTTATCTGTTGCACAGGTACACTTTGTGTTTCCTCTTTAGATGCACTGTCCCTCTCTTTCTTTTTCACAACGACTCATCCACACATAGAAAAGCACACCCCCACAGGAAACACGCCATCGAAAGCAGACTGTGGTCACAGGGTCTACAGCAGGGATGTCCAAATCATGGCTGGCGGTCAGATTTCATGCAGCCTGAAGCTTCATTTCTTAATATATTATTTATGGAATCTGAATGCACTAAACGTTAACCTGTATGGACATGACTGCTGCTGTTATGTATCTGTAGATGTAACACAAAATATGACTTTGTGAATGACTTTGTTAAAGACAAAAGAAAGAGTGATAGTTTTAAACTTAAATGTTAACAGACTGCATTACTCATAATAAGTCATGTTTAAAATAAACATGAGGTTCAGATTTCTATCAACTTTAACGTATTCCATACAGTTAATTATGTTATCTGACTCCAGATGTGAAAGAAAGGAAGAACTGGTTTTTAGATTTGTTCATGCCTGAGTGGTTTAGATTTGGTGACATTTAAATTAAAAAAAAAAAAGATAATTGTGACAATAAAAATAACTGTTCCAGTACAGTACTGTTCATTTTTCCATTTTTAAATGCCAGTATTGGCCCCCGGAAATGTTCACACTGTCAAATCTGGCCCTCTTTCAAAGAAGTTTGGACAGCTCTGCTCTGCAGTGACTACAAGACATACAACTAAATATATGCAATGACCCACATATTATATAGTATACATTCATTATAACTGAGCTAATTAAAGTTATAGGTAGACATTCTCAAATCCAGATTGTAGAATAATTAAAGCTTCAATCTGTTTTGTGAAACTAAATAAATGTTATTTAAGCTTATCAGTGTTATTTTACTGTATTTAACAGACAGATTTAATACAACAGACTTATTTCAGCTGTCGTTTCAGGGCGGAACCACTTGTGAGTCAACGTGTGTGGCTCTGAAGAACTACAATAGCCAGAATAGCGACGTGGAGCCGGATGTCGCCCTGTCATGACGTGTCGTTAGCTGTGCGTATGAATGGAGTCATTCTGTTAACACCGTACCTGTCTCGCGGCCGTGAGCGTGCCGTCAACGTCGAACAGACATAACGTGCTCGTGTCCACAGCGGCGTCACTCATCTTGTCCCCGCGTGCTCCCGGTTTCAACGCCGTGCTGCCTGGCTCACTGCCGGTCTCACTGCCTGTCTCACTGCTCCTCACACAGCTCCTGATGTTCTCACTGTGTGTGTGTGTCTGCTCTGTCGTTGTCTCCACACCACAGTCCAGCTGCCAACCGCTGGGAACCACAACTCCTGACTAACTCCAGAGACGGAGCCGAGCTGCTTCGTCTTCAGTGTTTACTGACAGATGGAGTAAAGTCGGGTGCTTGCTGCCACCTGCTGCCCAGGAGTGTGTGGAGCCAACATGAAACTACGGCCTCTTCCTCACAGCTCAACAGGAAACAGTGTTTAATGAAGATCCAGTGAATTCTGAGGCTGTATCCTCATTAAACACTGTGCTGTACATGCTGCAAAATGACTCACCCTCTAAATGTTTAAATCTTCTTCTTCTTCTTTCGGCTTTTCCCTTCAGGGGTCACCACAGCGAACCAGTTGCCTCCATCTAACCCTGTCTTTTGCATCCTCTTCTCTCACACCCACTACCTTCATGTCCTCTTTCACTGCATCCATAAACCTCCTCTTTGCTCAGCTGCCTTCTACCAATATATTCACTATCTCTCCTCTGGACATGTCTGAACCATCTCAGTCTGGCCTCTCTGACTTTATCTCCAAAACCTCTAACATGCGCTGTCTCTGATGTACTCATTCCTGATCCTATCCATCTTGGTCCCTTCCAAAGCATCATCTCTGCTACCTCCAGCTCTGCCTCCTGTCTTTTCCTCAGTGGCACTGTCTCTAGACCAAACAACATCGCTGGTCTCACCTTTCCTTTCATTTTAGCTGAAACTCTTCTATCACACATCACACCTGACACTTTTCTCCACCCGTTCCAACCTGCCTGCACACGCTTCTTCACCTCTTTTCCACACTCTCCATTGTTCTGGACTGTTGTCCCTAAATACTTCAAATCCTCCACCTTCTTTATCTCTTCTCCCTGTAACCTCACTCTTACACTTGGGTCCCTCTCATTCACACACATTTACTCCGTCTTGCTGCGGCTAACCTTCATTCCTCTCCTTTCCAGGGCGAACCTCCACCTCTCTAGCTTCTCTTCCACCTGTTCCCTACTCTCGCCACAGATCACAATGTCATCTGCAAACATCATAGTCCATGGAGATTCCTGTCTAACCTCGTCTGTCAGCCTGTCCATCACCATAGCGAACAAGAAGGGTTTCAGAGCTGATCCCTGATGCAGTCCCACCTCCACCTTGAACTCCTCTGTCACACCTACAGCACACCTCAGATCCCTCAAATCAAATCAAATCAAATCAATTTTATTTGTATAGCCCAAAGTCACAAAGTACATTTGCCTGGGAGGGCTTTACAATCTGTACAGGGAGTGACACCCTCTGTCCTAAGACTCTCGGTTCCAGTGAGGAAAAACTTGCTCACAAAAAACCTTTAACAGGGAAAAAATGTGGAAGAAACCACAGGAAGAGCCACAGAGGAGGGATCCCTCTCCCAGGACGGACAGACGTGCAATGGATGTCACGTGTACAGAACAAATCGACACAAACATATTGTACAATTACAATGATTGACAAAATGACAATGAATCACAATGAATGATAAAGTGACCACAGTAACAGATATGGTAGTAATAATGGCAGTAGTAGTAACGATCCACGAAAACCTGCTGGACGACTCCGGGGAAGTTTGGTTAGTAAAATGCATTAATGACACATGTCCACAGAGAGAGAGAGAGAGAGAGAGAGAGAGAGAGAGAGAGAGATAGATAGATAGATAGATAGATAGATAGATAGATAGATAGATAGATAGATAGATAGATAGATAGATAGATAGATAGATAGATAGATAGAGAGAGAGAGAGAGAGAGAGAGAGAGAGAGAGAGAGAGAGAGAGAGAGAGAGAGAGAGAAAGGGTTTTCGGTAAGGGAGATGTGGGGGGCCGGCCTTAGTCTAGCTTCTACTACTCTTTCCCAAAACTTCATTGTATGGCTCTTTAGCTTTATTCCTCTGTAGTTGCCACAACTCTGCACATCTTTCTTGTTCTTAAAACTGGGCACCCTCTAAATATTTAAATAATTAACAATGTGTTGTTTGTACAGAGGTGTGGCCTTGTATCTGTACTAAAGTCTGAATAATAAAACATAATAACACAGTTCACCTATAACCTCAGCTCAGCATGTCATCACAGCTGTCCAGCCTTCAGCCTGTGCACATGTCCCAGCTGTCAGACAACAAATGTGTTGCTGCTACACTTTACACCGCCCCTCTTTTTTTAAGAGATATTCACTGAAATTGACATCATTCTGCATTTCCTTTCAAAAATGATAAAAATGTGTTTTGAAATATTGTTTTACAGCCAGTAGATACTGTTTGCATTCATATGTACAAACACTACACAACTACAGTTATGTAAATGTTTATACTTTTGTACAATATATTTTATTTACTATTGCTATTTTGATATTTCATTATGTATAGTTTGTTCTTTATATTCTTCTATCTTCTTCTTCTTCTATCTATCTATCTATCTATCTATCTATCTATCTATCTATCTATCTATCTATCTATCTATCTATCTATCTATCTATCTATCTATCTATCTATCTATCTATCTATCTATACTTGAAACAAAACAGTCCACTCTTTGTGTAGATAAAAAGTATTTTCTGTTTGGTTCACATTGTGCGTGTTCCTGCCCTTTAGGCCATAAACGACACATCGTTGTGCCATTGCCTGCATGCAGGTTTCATTCCATAAGGCAAACTTTAATACTGCTTTAATATTCTTCCATTGTTCAGAAATCTAGAACATGCTGTCACTTAACTGAAGTCTTAATTTGATAATAAGCGCATGAAATAATTCATGGACTAGTGCTCTGTATATACTGCATGTATGTGGATGTGCTATTTTGTTTTGTTTTTAATTCGTCCATGGTGTATCCCTTTTATATATCATTTATATGTTTCATACTGTGCTTTTGTGTACTGCGATGAAGATGGCACTTCAATTTCGTTATGCATTGCATGACAATAAAGATATTCTATGAAAAACATTTTCTGTTGTTTGTACATCACACAATCTTGTGTGATTAGCATGTGGTGTAGTCAGTATATTGTCATATATGTATATCCAGTCACATGCTGTAGTAATTTCAGGGTGTGTCTACAGTTAGACATCAGGTTGTATTTTAAATGGAGGAGCTGTAGCCGGAAGTGTTCTCTTGTTTTTCTCGCCGGTTGAGCAGTCATCTGTGCCCGTTAAAAACAAATGAGGAGTTCCGTTTGAGTCAACCTAAGAAGTTTGATGTTTGGCGCGCTTTGACCTCTCTGTTCGTCACCGCAGCTCGTGGAATGAAACCAAACAGAAGCGCTCGTGCAGTTGTTTTGGTTGCTGTTGCTTGCACGCACGCACGCACGCACGCACGCACGCACGCACGCACGCACGCACGCACGCCTGACTACGCAACCAACAGATCAACATATTCGGACTCAGAGCAGACAAAAGAGCTTTCGCGCCGTGCGTTTAAAAGCCCGGCTCAACCAATCAGCGTATTGGCAGCGCGTACAAACATGATGTCTCGATCGCACGTAGCTTAACCAATCGCAGCGCCGTGTCTGTCTTCTGCCCTAGATTCAAATTTAAATGCGTCACTCTGACCAATCCGCTGCTGGCAGGGAGGAGTTTGAAAGGACTTCGAGCTAAGTTAGTTCGGCTTCGCAGGCAGTGACAAAACAGTTGCGCTTTCTTCCTCATTCAGTCGTTTACAAGTTGTCTTGCTGAGAACAGGTAAGCCTCTTCCTTTCTGCTGCTCTTTTTCAGCTCATTATGTTTGTAAGACTCACCTACGTTTTATTTGTTAGTGTGCAGTATTGGGACGACGTAATTTCGTACTTTTGCATATTTAACAATTAAAACATATTAGTGAATTAAGTCCTTTTATATTTTCGTAACTTTGATTTATAACGTTAAGTATAATGCTTCCGAAAAAAGTGGTCGGATTCATATTGTGTTCCCGTTACGAGCAGTATGCTGTGTTTGAAGCGGGGTAATCTATTGCTGTGTGCGCAACATGCAGTTCATACGCCATTTGGTTTGGTAGCTTAGCATGCTACACGGTTAGCCTCCAGTTTAAAGTTTAAATTAAACCACCTTTTCGCGTAGACTCACTCCTGTGCTTAGTTTCAGCTTATTCTGAGACAGAATAGCAGCCGTGTGTTGTTTAGGTAGTGGCTATGTACTTTGTTGGGGAAGCTTTTGGCGCAGTTTAGTTTAGGCGGGAAGATACAAAATGGTGGCGAGTCTTTTTGTCCCAGGGAAGCAGAAATCCGATTAGAGCCTTAAAACACCCCTGGGCGTCCGCTTGTCCGATATGTGGCAAAAAAATGTTACTTGTAACACTACGGCGACAAATATTCGCCCTAGTACATACTCACTAAACAAAAAGTTTTCCGAATTGTTTTTGTATGTGAACTTACGCAGCTACCAGCCACGATAAATTACATGTTACGTACTGCGCGCACCAGTGTGTTTCTGCTGCTTGACTTTCACGCGACTTTTTCCCCCCATTGCTGTCCTTTTTTTCAGATTAAGTGCAGCCATGAGGAAAGACCCAAATAAACCGAGGGGGAAGATGACCTCCTATGCTTATTTTGTTTCGACGTGCCGCGAAGAGCACAAGAAGAAACACCCAGGAACCACTGTAGGCTTTTCAGAGTTTTCCAGGAAATGCTCAGAAAGATGGAAGGTATGTTTTTTTTGTTTTTTGGTTTGTTATAATTATTTGAGTTAAGCAACCCACATTAAAGAAAACTATTGACATGTATCCTAGCAAATTGAATTTAAATCATGACATCTGTTTTTGTTGCTGCTTTGTCCCTGTCCCCACATGACCGTTCCACTCTATGTAGTTGGCTGGAGTATTGTGTGAAAAATGTTGTTGTAGGATGATTTGTAATCTTGTATATTTTGAGTATCAGAATTAAGGCTTCTGTTTTGTAGACCATGACTGCCAAGGAGAAGGTGAAGTTTGAGGACATGGCAAAGAACGACAAGATCCGCTATGACCAAGAGATGAAATCATACGTCCCACCTAAAGGTGCCAAAGCAGGCAAGAAGAAGAAGGACCCCAATGCACCCAAGAGGCCACCGTAAGTCTGAAAACTTGCCAACACCACCCATGTGCAGGATAAACTTTAAAAAAAAATGGCATTCACTACTTAATTAACCCATCCTCCTTTCCTCTTCCAGTTCTGCTTTCTTCGTCTTCTGCTCTGATCACCGCCCCAGGATTAAGGAGGAGAACCCTGGTATCTCCATTGGAGAAATCGCCAAGAAGCTTGGAGAGTTGTGGTCTGCACAGTCTCTCAAAGACAAGGCTCCCTATACGGCCAGAGCTGCCAAACTGAAGGAAAAATACGAGAAGGTATTCAACAGTTTCCTATTTCTTTCGCATTGCGCCAGCAGAATAGTAGTGTTAAGGATTAGCCTGACATGGTAAACAAATCCATGCAGACCCAGTCAACTGTGTCCAAAATGGACTGTTGTCTATTAGCCATGCTGCAGTGGTGATTAAGCAACTGCAGGATGAAACAATCTTAGTGACATGGAGAGATTAAATCTTTCTTTCCCCACAACAGGATGTCGCTGCCTACAAAGCCAAAGGAGGTTCTGCAAAGGGCGATGGTAAGAAGAGTGGCCCCGGCAGGCCCTCTGCAAAGAAGGCAGAACCAGTCGACGATGACGACGATGATGATGACGATGATGAAGATGACGAGGAAGATGAAGACGACGACGATGATGAGGATGATGACTAACCGGTTTCAATGTTAAATGATGTGAATTTTGCAATGCTTTGTTCAGCTTATCTTTTTGTGTGGATGATTCCAACAGTATAGCCTGCTGTCCCTGTTGGTCTGCCTCTGTAGGATACGGACGTGTTCCTTTATCAAATTCAGGGATTTAGTTTTTATTGTCACTTAGTCCCCTTTTTTTTTTTTTAAGTTTCTGCTGAACTTTGTTACATCTTTGGTCGTGTTGCTATCCGAACAGGCAGCCAGATGCAAATTTCCTGTGAAAATTAAAGGACTGAAACTCTTGTGCAGGCGGTGGACAGCAGCAGATCAGTAAAGTTTTAAAATGTATTGTTTCTGGAAGCACTGCTTATGTTTTCTTTTCAGTGGTGCTGTTTCTTCACTGTCGTTTTACTACCGGGGGTTATCTGTAGTTGGATTGAAGAGGTCTGCAGCCATTTTTAATGTGGAACTTTGAAAACTTTCATGTAGAATTGAATTTTCTTTTGTAATAAAATTTTGTATATTGATTATAATTGGACTCTTGGCTCATAATTGGACATGTCTAATGTGTATTTTGAGGTAACCTTAATGGTATACAGGTGAAACTGCTTCTGTTCTCAAACATTGAGCTTCAGATTGTGGGAGACATGACACAACTAACGCAGTTATTTGACTGATCCTAGAAATCAAGTGGTTTACATTGACCGGCCTGTAACGTAGGACTGATAATGATAATAAAAATACGGTTAGGAGGCTAATGTTCCTTTGTAGTCGTTCAGGCTCTCGGCACATCACTGTTCAGAGGACTGGCTGAGATGCAAAGACCTTGACAGCAACTGTTCCCCAAAACCCTCAGAGGAATCACAATGACGAGTAGAAAAAAGGTGATGGGTCTATTTATAGTTATCGTAGTGCTTATTTCAAAGGGATCAGGTTGGTGTCCATAAGTGATGGTAGTGTGCAAACAATGTTATGTGGGTCGTCAAGTATGGATGGCTTAGTGAAAAGATCAGGACCTGTCTAACTCAGATACTTTAACATTTTTACAACACTATGTAGAAATTATCAAATTAGTTATGATTTCTTTTATCAACAGGTAAGTTTAAATTATAAGAAAAAGCATGACTTGTATTATAGACATACAAAACACAAGTCTGATAATATTCCAATGTGTGATACTTGGAGGTGGATACTGATGTCTTTGTCTGACATTAGAATCATGCAAAGAATTCAGTTATCTGACCAGAGATATTGTGAACGTCATGTTCTGTGTTATAGTGGTACTGATAAAAACTCATACTACAGTGAAACTGTAGTTGTCGGTGTGTAGAATCCCAAATACATGGGCGATAGTGACCTTCATATTTCTGCCTGCATGCCTCTTTATGCCCACTAACGAAAGTTTGTCTATTATTAGTCATAATGCAATCAGGTGGAAGCAGGTGATTGAACACCATCATTATTAAACACCATAACGTTACACAGCTGCTAATTATCAGAACTGCTGTCAGATGCTGTTAAATCATGTCCAGTAGATTAGCATCATGTCATCTTGGAACCAGGGGTGGATGTAACTAAGTACATTTACATTATTACTCATTATTTTCTGTGGCTTTATATTTCTTTTTCACTCCATTTTAGAGGAAATTAATACTTTTTATGAATAACATTTATAGTTAAATATTCCTCATTGTTCAGTGGAACACGTCTTCCTCTTACCTACTCATTAAGTCTGACATTTAGTTCTTAAATGTGTAGTGTGAATATCTCAACACACATCAACGTGTTTCAACTACTTTTACACGATTTAGTGCAACAATGCATTTTGATAATAATCGGTCTCATTTTATTGTCTTACTTTTGTTATTATCAGATAGCAACAAAACAGATAGCATAACACACTGAAATGAGTCAGATAATACAATATAAGATACAATAAATATCAAAATGTTGCTTGCTCATTGCCATGATAACATTATAGCTGCCAGAACTGTTATCATAATTAAATAAACTTTAATGAATATGAATATAATATTTATAGTGCTGTTAGACCACCGCCATGTCAATACAGTGCTGCCTTGTTTATGTGCAGTACATCCAAGAGCAAATATTCATTTTAGTGTTTTTCTGTGTGGTATTTATTTATTCTGGTGGTCGCATGACTGTTATGGGCACCTCAGATGAGATGAGATAAAATAATAATAAGTTATAATTTGTAGTACCTTAAAAACAAAGTTTACAAAGTGCTTTACAGAGCTAAGGGCCCAAACAAGTTCAAACTGACCCCCCTGAGTATCTAAGCCTGCCAACTGGTTTGTGTAGGGTCAACATAAAAGTGATCTGTGATCTTAAAGTCAGTCCTCCATTTTACCATGGCTGTTGTGTGCCAGTAGCTTTTTTACTACGTCAGACTGGACAGCCGTACACAGTAACTTAGTTAACGTAAGCTAAAATAAGATCATGTAAGCTAGGAAAATATAACATCATGTTATTTAAGTTGAAATAGGATCATGTTAGTTGTAAATTAAGTTAAAAATAAATAAATAAATAAAGTGACAGAGGTGAGCAACACAATCATCAGGTCTACATAAACAGCCAAACACATAATATGATTATATGATGGGACCTAGTTCTTGTCTGTATAGCGATGTAGTAGAAGTTAAATAGATAAAGCATATTATAACCTAAATATACAACATAATGCCCAACAGTAGTGCCCTTTTCCATCTTCGCAACACTGTAACACTGTGCCCATTCCTCTCTGAGTGCAGAAGTCCTTGTAAATGCTGATGTTACATCCCACATTGACTACTGCAACTTCATCTTTTCTGGTTTGCCAAATAAATCACTCCACTGCCTCCAACTAATCCAGAGCTCTACAGTCGGGATAATAACATGCTCTAGGCGCCACAGGCTATGTAACAACCTTGCTAATGCAGCTTTACTCACTACCAGTTGCCCATAGAGTTCACTGTAAAATTCTTCTGGCATACAAGGCCCTACACAACCATACTCCCACTTCTGACCTCTGCCCGTTCACCGCAATCCTCCTCATCTAGTCTGCTCAGAGTACCTAAGATAAACCTCGGTACCACGAGAGAGAGAGAGAGAGAGAGATAGAGAGAGAGAGAGAGAGAGAGAGAGAGAGAGAGAGAGAGAGGGTACCATCGCCTCTCACAAAGCGAGGTCACTCTAAACTCTTCTCTGTGGTTGTCCCCAAATGGTGGAATGACCCACCAACGGCTGCAAGAACTGCAACATCCCTTTCTACCTTTAAAAAAACTTGTAAAAACCTTTCTCTTTCAAGAATGCTAAGAAAACTAACACAACTAACAACTACTCTGTGCTCCTTTACACCTTTTCAGCTTATGTCCTCCTCTGTAAGTCGCTTTGGATAAAAGCGTCTCCTAAATGCAATGTAATGTAATGTAATGTAATGTAATGTAATGTAATGTAATGTAATAAGAGAGAGAGAGAAGAGAGAGACAGAGAGAGAGAGAGAGAGAGAGAGAGAGAGAGAGAGCGAGAGAGAGAGACACAGAGAGAGAGACAGACAGAGAGAGAGAGAGAGACACAGAGAGAGAGACACAGAGAGAGAGAGAGAGACAGACAGAGAGAGAGCGAGAGAGAGAGAGAGTATTCAGCCACATTGCTGCTAAGCTGTGGAATTAATTTACTTCCAGATGACACCAGCCAGTTTGAATCCACTGCTGAGTTTAAAAAGAAAACTCATGTCTTCAGGCTAGCATATGGACTGTAATTATTGTAACTGTAACTATTTCTATTATTATTTTTTATTTATTTAATTATTTAGATTTGTGACTGCTATCAATATATGCTAGTATAATGTCTGTTTAATTTGTGAAGTGGTGTCCTTAAAGGCGCTTGATATAAAATGTGTTATACGCATAATATAATATGGTATTATTATTATTATAGTGTATATACTGTAGTATATAGTATCACATGTTTTGATGAGCGGGGCCTTCCGTTTTGTTTATGACGTCACACACAGCCCTGCCAATGGCGTCACACTGTTCCACTGATGAACAGGTGGTGGTAACGTCAACATATGCAGCACAGCACCACAGAAGGCCAGTGGCAGGCAGGGAGAACACAACCAGACAGACAATAAAAGGGACTCCACAGGGCATAGTGCACTGTCCTGGTAATAATGTATTTGTACTTTTACATTCACGGCCACTTTTACTTGGCTGTATTCCAAGGCATGTATTACTCCGTCCACCCCTGCCGTTGCAAAAATCCGGATAACTCCGTGACAAAGTGCTGACCCAGGATCAGCTCCGAGGATCACACTAATGTAATCATACATCATGCTGGACACAGAGGGGGCGGCTCGCTGTGACACTGCTGGGTTCACACAGAAAGGCTCTTACTGACACCCCGGACAACCAATAGCTGATCAAAATGATTATTCCCGGGGACCAATCGCTGCCGTCGTCACGTCCCAGCTCACGCGGAGGACGGTGAGCTGGGGAGCATTTCAGCACCGGGGAGCTGTCCGTTGTGCACGAGCCAACTGACAAGAGACGGTAAGAAGAAAAACACAGACACAGGCGCGAGCCGCCCGGTAACACCGTAATAGAACTAGAACTGAGCAGTGACGGCACACGGAACAGAGATGTCCGGTTCCGCTGAGTGAAAGGCACGTTATCACCAGCCTGTCTGTGCTCCGGTGCTCTACAGACGGAGCACATCTGCGACACTGTGCGTCTCAGTAGCACACAGTTTCCACCCGAATGAGTTAGCGCCGCTGAAACCTGTTGATACAGTCTACAGACGGCGGGAACATGACAGCGACAGACCGGTGCTGAAGCCGAAGTCTGACCGCGAGCGGCGGCAATTTATGATGACAACAGCTTCCAAACGGGGTTAGCCTATTGATTTAACGGCGGCTCAGCTGTGTGTCATGTCTGAAACGAGGTTTCTGTGTTAACAGCTTCGTGCCTTTGTCCAGTCTGGAACGTTACCTACACCGAATGAGCGCGGGGTTTGCTGATTTGCATTTGTGAAAAAAGACGTCTGTCGTCTGGGTTAAAGCCGGCTCCTTTACCGTCTTATAAACACAGCGGTGACACGTCACACGACCTCCACCTTCCAGTCCCATTTAGCTCCGTGTGTTTTCCTTCATTTCACCTGAAAATGAGCCAAACCGTGCGAGAAGCCTACAGCACTTAAGGAGCCGGACAGCGCCGTGTTTTATCTGCATATGAATATTTAAGGTTATTTACTATAGCTGTTCATAACTGCGTGGAGGGGTTCCGTGGGTTTCATTGTGTTTTTGCTGGCTGAGCTAATCCACTGTATGCCCCCTATTAAAGACGAGGTCTTGGTTGTTGATTTAGGTTCACACTTTTTCTTCATGTTGACACGTCAGAGCAGGAAAAGCACAGGTATGATTAATAACATTGATGAAGCTGTATTCCATGTAGGTACAGCCAGGTCCAGGTCCAGGTCCTGGTCCTGGTCCTGGTCCTGGTGGTGCACACACTGGCTCACTGGGACATGCTTCCTAAGACACTCTGCTCCTGTGCCACAAGTCAAAATGTCTGCTGTGAAGAACATCAGCGAATACAAGTCTTTGCTTGAGCTTGTTGAGAAAATAACCTTTTCCTGTTACACACAGATGTCCAAGACTGTGTCTGTGTGTGTGTGTGTGCGTGCGATACAGAGAGAGAGCGCCAATACCCAACATGCTGGTTTATTCACACACATAGCATTACTACTTTCATTTTAAGGCACTTTGCCCAGTAAAGTGGATGAAGCTGTGCTGCTAACACCTGAAAATATTGTGCACATCCAATATTTGCATGCTTTAGTTTGAATATGGTGCCTGTGTACGCAGTGAGGAGCGCTGGTTTGCAGGAGTGTTTATTCCTGAAGTCAATGGCGAGCAGCAGCATTTACCAGGTTCACTCTCTCAGGTCACTCTGCACAGATGTGTAAAGGTGAAGTGTGTTTAACGTGATCTGCACGTCTTAATCAGACGGCTGCAGTCAGCAGTAGCTGTGATGTATTAGACTGTATTAGACACTGATTAGCTGAGTGGGAGGATGGTACTCTGTCAATGTGTCAGCCTATTGGTCAAAAACAAGGAAGTGATACATCATCATCAATAAGAGGGAGAAAGACAGAATGAATCTGTTTCTACATACACACAGGATCAGAATCATAATATATATATATATATATATATATATATATATATATATATATATATATATATATATATATATATATATATAATTATCTATTTACATAGATAATTTGTAATTCACAGATATTATACAGGTGATGTTACTGTTTAGACAGTTTGTGTCCAGGATGTGATGGTCTGCAGAGATGTTACCTGCCCGTTTTCTGACTCTGGACAGGTACAACAGGTCCTGGATGGAGGTCAGGCTGACGCCGATAATCTTCTCTGCAGTTCTTGTTCTGCTCTTGTCCAGACGTCCTGTTGAAGAGCAGAGGACAGACTGAATGATGCCAGAGTAGAATTGGTTGAGCTTCCTGAGCTGGCGCAGGAAGTACAACCTCTGCTAGGCCTTTTTGATGATGCTGACTGTGCTGGACTCTGTGAATTCCTCATAGCTAAAAACACATAATGACAACAGAATTTAACGGAGAGTCTTTTATATTTGTGATTCTATGAACTTTCACCTCTCCTAGAACAGCAGTTAGAGGTTTAACATTTTATTTCATTTATGTACAGAAAAATAGGCTTAGAGCAGTTGAATAAATCTGGTTGCTGTTTGGAGAACCCTCTAGCCTCAGTTCAAGTGTTCACTGTACTTAAAGCTTCCTAAATGGGACAAGTATTAGCAATAATGCGCATGTCATTACTTTGTTGTCAAATTAACATTAAGATGTCTCTCAGCCCGAGAAGAAAATGGACAAAGCAAATCACAGAAAATCAGGAGAGTATGATTTTGTGAAGCAGTGGAGGTAAAACCCTCGTCTTCTTTCAGAGGCATTAGCTTTCTGACAAATACACGTACAGTGTAATTATGGGATGCCCAAAGAAATCCACTAGTAGCACAACACGTTCCTCCATCCAAGTGCTGCGTAGTCATTACTGTGCCAACTGCACATTATTACTGTCGAGATGGTCACACCATTATCTAATCCAAAAGAGAAATTTATATGTAAATCAGCCAATTTGCACCTGACAGGAAGAGGTCACGGCTAACTGGTCAACAGGTTTTTGAAGATCAGCTTTGATAGAAAACCCCATGAATGCGCCCACGTTTCCCTTCTTTCAGTTCTTCATCTCCCCTGTGATTCAGCACGGAAGAGGCAATCAACAAACTTGATTTATCTGTCAGTCGTTGAGTTTTGGAGACGTCGCCTGTAGAGTCGCCTGCCTTCTCTCTAATATAATGAAAGTAGAACCAGGCGTTGTCGAGAGGTTGGTGCTTGTGACAGTGCAGGAGAAAAACATTCATGGCATCCTTCTCGGGCTGAGCTGCTAGCGATAGCTTGCTCAGTACCAACTTCTCGTCCATGAGTGGGAGCACGCTTCTGTACTTTGATGTGAGTTGGCTGTTTTGTGTAGAGGTGAAATAGTTCCTACATGAAAGCACTCACAACAAGGTCTGCGGATTATCCTGAGTGACCTGATCATGATGTCTGGATGGAGACATGTAAGATGCTCATACGTGGGTGGGTAGGAGATTCTCATGAGTCTGTCACCAGTCAGTTCCTCACAGTAGCAGTATTCAATCAGTAGATAAGCAGCAGCCTTAGCCAATCACAGCAGAGATTAATTAAATCCTCTTCTCTTTAATCATATTATCCTCTTTAATCTGTGGATCTTCATAGTATGTTAGCATGCTGCTAACACTTTACACTGTAAATCAACGTACAATCCATAATAAATATTGTTTAGACAAGTGTTGATTTCATTATTATTTTATTTTTTATTGTGGTTGGTGTTTCACTAGACTGTAGGCTACAACACATAACTTCAACAACGTAATGCAGTTTATACACAGTCTGTCAGCTGGCAAATGATCTTCAGACACTGCTTAAGATAAATACATAGTATAGACATGATATACTAGGAATCTTACATATCATAGGTAAGTAACTGTTTATGCACTGTCACATCAACATCAAGCGCAAACATTCCACACAGCCAGACAGCACCCAGAGCACACCCTGTGAGTTATAGAAAAGCCAACCTGAAGAAGTGTTTTTCAATTAAAAACAAGTAGTCTCAGCTGGTCTAATAAGAGGGGAGAGACTGTACAGAAGTCTGAGTGCTAGGACAGCAAGACAGCCTTTGGTTTTTACGTTTGGCACGCGGGATAACCACCTCTCTATGGTGTAAGCGCTGAGTAGTTGGGAAATGTAGACAGGGGCTACGCCATGTAGTGATTCAAAGAATGTTCAAATCAACCCTGAACCTCACTGGCAGCCAATGTAGCAAGACTAAAACAAGAAAAAGCCATAGCTAAGTTATGTTCATCTTTGGGTCTGTCACTTAATTATAACTTCATTTCTCTCTCGGTGTGTGTTTGCATGTCTTCAGGTGAGGATGGCCAAAGTGAAGCAGGTGGGCTTGCTGGCAGCAGGCTGTCAGCCCTGGAATAAAGATGTGTGTGCTGCTAGCGGAGACCGCTTCGCCTACTGTGCTACGCTGGCTATATACATCTACCAGGTAAACTACACACAGTGTACTGATACACATAGAGCAAAATACATGTACGAACATATAATAATATCGCAGAGATGTGGACTGGAGTCACTGTGACTTAGAGTTGAGTTGACTAGCCACTGTCACGACTGGATGACAGCCCTGTCCAGCTCCATACGATGCTTCCTGTGGATTAGATCATCTTTATCACGTCTGTGTCAGGAGTCATCACTTTTGAACTGAGGAGTTTCCCATCTGAAGTAGACAGCAGCATCAAACTTTGTTTGCAATGAGAAGATTCATTGGGATCAGTAAGTGTCTGTGGGGGCGATTGTTAGCTAACATTAGCCTGATGATTAAAAAAGTGACCCGACTTCCTTAATAATGGATTTAATTCGTCTTGACATTACATAACCTGTAAATGAACTTGACTTGCCCAAGAAAAACCTGTGACTTGGGTCACATGTCTGATTCTACACATTCAAACACACTACCCTGCAAACTATTTGGACCATCTAATCAAATCTTTTGTTTGAAGTGAAGGAACTGAATCACTGAACTGAACCATCTTTAAATGAACTGTCTACAGAATTGATGTTGAACCCATCCGAGCTGTTCTTGATTTCTCGTCTTGTTCTCTTCTCCTTGTTGTAGCTGGACCAGCAGTATAATGAATTTAAGTTGAGGTCCATTATGTCAGAACACAAGAAGACCATTACAGCCATCAGCTGGTGTCCTGATAACCCTGATCTGTTTGCATCAGCTTCTGCTGATAACCTGCTCATCGTATGGAACGTAGCAGAACAAAAGGCTGTAGCAAGACTGGACAATACTAAAGGTTTCATTGGCACACTGGAGTGTTTAATGTTAGATTATTGTAACGTCCTCTTGTCCAGTGAAGCATCACAGCATCTCTTTTTTTTTACAGGCATCCCTACGTCGGTCAGCTGGTGTTGGAACTCAGCTGATGGAGTGGCGTTTGTCCCCCAGCGTGGTCCGCTGTATATCTGGGTCTATGGAGGTTCTGATCCTGGGGTCACAGTGCATAAAGAAGCCCACTCCTTCCTCTCTGATATCTGTCTCTTCAGATGGCACCCCACCAAAAAAGGCAAACTGGTCTTTGGACACACAGACGGAAGTTTGTCTATATTTCAGCCGGGTACAGAAGTTTTTCTAAAACACATTTGTGTGTTTTTTGTTACAGGCATTGTCTGCATATATTCTGAGCTTTATTATGTCTAAGCAGAGACATGGGCCTGTAAAGACACACGTCTTTATTAATCCGTCTGTCTGTCTCATTTAGGGAGTAAAAGCCAAAAGCATGTGTTGCGTCCAGAGTCATTAGAGGGGACGGATGAAGAGGACCCGGTCAGCGCTCTGGAATGGGACCTTTTGTCAACTGACTATTTACTAGGTTAGAGAAAACACGAGCAACGTCACCTGGACTTTGCTAGCTGAAGTGATAAAATAAGACACATAGAACAGAACAATAAAGGAACTTTACTGCATAGTACAGTTGTTGTTGTCAGTGTGTGCAGAGTATTCGCCAGTACCATTAAATAACATACTAGTAATAAAAACAATTCATCTGGTCCATCTGTGAATGTGGACTGCTGAGACTATACTTAACCACAGAATGATGAGCACACTCTCTCTCTCACAGTGTCCAATCTCCATAACGGCATCAGGCTGGTGGACAGCGAGGCCTTGGCTTGTATCACATCCTTCTGCTTCCCCTCAGCTGCTGCATCAGTTCAGTGTCTGGCCTGGGTCCCCTCTGCACCAGGCATGTTCATCACCGGAGGTAAAGACTGTGTTTCTGTGTGGGATGTGTGTATGATCTTGGCTCCCTTTTGCCTCGATGTTTTCATGTGCATGTTAGACTTGCCTTTCAATGTCTGACATACCGGCCAGCTGGTATGTGGGGCCTACTGGTGTCACAGTGTCATCTGCCTATGTATAGATGCATTCTTACTGGCTTCTCAAAGGATCAGTGTGAAGAATTTAGTGGCATCTGGTTGTAGTTTCTGATTGCAATCCCCTCGCCTCAGCCTCTTTTTCCTAGGATGAAGGACAAACTATGGTGGGTGCAAAACGTGTTTAAAAAAAGTGCCTATCTAGAGTCAGTGTTTAGTTTGTGTGTTCTGGGTTACTGTGGAATGGTGCTCCAGCACAGTGGACTGTTAATATATAAAAAAGGACGTTTCAGTTTACTGAAAAATGTCATTTGCATTGTGTAAAAAGATCTCTCACATGTTTGACTGGTCTGTGTTTGTGTGTCTGTCAGACTCCCAGGTTGGAGTGTTGAGGGTATGGAATGTGTCTCGCTCCACACCTCTGGACAGCTTTAAACTGAAAAAGACCGGATTTCATGCTTTGCATGTCCTTAGCTCACCTCTTGCCAAGAAAGGTAAAATTGATATTAATACCTTGCATGCACCACAACTGTTCCAGGAGCTCTCTTTTTTATGTTTTTGTTCTATTGTGTCATTCTTACAAGTGGACTGTCTGTGGATTTTCTGTATAATAAACTCACAATAAACACACAGAGGGCAAAACAGAGTGACTATGAACCAAAGGGGTGAAAAAAGAATCTGTGGTTTGACCCAATCAGCAACCTCTGTGTTTGTGAAGTGCTAAAAGCTGTAATTCCTAGAGTGGCCACTTGAGACAGGCTGCAGAAATGAGTCATAACCATAAGTCTCCATAACCGCCTGTATTAAAATGTCCAACAGCAGAAATTAACTTGTTTATAGCCTGGTATAGAGCACTGTTCTGTAATGTTTAAATTATGATCCATCTATGTCTTCGCTGATTTTTACATTAGACGAGAGGCGGTAGAGGCAGAGGCAGTGGCCAGCACCACATATTTTGACCTATGGGTGACATCACTCATGTGCTGTCCATTCTTTATACTATCATTGGTTGGACTTAAGGAACAGAGACTGGTCAGCGTGGATCCAGGGCGGGCCAGCCCAGGACAGCTGGGTCAGAGAATTTTATGTATTGTTACTGTTAGATCCAGATGAACAGCTTTCGCCCCTGCAGCAGGGGCTTTTCCACTGGGTCTTTCTATTTGGGGAGCAGCTTAGCAGGGATCAGGTCCACTGACTTCTGGCTGTCCCAAACCATACCTCCCTGGCGCCCCCAGCCCTGGTCTTTCTTTGACTCCCTCCACTCTTTCTACAGCTCAGAATTCCTGTTCTCCCAGTAAAAGTCAACACACCAGTTCTACCAGTGAGGCAGTACCTCCCCCAACCCTGTCACAGAACCGGTCCTTCTCTCTGCCTCCTGGCCATGCTGTGTGCTGTTTCATGGACGGCGGGGTGGGACTCTATGACATGGGGGCCAAGAAGTGGGACTTCCTACGAGACTTGGTATTCTGTAATATGCTTTATAAAGTCATCAGCCTACACATGCCATTTGTCGTGTTCTTGACCTGTGACTGCTGTGCTCGTTCTCTCTGTTTTCATGTTTTCAGGGTCATGTAGAGACCATCTTTGACTGTAAGTTTAAGCCAGATGATGCCAACCTGCTGGCCACGGCTAGTTTTGATGGAACCATCAAAATCTGGGACACAAACACACTAACAGCTGTTTACACCTCCCCTGGCAACGAAGGAGTGGTTTACTCCTTGTCCTGGGCTCCAGGTAAACAAGCTGCACCTCCACACATTCTCATACAGCACGCACGCACACAAACACACACAGGGTGATTTTTTTTAACTCACCTGTTCAAATGCTATTAAAGCTTAAAGCTATGCATAATTTACAGCAAAGCTGCTTTGTCTGACAGGTAACTGTTACACTTTAATGGTTGTTTGATCCACGTCTTTGCCAATATTTAGATATTAGCCAGAGATTAGCCAGGAAGACAGTAGAAGCAGCACAGCAAACGTGGCGGTAGCCAGCACCGCATGTTTGTCCATTATTTTTACTTTCATTGGTCCAAACCCAATTCTGTCATTATTAATGTATAAACTGTACTCTTTTCAAGTCAATATATAATGTCCTGACATCACCAGTGAAGTTGTACAGTTTAGTTCAGCCCGTAAAAATGCATTTTTTTCAAGGTTTATTTTGCTCTCAAAACACACCGACTGATGCATCTAACATTACAACATTTTCTTTACGAGGATCCCCTCAAATCTGTCTTGCTGGATCCAAGGTCCAATCTCACTAAACCCTGTGGGAAACACTGGTCTTCTAGTCTAAGAGTCAACTCTTAACTCTTACATGACTTCATATTTAGCATTAGCTCTGGTGATTATTGTATTGTATGGCGTGTGAAAGTATCTTGAAACAAGTTTATTTGTATCGCCATTGTCATATGTAATGTTCCTTTACACAAACTCTGACAGTGTCAGTCAGCTGTAGAGCTTCAGTCAGCTGTAGAGCTTCAGTCCTTTGTGAGAGTCTCTCTAGGAAGCCGTATGAACTCTGTTTGAGATCACACCTTTGGCAGTTAGTGGACAGAGCTTCTGGGCTGTGAAGTGAAGCCAACACTATGTGTCTTAAACCTGCATTCTTTCTAATGACCAGCAGGGCGCAGCTCCATTTGATTTATTCGCAGTAAACGGTTTCCTCATGAGTTCATGGTCTCAATATCTAGTTTCAAGTTTTCTTCCACACAGCATGATGTTCATTTAATAACTGATGATCCCATTTAGAGTAAAATAGATGATAAAGCACGCTATGCTTTGTCGTGTGAGTGGATCCATTGCTCACAAAACTCACCTGTAAAACTTCAGTCAAATCTGACTTGTAGTACGCCACTTTCCAGCTTCACCCGCTCATCAGATATTGAGGGTCATTTCTGGAACCAAAAAAGGAAGATGATCATCAGCAACATGTGTTTTTCATGTGTGAGTTGGTGACTGTTCTGTTTGTGTGTCTTGAAGGAGACCTGAACTGCATTGCAGGGGCGACATCTCGTAATGGAGCATTCATCTGGGACGTCAGGAAAGGAAAGATCATCACTCGCTTTAATGAGGTTGCTTTGACTCTTAGTACAAAATGACTTTAAAGTGTAACTACACCCACAGCAAATTTGGCCTCGTGGCTACAGAGTGTGTGAGGTGGGAGGTATTGCTGACCAGAGTGACAGACTGACCACCACTCCGTGTAGCAGGAATGTGGCTACAGAAGGAAGGCCTGAGATGAAAAAGTGGTTCATGGGTTTAGTTACACTAAACTTAAACTTAACCGGTTTAGTGAAACATCTGACTTCCCCTTATTTAAAACAATGAATCGTGCCTGCAGTAACACATCTCTGTCTCCCTGCAGCATGGTAAGAATGGTATATTCTGTATATCCTGGAGCCATAAGGATTCTAAGAGGATTGCTACCTGTAGTGGAGACGGATTCTGGTAAGTCCTCATCTTCCCAGGTAGACCTCTATTCTGAAACGGGTTAGCTCTGTTATGAAGAATCCATAATATTTGCTCTTCATATGATCTTAACATGTTTTATATTGTTTGGACAACAGTATCATCCGGACCATCGATGGTAAAATCCTCCATAAGTACAAACATCCTGCTGCTGTCTTTGGATGTGACTGGAGCCAGAACAACAAGTAAGACCCCAATCTATCTGCCATCTTTCCTCATACTGCAACAGGCTACATATACTACTGACTTGAACAGTTTAGAGGATTATAAAAACAAAACAAAAAGAAGTGATGTGCAACAAGTACAAAATGACACAAACACATTTATATTGTCAAAGATAAATGTGTTGTGTCATCCAGTAAAGATGAGCTACTTTCAGTCTGAGTCATCTAGAATTCCCGAACTCATACTCTTGCAGTAAACATCTTTTATAATTCAACGATCTAAAATTAGAAGCTCTGGGTTATTCACTTCTCTGTTCAGGACAGGATGGTTTCTTTTAGCTTGTTTCATAATTTAACTTAACTAGTGAAAACAGCAGCTCAGATAGGGTCTCTTGCCAGCTTGTCCCTCGATCACATTTTTGTCAATTAATAAAACTATGACAAAAATGTTTTGTCATCATGAACCAGTGTTTATTTAATTATTTATTTTTGGTCTGTGAAAAAAAGGTCAAGAACTATGCGGAAAATGCTGTTATCCAAATGAACACTGGTGTCATCTGGTAATTTCCTCCTGCCTCTTTCTCACAGGGATATGATAGCAACAGGCTGCGAGGATAAAAATGTCCGTGTGTATTACTTGGCCACCAGCTCCGATCAGCCTCTGAAGGTCTTCACTGGACACTTAGCGAAAGTATTCCATGTCCGCTGGTCTCCACTCAGAGAGGGGATACTATGCTCTGGATCAGACGATGGGTGAGTGCATGTGACATTTAACGGGGACTCTGTTTCACTGCAGCTGCAAATGATACAGTACAAAAACAGGTCAAATAAAGATATGAATCATAATGCATGTAGTGTAAAAGATGTAGACAAATATGTGGACATTGTGTTAAGGCAACATTTTGCTATTACTTATGATTAGAAACAGTCAAACATAAAGCATGGTCAACAACACGAGAGTAGAACAAAGAGAAATTCCCATGTCTGTCTCTGCAGTACTGTTCGTATATGGGACTACACACAGGATGCATGTATCAATGTGCTGAGCGGTCATAAAGCTCCAGTCAGAGGTTTGATGTGGAACACAGAGGTTCCCTACCTCCTCATTTCAGGTAAATCCACTAAATGTACTGATCATTTTTCAATTGTCTTTGTTTGATTGCTTTGTGATCAATATGCGATTGTCTGTCTGGTGTGTTTCAATATTGACTCTATAACCTTCAGTGTACGTTTGTGTCGGTACAGTACATATTTCCATATTTTTAGCGTTTCAGTGACATTACAGCTGTCACCAGTTTTGAATGCATGAATACACAGTTCCACACAGAGAGTGAGACCTCTTTGTTTATCAGGCTCTTGGTGGGTTTGAGGTTTGTGTTTAGTACCAACTGTAGAAACTTCTCTGGAACATGTATAAAATGTGTCTTTTTAGCAACATCTAGTGGTAATTATAGGAAACTACAACGGCATCAGCATATGCACATCTCCTCTGTAGTCCTCTGTGTTTTTTAGTGTTGAACTCCTCATACAAATTTCAGGTGTACCATCAGTCACTTGTTGTGCTTCTAAGAACACCTTGAACTTCATCACTTAACAATGTTGGATGGAAAGGCATTACATAGTGTGTAAAAAGTAAAGTGGTGGAACTACATACCACTATATAACTATATAATATGATATCAGAGAGTGTGGTATTGAAATCATAAAATGTTGTTTTATTTTGTAGGTTCTTGGGATTATACAATCAGAGTGTGGGACACGAGAGATGGCACATGTCTAGATACAGTCTACGACCACGGAGCTGATGTCTATGGTAAGACACAACACGCTGCTCAACTATTAATACTGCAGATACATTATGGGTACATGTCAAGTACAATATGTGATGAACAAAAAACTGTCAGTTACATGAAATGAAGTTAATTGAAATTAAATAAATATGTAGAATCTGAGTGTGATATTAAGTAAATAAAAGTGGTATTAGAAAGTTGTGGCACATTGCAATCAGTTCATTTTCTGAATGTTGTAAATTTAATGATGTACAGATTTGTACCTGAACCCTGCACAGCCCCACACTGCCCTGTTGTTTACCAAACTGTGCATGTATCTGCAGGCTTAACATGTCACCAGAGTCGTCCGTTCACCATGGCCAGCTGTAGTAGAGACAGCACAGTGAGGCTGTGGTCTCTCACGCCTCTCATTTCTCCACTGCTGCTAAACATCCTCACCGACCAGCCCTGGGAAAAGATCATAGGAAACACCGGTGAGAACACACTCCTGATCTGTTCTGTTTGATGTCACTCTGTTTTGAAAGCTCCTTTAAGAGTGCTGCCTGTGTGTCCCCGCAGACACCGCAATGGTTCCCGGCGCACCCCCGCTGCTCTGCGGTAAAGTGTCTCGAGACATCAAGCAGGAGTTGGATAAACTGAGCTTAGACATCAGGGCCAAGAAGCTGCGGTGGTTTTCTGAATGCTTTTCGGTAAAGTACACACTGAACGCTCATTTTTCAGTGGTATGGTAAAGGTCTGGTGTTTTTTTATTAGTCTATGCAAATAAGATATTTATCTAATCAAAATCAAATCAATTTTATTTGTATAGCCCAAAGTCACAAAGTACATTTGCCTCGGAGGGCTTTACAATCTGTAAAGGGAGTGACACCCTCTGTCCTTAGACCCTCAGTTCGAGTGAGGAAAAACTTGCCCACAAAAAACCTTTGTCTAATCCTATGGCAGCATAACTAAGGGATGACCTGAGCCAGCCCTAACTATAGGCTTTATCAAAAAGGAAAGTCTTATGTCTACTCTTAAAAGTGTTGACCATGTCTGCCTCCCGAACCCAGAATGGTAGTTTGTTCCACAGAAGAGGAGCCTGATAGCTAAAAGCTCTGGCTCCCAATCTACTTTTGGAGACTATAGGAACCACAAGGAACCCAGCGTCCTGAGAGCGCAGTGTTCTAGAGGGGTAGTAAGGTACTATGAGCTCTTTTAGATATGATGGTGCCTGATCATGAAGAGATTTGTAAGTAAGGAGAAGAATTTTAAATTGTATTCTTGATTTAATAGGTAGCCAATGCAAGGAAGCCAAAATGGGAGAGATGTGATCTCTGATCTTGGTTCCTGTCAGGACGCGTGCAGCAGCATTATGAATTAACTCCAAAGTCCTAAGAGACTTATTAGAGCAGCCTGATAACAAAGAGTTACAATAGTCCAGCCTTGAACTAACAAATGCGTGGACTAGTTTTACTGCATCCGCTTGAGAGACAATGCGACTGATTTTAGCGATGTTACGTAAGTGGAAGAATGCAGTCCTCGAAATTTGTTTTATGTGGACATTAAAGGACAAATCCTGATCAAAAACAACTCCAAGATTCTTTACAGTGGAGCTGCAGGCCAGGGTGATCCCATCTAAAGTAACTAAGTCTCTAGAAAGAGAGTTTCTGAGGTGCTTGGGTCCAATTACAAGAACTTCAGTTTTGTCTGAATTTAACATCAGAAAATTATAGGTCATCCAATTTTTTATATCCTTAAGGCATGCTTGGAGTTTAGTTAACTGATTGGTTGCATCAGGCTTGATCGATAAATATAATTGGGTGTCGTCAGCATAACAATGAAAATTGATCGAGTGATTCCTAATAATGTTCCCTAAAGGAAGCATATATAAACTAAATAGAAGTGGTCCAAGTACAGAACCTTGTGGGACTCCATGACAAACTTTGGTATGCATGGAGGATTCATCATTGACGTTAACAAACTGAGATCGATCTAAAAAATACGATTTAAACCAGCTTAGGGCGGTTCCTTTGATGCCAATTTGATCTTCCAGTCTCTGTAAAAGAATTTGATGGTCAATGGTGTCAAATGCAGCACTAAGATCTAACAGGACAAGTACAGAGAGATGAGTCCTTTGTCTGATGCCATTAGAAGGTCATTTGTAACTTTGACTAATGCGGTCTCTGTGCTATGATGCACTCTAAATCCTGACTGAAAATCCTCCCAATAGACTATTGTTATGGAGAAAGTCACACAGTTGATTAGCTACAGCTTTCTCAAGTATCTTAGACACAAAGGGAAGGTTTGATATCGGTCTGTAGTTGGCTAAGACCTCTGGGTCTAGAGTGGGCTTTTTAAGGAGAGGTTTAATTACAGCTACCTTAAAGGACTGTGGTACATATCCTGATAATAAAGACAGATTAATTGTATCCAATAACGAATAACTAACTAGAGGTAAAACATCCTTGAGCAGCCTGGTTGGGATGGGGTCTAAGAGACAGGTTGACGCCTTAGCTGCAGAAATGATTAAAGTTATTTGATGAAGGTGGATGGGAGAAAAACAGTCTAAACAGATGTTTCCAAACTTGCTGTATCAGAATGCAGATCAATGCCTTTTGAGGGCAGGAGGTGATGGATTTTGTCTTTGATAGTTATAATCTTATCATTAAAGAATCTCATGAAGTCATTGCTACTTAGACCTAAGGGAATAGATGGTTCAGTAGAGCTGTGATTCTCTGTTAGCCTGGCTACAGTGCTGAAGAGAAACCTGGGGTTGTTCTTATTCTCCTTAATTAAAGAAGAGTAATAGGCTGCTCTGGCATTACGGAGAGCCGTCCTGCATGTTCTGAGATTATCTTGCCAGACTAGATGAGATTCTTCCAGTTTAGTGGCACGCCATTTGCGTTCAGATTTACGTGCCTCTTGTTTTAATTTGCGAGTCTGCTGACTATACCATGGTGCTAGCCTTCTTTGTTTAATTATCTTCTTTTTCAGAGGTGCAATAGAGTCTAGAGTTGTCCGTAATGAGCATGTAATACTATCAACAAGATGATCTATTTGTGAGGGGCTAAAGGAAGCAGACAAGTCCTCTGTTACAGTTAGACATGGCATTGAATTCAATACTGAAGGAATCGTTTCCTTAAATTTGGCTACAGCACTATCAGATAAACATCTGCTGTAGAAGTTTCTACACAAAGCCTTATAGTCCAGTAGTATGAACTCAAAGGTTATTAAAAATGGTCAGACAGAAGAGGATTCTGTGGAAAGACTATTAGATTATCAATTTCAATGCCATATGAAAGAACAAGATCAAGAGTGTGGTTCAGACAATGAGTCGGTTTATTTACACTTTGACAAAAGTCAATTGAGTCTAATAGAGAGATAGACGCAGTACTAAGACTATCATTGTGGTTGTCCGCATGAAAGTTAAAATCACCTACAATAATTACTTACTGACCAGGAGCTCGCTATACTGTAACAAATAGAATTGGCTGCAAAGTTTTCCAGGTTGGGTGAGTGAGGCTAAGAACAAGACTTTCAAATGAATTGTAAGTTAGTTTAGGTTGAGGATTTATTAATAGATTTGAGTCAAATATGGCTCCAACTCCACCACCTTGACCAGTACTTCGAGGAACATGAGTATTATAATGACTCGGAGGAGTGGATTCATTTAAGCTAACATATTCATCCTCCTGCAGCCAGGTTTCAGTGAGGCAAAACAAATCAATATCATAATCAGATATTAATTCATTGACTAAGACAGCTTTAGATGACAAAGACCTGATATTCAGGAGTCCACATTTAATTCTCTTATTTTGGACTGGTGGAGATGTTGATTTAATTTTTATTAAGTTTTTATGATGAACTCCTCTTCTGTTTGTTTTATCTTTAAATAATGTAGGTGGACGGGGGACAGACACAGTCTCTATACTAAAGGACTGGGTGGGCAGCTGCTCTAATGGAGGTGCAGAGAAGCGCGTAAGACTGCAGCTCTGCTTCCTAGTCTCAACTCTGGGTTGTTGACATGGTTTTGGTCAGCTAATAAACTTGGCCATATTTCTAGATATGAGAGCTGCTCCATCCAAAGTGGGATGGATGCCGTCTCTCCTAATCAGACCAGGTTTTCCCCAGAAAGGTGTCCAATTATCTATGAAGCCCACATCGCTTGCTGGACACCACCTCGACAGCCAGCGGTGAAATGACGACATGCGGCTAAACATGTCATCACTGGTCACATTGGGGAGGGGACCAGAGAAAGCTACCAAGCTCCCAAAGTGTAGCCTTCATAGTGTTTCTGTGGGTTTTGTCTCCCTCTTCTGGCGTTTGAGTGCAACTTCAGGCATTTCTTCAAAAACCACTTTGCAGATAAACAATGACATAAACTATATTACAAAAAACCTAGATGCATTTCATTTATTTGTAATGAGTAGCTGTTTTCATAGCTAAGAACTATCTTAATGTTACCTGACATCACGACAGTCAACCTACAAGAGCCTGTGGTTCAACAAGTGCACTGTTGTTGATTCTGCACCAGTCTCATTTGAACTGTTCCAGTTCAGAATTTAAGTGGAATGTGAGTCAACAAAAGGCTCTCTCCAACACACCCTTTATTTTATGTTTACTTAACGAGAATACAAATCAAACAGAGAGATTAGGAGAGAAAAGGCCTCGGCACAGCTTGTGAAAGTCACTGTGTATCTACAGGAGAGCTCTGTGGTGTAACACTAAGAATCTCCAGTTCCAATTTGAACAGCAAATACTTTGAAAACGAAAGTCCATTTCTGAAAAAAGCTAAATAAAAGTACAATTTGTAGTATTATATACATATATGAATGATACACAGACTGAACAAGCTACAGCACATTGTAGAATCAATCTGATAGGTCTAGCCCCTGTAGAACAGCCAGCAGCAGAGACATGATTTGGTACACTGTCACATACAGTACATAATTAAAATAGTGCTAGAAACATGTATGAATCAGTGTTTTTTATTTGTTCTCTTTGAGTGAGTGTGCACGCTGCATGTGTTCCCCCGTACATGTTGTGTAATGTACTCTACCTCGTGTCAGCCTCCAGGAGGCAGCAGTAACCTGTGGGACTTGGTGTCCGTTATCAACGGCCAGGATGACTCTCTGCTACCAGCCAGCTACAGCAAAGGAGTGATGCACATGAAACACCTGCTCAAGTTTAAAACGGTACGGAGCCACGATTAAAACCGAAAGGTGGTCAAGTGTGTAGAAACACACTGTGAAGGAGCAGTTTATTATAGGACAAACTAATCAGAGCCAGATAAGAGCACTCACTCAAGGAGAAGTCAAGTATGGTGATTTCTGTCCCTAAATGGGGAGATAAGCACTCTTTGAATTGTGTAATTAGCCTGCCTGTTTTTCCCCGACTAATGACTCATATAGTCAAGCACACACAGCTGCATCAAGAAAGAATTACACTATGAGAGAGGCATGAGCAAAAATGATCATAAGAGGTATGAATTGATACAACACACATGTCTTGACAAAGCTTGCAGTGTAACCTGGCCAGAATAATGAAAAGTACAGTACATACAGAACATATGGTGAATAAATACAATGAAAGCTTGTGATGATAAATAAACACAGGACTACATTTGAAAACATCTATCAATATTTCAACCACAAATGACAATGTCACATTAAAATGAAGTCAAATGTGAGTGAATTTAGAAAGTTTCTAACAGAAAATAAACAGACAGGAGGGGGAGGGGAGATCTAAGCTTCTTTCTACAATCATGTACACAAGATACCAAAGCACTAAAGTAGCGTTACTGTCCACACACCTCCAGCACCATGAGCTGTCACAAACCTGCTCTGTCCAGCCTGGATGGTGACTCTTCATCACTTTGAATTGGTTTTCGACTGGTAACTTTCATTTACAAGAATTCAAAGCTGCTTGTATTTGAAGGAATTAAGTTTTCCAGCTAAGCACACATTTTTCTGCTGACTACATGGGTACTTTGCTAATATTAAAAATGTCTTCTGTTCTATTCAACTGAAGTCCATTTAAGATCTTTCAGTGTTATAGTGTGTTATGTTTTGTCTCTACATTCTTTCAGTCTGAAGCTCAGGAGCTCACCATAGTTAAGATGTCTAAATTTGGAGGAGGTATCGGAGCGCCAAGTAAAGAAGAGAGGCTGAAGGAAGCAGCAGAAATCCATCTGAGACTGGGACAAATTCAACGATACTGTGAATTAATGGTGGAGCTGGGACAGGTACAGAGTGTGTGTGTGTCTCAATCAGTTGTGTTGGCCTTCATCCTGTCCTAGCTCTTTTAATATTTAACGTGTTCATGTTCATTGACTGGCTCTGTAGTGACTTTATGTTTGACTAAAAACAAAGGCTCTAAACCAAGCAAATGCTCCCAGAGGTTGTCAAAACACCAGTGTTCTTACATCTGGACCTCTCTGCTATGATGGAGCCAGTAAAGCCGGCCCAGAGCCTGCAAGTGGAAACTGGAGGTGAAAGACTCTGAAAAGAGATCTGCTGGTATTTAGAACTTCTGACAGAGTGGAGAGTTAGTGCAGGGACAGACAGACAGCTGCATGCAGTAGCTGCAAAGACAAAAAACAGGATTTTGACATCTGGACATCATCAGATAGGTTCAACAAACCACTCAGCTCTTTGCCTGCAGTATGTTTGGTCACATCAGAAAAAGACAGGCATGAAAAGAAAGACAATTATTGTATTAACAAATGGAGGATGAGGCTTATCATCTCTTTTTCAGTGGGAGAAAGCATTATCTGTGGCGCCTGGAGTCTCCATGAAGTATTGGAAGAAACTCATGCAGAGGTAAGCCATGGATGTTTGAGAGCTGAGTCAAACCCTCCCGGACACAGTGTCAGCAGAAATAACATACTCCTCTTCACAGAGTGCAGGATCTATTCCATTTCTGTTGTTCTAGGCTGCATTAAGTTGTATAGTTGGCACGCTTACGTGTCACAGCAGGAAAAGCTCAGGTTTTACTGATGGGACAGCATGCACAATACTGGGGCCATGAAATTGGAGAGGATGCAGCCTTGATTATTGCTATGATGTTAAATCTGTTTGTACCTGCTGTGACACGTCAGAATGTCTGCCATGAAAAAGGTCTGTTGTGTCTGACCCCTGCATGGTTCATGTGGACTTTGAGTTTCAAGCTGATGTAAGGCTCGTTGTTTCGGGGATTTCCAAGACTTTTGAAAAGGTGTCAGGACACTGCAGCACAGTAAGAAAGACCTAGAATATGCTACAAGAATAAATAATAGTCAGATAGCAGCAGTCCACAAACAATGTTTGTATTGTCACAGTCTGATTCTTTTGTTGTTTTAATTTAAATAATTTTAAGATATTTATAGCAATAAATAAACAAGTAACAGTATCATTTTACTACATTCAAATATTGTCATGTCACAGGAGAGCTGAACAGCTGATGGCTGAGGACAATGATGACGCTATCCCGTACTGCATCGCCACGGGGGACATAAAAAAACTTGTGACTTTTTTCACTGGCAGAGGACAACTGCTAGAAGCCTTAATAATAGCACAGGTACACAGTAGATCTGGTGTGAGTAGTTCATTTTGATGGTTGTGATAATATTGATCAGAAATAAGAATAATAATAAATGATCTTTTTTTTTTGCTTTTAGGGAGCGTGTGAAGGCAACATCCGTGCTCCTCAGAGCTCTCCAGTCAACCACACCACCAATGATGTGGATAACAGACAGCAATACCAGAGGTGTAGTGCACACACACACACACACACACACACACACACACACACACACACACACACACACACACACACACACACACACACTGACAGTCTATGTGAGATTAAAGTAAAAGCAGTTAACTCTCTACAGCAGGAAGACCAACAGACAGATTTTCACAAACAGCTGATGTAGTTCAGCAACTAACAAGTAATGAATGAGCAGCTTGATGAACAGGTAAAAACCAGAGAGGAGAGAACCTGAATCCCAGGAGATTCGAGTCAGGCACGAGCAAAACTGCAGCAAAAATGAACGAGTCTGGCCGTGTGAATGCCATGTCAGTGATGGATCGATCTGGCACGGTATACAGTATATGATACAAAAAGAACAGATCGGTCAATTTGGATTCAAGTCATTTCCAACATATTAGATTAGTGATCAGGTTTCAAAGTGCTTCTCCTTAACTCATTCATGCAGCAGACACTTAGCTCAGTACACTGTTTCATCCTAATCCTCACTGTACTTTGACAAGATCAGGCTTAACACACAAAGACAGGTACCTCTCTTTCTATTTATTTTGCTTTTTCTGGTATCAGTCAGACAGGTGTTAGGTGGTTGAAGCTTGGCGCCCTTGCTATGAAGATTTCCATTCATTGAACTTCTCTCTGAAATGAACCCCAGAATATTAGTGAGCTGGTGTCTTTTGATGGCAGTGCCTGACTTTACTTTGCTCTTTTTCTGTCCAGTCTCCTCCATAAGGTGTGTAAGGAACTGGCAGAGTGGTACTTCCAGGACGGATACTCTGTCCTGGCAGCATGCTGCCACCTAACTGTGGACGACATCAAGGTACACACAGCCTGTGCACGTCACCATTAGCTACATGCAGTATATTTACACTTGCTTCTATGCACATCAAGGGTCCAGTGTGTCATATTTAGTGGGTTCTATGTACAGAATGTAATACGCATCATGTTTCATTAGGAAGCAGAGGGTGAGGTGAGAGGTTGCAATCAGCAACTACATGGATAGATGGCACAGTGCTCCTTTAAGAACATGATGTGAAGTGTCATGTGTCTGTCCCTTGTCATTACTTATTCATGATAATAAGGAATCTGCTTTAAACACTGAAATGTGTGCGTATGTCTGTTATGTTTTTAGTTAGCCATGTCTAGTCTGATCCGAGGTAATGAGCTGGAGTTGGCTGCATGTGTGGGTCTCGTCCTAGGAGAGGCAGCCAATCAGAGCACTGCGTACTGCCTTGAACTATTGGCCAGGAAGTACATGACCACACCTACATGGTACGTCTGTGTGCGTGTTCAGTTCATTCAGGTCATTTCATGAACTCTTCTCCAGTTTTGGCTTATTAGTGCTAATTTTGACTAATGTGTACGTTTGTTTTTTATTAGTCTGAATCAGTTTGAAAGCTGTTCTTCCCTTATTTTGAGAGTTATGCATTAAAGCCTGTAACTCACCTCTGTGGAGCAGGAAGTTTACATCCTGTGGGGGATAAGTGCCAAACCATTCCAGATAAGATTCATCACTGCATCAGTTTCAGTGTGTGAAGATGAGCAGGAAGCCAAAGTTCCAGCTGTGCTCATAAGACTGATGTTACATACACTCCTGTGCCGTGTTTACACTCAGGGAGCTGTCAGCTGACTTGCTGAGAATGATTCCCGACAACCACATTTTATTGGCTAAGCTGTGCGCATTTTACCCAGGAAGTGCTGCTGAAATCAACCAATTACACGAGAGGGTGAGTCAGCAATAATGAATGTAAATCAAAGGCGTGTTTTGGTTGAACAGGAATGGGGTGTCTGACACTGTGTGTGATGTTGATATTAACATTTATGCAGACTATGATGTGTGTTGTCCTTTCAGTGCGGCCTGCCTTCATTAGAGGAGTGTCAGGCCTTGGCAGAAGCAGCCATGTGTGAAGGAGACTTGTTTTCAGCAGTTAAATTCCACCTGCTGAGCTCTGAACCCGAGAATGCCCTGCAGATAGGGATTGATCACGTTAAAGGTACTGACTGTGTGTGAGTGTGTGTGTATGCAAATCTAAAAGTAAGAAATGAGTCAGAGGGGATACTTTCACCACCTACTAGAACCAAATCAGTCGGGTTTCAGAAGTGGCCACTCCACTGAGACAGCTTTACTATCTGTCACAGGAGCCCTAAAAACAGCCAGTACACGAGGGCAATCATCTGTACTCATCCTTCTTGACTTATCGGCTGCCTTCGATACAGTCAATCACGACATACTCCTAGCCACACGCTAACATGGGCATTACAGGCACTGCCCACTCCTGGCTCGAGTCCTACCTCGCTGGACGCTCCTTTAATGTGTCTTGGCAAGGTCGTCTGTCATCGACTCATACCCTCTCTATAGGGGTGCAGCAGGGGTCGGTGCTGGGCCCCTTTCGGTTTGCCATCTACACGACCTCGTTGTCCCATGTTATCTGCTCACACAGCTTCTCTTACCACTGCTACGCCGACGACACACAGTTATACCTGTCGTTCCAGCCGGACGACACCACGGTCTCCGCACGCATCTCTGCCTGTCTCTCTGATCTGTCAACCTGGATGAAAGACCACCATCTACAGCTTAATCTGTCAAAAACCGAACTCCTGGTCATCCCTGCCTATGAGTCAATCTGCCATGACATCAACTTGAAAATTGGTACTGTCACTATTACCCCTAACCATGCTGCTAAAAACCTGGGCGTGGTACTAGATGATCGTCTTTCTTTCTCTGAGCACATTTCCTCCGTAGCGAGGTCATGTCGCTATGCACTATACAACACTAAAAAAATCAGACCATACCTGACCCAATATTCCGCTCAGCTCCTGATACAGGCTACAGTCACATCCCGCCTCGATTATTGCAACTCGCTCCTGGCTGGCCTACCTGCTTGTGCAATCAAATCTTTGCAAATGGTCCAGAATGCCGCAGCACAACTGGTTTTCAATTAACCCAAAAGGACACACGTCACCCCACTCTTCAGTGACCTGCACTGGCTGCCTGTAGCAGCCAGAGTTAAACACAAAGCTCTGACGCTAGCCTACAAAACCATCTTAGGATCTGCCCCTGTCTATCTCAGCGTCTTACTAAAGGCTCACGTCCCGACCAGGGCGTTATGCTCCGCTCATTCAAACCGTCTAGTTGTACCCTCGCCTCTCACAAAGCGAGGTCACTCTAAACTCTTCTCTGTGGTTGTCCCAAAATGGTGGAATTACCTACCAACGGCTGCAAGAACTGCAACATCTCTTTCTATCTTTAAAAAACTTGTAAAAACCTTTCTCTTTCAAGAATGCTTCCCTGCCTAACAAAACTAACAACTATTCTGTGCTCCTTTACACCTTTTCAGCTTATGTCCTCCTCTGTAAGTCACTTTAGGTAAAATGTCTGCTAAATGCAAAGTAATGCAATGTAATGTAACTTTAAAACAAGATCTTCTCAAACTGGGTGTCTGTAGTCTAATGTGCATCTACTGTGGGGGTCCTTACATATAAACGTTTAGGAACACCTGGAAACATAAAATCTGAACATCTTTTAAATGTGATGACACATTATGACCTTTGACATGAAACACTGGAAGCGTGGAGTGTTCACTCTGTCCTAACCAAACTCAGCATGTGCATGCAGAGTGTTCAGATCCGTATTCTACTGTATTCATAGATCAGTGCAGCCTGATGCTTCTCCACATGCTGCTGCAGTCACATCATCTGGGAATAGTTCAGAAAACACTTTCTAAATCTGAATTTTTCATTTGACATGATGCCAAATGCAGCAAAACACTGACTGATGGTTTAATCAGAAACTCTCTTCAATTTTCCTCCTCACCAGAACAGCTGACTGGGTCTGATTGGATGGTAGATAGTGTTCAGCCAATCCTGGACCTGCTGAGTTACATCAGAACTGACCGCCTCATCATGGCCAAGTTGACAGAGTGAGGGCACCTTCAGTGTTATCGTTTAGCACATTTTTCATTATGCTCTTACTTCACCACATGTATTCAGGCTTGATCGTCATCCAAGACTTTGTGTGTGTGTGTGTGTGTGTGTGTGTGTGTGTGTGTGTGTGTGTGTGTGTGTGTGTGTGTGTGTGTGTGTGTGTGTGTATAGAACCCGTAGTGAGCTGTTGATCCTGTGTGGTTATGTTGGAGGTCTGCTGGCCATCAGAAGACAGTACTCCAGCATCGTACCTGCCCTCTATGAATACACCAGGTAGGAGACACACAACTGTGTATGTGTGTGTGTGTGTGTGTGTGTGTGTGTGTGTGTGTGTGTGTGGCTTCATTTGAACTTAAGAACTCTGAACTTTAACATAAATGTCTCATGTCACTCCTCAGTGTCACTGGATATACATTACTTTGGTTGAAGTAGAAGGAGAGCTGTACAGCAGTAGGATTTACAGTCACGTCTGATGCCTGACGTCAGGCCGCTCATTTGTTATTTTTAAGATGACATAATCAGATTTGAATCTGGTTTGTAAGTCAGTCAAACTGCTGCTGATATTTTTCTCTCTGTTTCTCAGTCAGTTGTTAAAGCGGAGGGAGGTGTGTGTTCCTCTGAAGATTGAGCAGCTGTCTGTGGAGCTGGATGCCTGGCGGGCTTGCACACAAAGTAACAGCAAGTAGGTTACACACACACACACACACACACACACACACACACACACACACACACACACACACACACACACACACAGATATTACAACTGAATGTTATTAATGAAGTGAACTACAATATTATAAGGAAACATACAAATGAACAACAATTAGGCAAAGTGACGTAGCATCTGATGGAAATGCTGCAGATGGTGTAAAGAGAGGGACAGTGAGGAGGTCATCACAGTCGCAATTACTGCTTTACAATTATGCCTGGTCTCAGCTGCCCAGTGAAGCCAAAAGCTAAGGCCACAATGAGGCCGGTTACCAAGGCAACACAGGAGAGGAGAGAGTGAAGAAGGCTTGAGACACATGAAGAGCAGCTGAAAGACCTCTGGGGAGACAGATGTGTTGTCCCGGGTGATGACAGAGGCAGTCGCGTTGCCGCCCGGTTGACTGAAGATAACAGTCCACATCTGGTTGATGAGGAGAATCGACCTCGATTCCACACAGTGCTGCTTGACAGACCGGACTAGGTTTGTGTGAAGAGTTGACCTGTAAGCTTGTTTACATGCTGTCAGGCAGCATGTAAAGAAGCATGGCTACTTTTGAACGTTGATCTCTGGCATGCTGCAGGTGGAAATATGTCCCACACTCACATGCTGAATATAAAAATCTACATCTATGTGCATATGTTTCAGTTCACCAGCATACATGGCTGATGAGCATTGTGCACAGTATCACAGCTGTATCGTTTGTCTGTTTTCAACAGTCCTCCATCAGAGTGTCAACGAGAAGAGTTCAGCTGTCTCGAGAGGAGAATCCAGCCCGCAGACTCTGGTAAAAACAGTTTTTCAGGCCTGCTCATGAAGCATGTAGTAGATTCTGTAGACTTCATCTGTGATCAGTAACGTAACCTCAGACTTAGGTGGCGTGTTGAAGCTGGACTGGTCTAGTGGAGGCATCAGCTGGAGGTAGTGAGCCTCATAGAATATCCTGATTAGTGATTGGCTGCTTGTGTGTGTTTTTCTGATCGCATGGAGGGTGGTTTAAAGGACGGAAGGAATGAAGCAAGACAGCGGGCAGAATGAGCTTTCATCCTGCTCGTCGCTGTCTTAGTTTGGTGATTAGCTGAATTATTAGTAAAGATGAAGTAGTGAAACATGTCCTCTCTCTCAGCGGCGTTACTCTTGTGCGGTGCCGATTATGTGACAGGCTCTAATCTGCCGAGCCACTCAGATGTTCAACTGTCCTGTTTCACTGGACACAGAATACAGGTGTGTGTTTCTATACTGCATCAGTTTGTGTGCATGTCTTGACAGCTTGTGACGGTTTTCTTCTTGTTCACGTGCAGGGTCCGGTGTTTTTGCTGGAGGACGGTAAATCTGCCATCTCCCTTAACGATGCTCTAATGTGGGCAAAAGTTAACCCCTTCTCCCCTCTGGGAACAGGACTCCGCATCAACCCCTTCTAAACACACACACACAAACACAAAGAGGACAATCTAAGGGAAGGGTTAACGTATCGAAAGGAACAAGACAGAAAGAATAGCCAGAGAGTGTGTCGTAATGGAAAAGTAGGCTGCAATCAACATTTTTGTGCTTCAGCTAACCGGCCAACTGCATTTCATAATTTACTGAGCCAACAAATGTGGTGACATCAACAAATAATACATCTGTGATTGTGTGAAGATGATTCAGTTTCAAACAAGTTCATGGTTTTGGTAGAGTTTGATATTTGGTTAGCTTAGCTGTTATGTGATGAGAACTGAGCAAACAAAGTCATCATCCTTGCTTTGTGAAGAGGAATTCTTATTGAACGAGATACGAGTCCCTCTTCTCTCCAGCCAACAGTTTCTGTATAAGTATGAGCATGTATATACTGAGTATAAATCTGAATGACTTTCTTCTATTGTTGTAAAAAAAGAAAATACTGAAATAAAGCAACCACTGTGAGACTTATTGTGTATATTATGTAATGCTTATGTAAAGAATAGCATGCAAATGTAACAATGTAACATCAGCAGCAGTAAAAAATAACCACAGCAGTGAAAGACAAGATGCTGAATGTGTGACGCACATAAAACATACAGAGACAATGACGAGTTCACAGATGGCCTGGAAAGAGAGAGCGAGTCTGTCTTTGTACAAGGCTGAAGGCGACTGACAGCACATCATAAAGATAAATTCATTCAAGCATGAAATGTGGAAGTTGAGCCAGGGCTAATAATATTCAGTGTTCTTTGTATGGATGGATCTGCTACAGTAAAATGTATTCATTGATACTGTAAGTGTCAAACCAAAGTCAAACGAATCCTTAAAGGACCGGTGTGTAAGATTTAGGGCATCTGGTGGAGGCGGTGCAGAGTGCAGCCCTCTTGTTTCACCCTCTACATTCGCTGAGAAACATAAAAAATATATAACTCATAAAATATAACTCCAGTGCAAGCTTTTAGTTTGTTTAGTTCGACCATGCAGCCAGAGCATGTGTCAATCTGACATGATGTAGTTATGTCAAATGATATTTTGTACCATCCACTTCTTGAGGAGAGCCCTCCACAGCTGACTAACACCCAAGATTAAACTTACTGTGACATTCCCTATCAATCTGTGGACAACCATTATGAAGCCTTGTGTGTGGCATGATGGACATTGCTAACTTAGTTTTTTAGCCATATTCGAACGAGTGTGTGGAGCTGGTGATGCACTGCGAGATGGGCTGTGCTTGATTTTGACTTGAAGCAGGACAAATAGCCACCTACCTCATCACAAGTGTTCTGTGTTCCAGCTGAACAGTCACTCAAATCTGTTTGTGAAAACATTTGAGGAGAGAAATAATCATTACAGTAACTGAATCTGGACTCATATTTGATCAGCACTGCTTAGTTTGACAGTTTGATCTGAGCCTGATGTGTCGAGCTAGACAGACTCACTGAAAATGAGTTGCTGTTACGACCAGGTAAGGGGTATGAAAGGAAGTAACATAAAAAACAGATTTTAAAGGTTATTAAACAAAAGGATTTTATTAAATGAAAGTTTTTAGATTGTTTAAATAAAAGGAGGTGAGGCAAAAGGGAACGAAGGGGCTAGCAAGTGCTGTTAAATAAACAAACAAATATAACAAAAAAAGAAATCTAAACAGAGCCTATAATATCTAAGTAGAAAAACAATACGCGAAAGAAAAACCTCACTAACTAAGACTACTGGCAGATAGCAAAAACACATCAAAACAGCACTCTTAATCTAATGGGGCTAACAGAAATCTTCTACGTATAATCAGTAGCTATAAACTAAACTAAACCCTGCCCAGTCCCAATAAACCAAACACAAACCTCCAGTTACAAAACACAAACCAACGAGTATCCTCAGACACATGCGAACAACAAACGAACGAGTATCATGCGATACATACAAACGAGGCGAGCTCAAATACACAAACAACAAGTCAAGCCGCCACGATGCTCGGGCGGCTGCGGTTTAAATGCCTAGTGATGCTGCTGCCGGGGCGCTCTCATTGGCGGCGTGGGGAAGATGCCGCACCAATCCGGTCCCCTGCAGCTGACAGGATGTTGTCCCCGCCTCCTTCAGTCTGGGCCCAATCAGGGACCGGCAACCGCACACCAGCATTTACCTAATGGGAACAAAACACTGCACACAGATGTGCATGGGGCGAAACGGCGGCAGCCGTAACAGTTGCCAATCATAGGGTAGCCACGCCCTAAAGCATACCCTGCTTTATCACCATCATTCACAAGATGATGGAATATGCTGTGTGTATGGAAGAATTATCCTATCGTTATTCAAGAGCGCACATTTTCAGTTTGAGAGCATGATTTCTCCTTCTCGTGCTCAGATTTATTGTCCTTGTGCTCACATTTCATGCGCACACTCAAAACTTATGTGCTCACGCGCTCAAAACATGTCCTGTGCGTGCTCAGATCTAATGTGCTCGCGCTCAAAACATGTGCGCGCTCAGATTTTTTCTGCTCGCGCGCAAAACTTGTGCTCTGCGCTCTCAAATTTTTCTGCTCTCGCACAAAACAGCACGTCCTCTCAGGTTGAGGTGTCTGCACAGAGTGAAGGATGTCCCGCCCTGCGCTTAAATTAGTGTGTTTCACCAGCCAATAGGGATACAGCTAGAGTCTGGCCCACTCTTGGGTGTGTTTCTTTACGCTTTTGGGGCGCTTCGCAGGGGCGGGTATATGGTCTGTTTGTAAAACTGCCTTTCTTAAAAATACACCAATTTACCATACTAGTCAGCTATTTGAATCGTCACCTATTTAAAACGACAGTTTATTTATGTATAATTAATCTTAAATAATCCTAAAAAGAGTTATTGTCGTTTAGATACCGTATGATTTCATTTATTGTAGACTTTCCAATTTTATATTAGCGGGATGTTTTATATACTATGAATACAGTTGTACCTGTGTTATGGTAGCTGAGTGGTTAAGTCTACCTGCTTTGCTTTCCACCGAGGGACGCCGGTTCGCATTCCGGCCCCTGCATATCATATTATGATTTATTTATATATTTTGTGACAGGGACGGACTGACAATCTGGCATACCGTGCATTTGCCCGGTGGGCCGACGTCCCATTTGGGCCGACAAGTCCCGATATATATATATTTGGCGAGTAGATCACACACCCCAAACTAGCGATGGGCGACGCCCAAAGCCAGATTTTGAGCGGGATTCAGAGCGGGGCAGCCCACTGAGCAGGAGAGAAGATGGATGGCCAAAGACCACAAGTAAGTTTGTTGCTTAATGTTGCTACAACTCATCGTTCATATTGTTTCAATATGCATTTTGTTTGTATGCTGGCAATGATGTTGAGGTGACCAGATTTCCAGAATCTAAAACCGGGACACTCAGCGAGTGACCGTAATGTTTGTCATAATTGGCGAAATAGCCGAAATAAATTGCAACAAGTCAGATAGATTATGTTTTATAAGATTGTAATAACGCCTCGTTGGCTATGTAATTACTGGGACAGGTCGACAGTGTGTAAACTGGGCCATTTTAGCGTCCAGACGGCCCTTTGTCGGACACGCAATACAAAATTGACACAGACAGCTAGCAACACGATATAGATGGAAAGTAGCCAACGTTTACTGCCCAAAAATGTTACATTAATAAGGAACAATCCTTCATCGACAGAATAGCAACATCAGAGAAGTGGCCAGAAGCCTAACGTCAATGCTGGGAAGCCATATAAATGAACTGGAGCAAATGCCGGACCAACAAAGGCAGGCAGGTCCGCAAGCCCAGCAGCAAACGCCGCCAACTCAGCAGGCTGTGCAGGGCTGGACGAATGTCCTCCAGCATCAGCCATCAAGTATTGGACGGGAAATGACTAGGTGATGTATTCCTTTCTTGCATGCACATAATAGGTGCATTACAAGTATGGGACTACTTATAATTATCATTTCTTATGAAATAATTACTACTTAAAGATAATGCATTGTGCTAAATACTAATACTTTATTTAAAATCCACAGGTCATTTCCGGGCTTTTTCAACAGGGGTCCTGCAAGGGGGAAAAAACGTTTTTTCCCCCAAGTGGCACACAGCAGTGGGAAAATGTTGACATTGCAATTCTACATGGTAAATAAAAATACTGACAGGACACCACCAGCCAGCTCAGAGCTTACTCTGCTGTTGGCTGGGATGGGGAGAAGGACAGTGACTGTCCCTGAGGCTGCTGACCACTCTGAGGTAAATAAAGCTAACTTGAATGGATCAATTATGTCTTAGAACAAAACACATGTGATTTGAAATTCTTGTTCAATGTATTATTTTGTCTAAGTCAAACTGCCATATAATTACGTTTCAAATGAGACACAATCACCAAATAAGTTGCTAGTATCTTGACAATTCATCATACTCAAAGAAACAATAAAACAGTAATAGAACAAATTATGCAACTTAAAGTTTGCAAAATAGTGATTCCACAAACATTAACTAAATATGCACGCTACAATCATTTTAATAACTAATGTGTCACTCAATCATCAGTGTGTGGCTGAGACTGCATCCATCACACTGCAATTAACTACAAGTAGAAGTGAATTTAGAAATCACTGCTTACTTTATTTTTCATGATTTATTTATTTTTCATAGAATAATAGTGAAGAATGACTTTCTTTAATATAATGTGTTGCATTTTGTTTTGTACAGATATCCAGATTGCTAACTAACCAATACCCGAAGCTGGAAAAGATATCAGGAGGCTGGCTGCTCTATAAAGCTCTAGGTATTTTCCACATAATAAAGCTGTGCCCTAAATCAATAACTTGTTGTTTTACTCCTCATTTGTTCTCTATTTTTTTCAGGGGGATCTGGACAAAGAAAATTAGCGGTTGTTCCACCACAGGCTGAGGGCTACGATGCCCAGTACTTAAAAAAATCCTCAGGAGGAGGGAAAAATGTAATTTACATTCTTCCACTTCAGGATGAGGTGGATACCTCACCTCTACCCATTGATGCCCACGAATTCAGCAAAATGCCGAAGGCTGAGTGTAGGCTCTGCAGGACAAGTATGCCATTGCAGATACTTGCGATACATGTGAAGACATGTATGGAGCATTCATCGGGGGATGACATTTTTGTGCATGAAAAGGTAAGTAACCCTCAAGATTAGGTTTAAATTTTTCTCTTTTTTTTTTAAGGAATGATTTAATCTGTGTGTCCCCTGATATAATTTTAGACTTCCCCTGGTGTGATGAGCATCGCAGACACTGCACCAGCTGAGTCAACGTCAAGGACCACACAACAAACAAACATGTCGCCAGCATCGGTAAGAAAAAATCCAATACCGGCTCTATTACGGTAAAATTGTAATGCAACAGGATAAGAAATAAAGAATGATTTTTTTGAGTTTCTGTGCTTGAATTTAGGCTACTTGTCCAGTGTGTGAGCTTCAATACCCTGTGGATTACTTGGAGGTCCATGCAAGTGGATGCGGAGATAGGTGAATATAGTTTTTGTCTAATAAATATGAAGTTCCTTTTGGAAGTTGTGTAATTTGTAATTAATGAAAGTGTTTTAAAAGAAAAATATTGGATTGAAAAAATGTGTGCTAGTGTATAGTGACTCAGAGAAATACAAGTGCATTATCTGAAGTACTGTTTTGAATGTAATTTAAATCCAGTCAGAATCTGTATGAATTTTATGTTCTGTGATGCATAACCTTTAGCAATATGAAGATACACAGGCTCTCCAGCCGTATTGAACTTCTTCACTTTTACTTTATACTCATAATGCAACACAAAGGGTTTATTTGATCATATCATTGCAATATTGCTGTACATGTAGATAACTCTCAGTAATAATCCTTGTTTAATCATGTTTTATATGACAGTGAGGAGGAGACTCAATCCACAGTGGAAGTTTTAAAATCACCTGTTGGTGGAATAGAAAAGTATGTGGTCATTTTGCATGACTTTCGTTTTAGGTTTACATCTGATTGAACGGAAAATATTTACTTCTATTACAGGGATAAAGAACAAATGCATAGCATGTATCTACCTATATACATGTTCATATTCAAGTTTATTCAAGTTATTGTAATTAATTAATATTAATTAATTCATATTAATATTGTAATTGTAAATTCATTTTTTTGTGATTAATCAGTTGACATTTAATTGACTCAATTCATGGTTCACTCATCTTAGACTAACATTAACAATTACTTTCCTTTCTTCTTCCACCTCTTTAGTCTTGATGATATCATCCGTACCATTTCTGATGCTGTTATCACAGATGATAAAACATTTAATATAACAGTGTCGAGGAATAACATGATGGAGAGGGGCTTGGCACAGTGGCAGCGGCAGAAAAAGTCCTCCCCATCATACCCCATAAAAGTCACCTTTTTAGGTGAAGCTGGGGTGGACACAGGGGCCCTAAGAAAGGAATTTTTTACAGGTATGTGTAATTGAATGCCAGTAAATAAACAAGAACAGCTGCAGTGTGTCTGACATAGTGCACTCCTCCTGATATGTCCTAGCATTTAATACTCCGCTGTTCACTCTGAACGACTCAAAAAAAAAAACATGCCTGCCAGGATTCAGGTACCAAAATCAGGATTCCAAATTCACATTTCTAAAAGAATCCTACAATACAATGCACTTGGAATTCTGTTCCAATTTTGGAACCGGGTTTCGATACCCATCCCTATTTGGAAGGTTCCATATTTCCATTTTAGTTATATTTGAAATGTTTGTCAAAGTATGCAGGATGTGAAATTGTTCATTTTTTCACAAAATGGAATTCTTTATTTTAATCCTGTTTAAGGAATGGTGGCAGGCTTTGAGGAGCGATTCTTTGAGTCAGGAACACACGGCGGAAGGCCAAAATATTCTCTGTCGGATTTGGACAAAGGCCATTTCAGGTATTCAATTGTCTGTGGTGTAAAACAGGGCAACCACTATGAACAATACACCTTGTCCTGCAATTATGTTCTTTGGGGTCATATAAGCAAGCTGCAACAGTACTTTTGGCACATCAGGTTTTAAATAGAAATGAAAAACATGGCAGCAACCAGTTTCTCATTTACTCATACTGCAATACACATCTATTAGGGAGCAACATTGATTTGAATATTTGTAATTTTATTAGTCTATGAAAAAAAGTGACCTATCTCTTAACTATTTATTGGCTATCTACCAACTGCTGAGGGGAATATTACATTCTGTAGCCACTTAATCGTCCATTACGCTTACAAGGTTATAAAGTGGTGTTTCAGAGATTTCTGTTTGAAACAGCAATGAAAACAGTGCTATGAGAGTGCAGATAGTTTATACACGGTAAAATAAAACTGAGCAACACTTATGTACTACTGTAGCTTTATGAAGTACAGTACTTAGGGTTAGGGTTAGAAATAATTCCTCGTAATTGCTTTAAAAAGGACTTGTGTTAATGTTTTCTTAGGACTGTTGGAGAAATTATGGCTGCCAGCTTGGCCCAAGGAGGACCACCCCCAAATTACCTCATGCTGTGGTGCTACAGGTTCCTTTGCACAGGGTCTATCGATTTTGAGCATATGGAAAAGAATGATGTGGGAGATGAAGAATACCTAGATCTCCTTTCAAGAGTAAGAACCTAAACGTTAAGTTGTTAGCCCAACCTTAAAGACACCAATTATGTAAGAACTCCTGAGCACACAGTTAAAGAGCTTTTGTATCGGCTTTTGTAAGTCTTTCTTGACATAAAGCAAAGATCCTTAAGCAGTTGAGAAAACACTTGAAGCTTTTATTAATCGCCAGGAGGAACATTCAATAGAAGAATAGATTAGGGCACTGACTATTTGTGTCACTGACACTGCCTTGTCAGTTAACACTTCTGTAGCTCAAATTGTGTTACTGTTGTAAAGCCTCAGACTAGTATACATGGTCATATTACTATACTTGAAGTGTATCTTCACAATACCTTAAGTATTTTTTGTCTATTTTTTTTTCCAGGTGGAAGCAGCCACTGACACCTCAATTCCAGATCTCACCAATGAGATATTAAACTGTGGATACACAGGACAAATCACTATTGGAAGAAGGGAGGAAATAACACGGTATGTAGGAGGTGTCGATGCTTAATGTTCAAAAAAGTGTGAAATCACTCTGCCCAGCAACTACCGTACTGTATGTCTGGAATATAGTTCCGGCTGTGCATTCGGCTAAAAAAACAACTCTATCTCGTAATATTACATTATTATTTCATAGTGTGGTGAATGTGCAAGCTACAAGTTGTCCACTACAGGGTTTTGGAGTCATTTGATGGTGTATTTGATTAGTTTTGAGGGAGAGGGAGAGCTGTAGCGTTCACCTACAGTATGTGCGCTGAGCAGTGGGCAGCTCAACACCACCGCTCTCAGAACAGAAGGAGCTATAGGTAATGTGCCTACTCATATGACCATAGAGGTTACAGCAATAGGTGAATTTTCAGAAATGTTGAACTGAACTTAAAACATCATTCTATTTATTACCTAAAGTTTTGTAGTGTGTGATTTAGCGGATCTCTGACTTTTTTCTTATAATTTATCTTCATGTGTTTTTGCCTGTGTGTTTGTGTGTGCATGTGATTCATATCAAAACAGTGCGATTGTCCTCCATGCCAACCTGAGGCTGCTGCCAATGCTGCTCCAAATAAGGGACGGGTTGAAGCTGTATGGCTTGTCAGACCTCATGGCCAAATACCCTGATGTCTGTCAGCCTTTGTTTGTGCCAGGTCTTGAGATGACGGTAAGTGCACCACAAATCGAATTTTATGATGTATGCTTTCTGTCCCATCAGGAGTCTTATGTCTGTCCTATGATTTACAACACAGCTGCCAAAATTTGGGCAAGTAGGCCAAATTGTCGCTTTTCTTACATATATATTATTTATGTATATATTTTGGCCCTTTGTAAGATATGAAAAAATTATGCTGTTTTTACTTCTTTTTGGAAAGAGCTGTAGCCTGTAGTGCTCTACAGAGTGAGTATTATACTCTCTTTTAACCCTAAAAAAAACATGTTCAAAAAGGAAAAATAATTTAAATTTTTCATCTTTCAAAATGTTGACTTTCTTCTTTGACCTAAAAACTTTTTCTTGCTAAACTTTACCTTTATTTCACTCAAAATGATCAATTTCACCCTCAAAATGTTTTACATCGACCACTTTTTTCCCACAAAATATTTTCTCGAATTTCTCTGTGTTAGCCTATTTATTGCTATGTTTAACAGTCATGCTTGCATTGACTATTGAAATTTAAAAAAGCAATACAATTAACTTGTTTGTTCTTTTTGAGAAACTTTGTAAATTACCCGCACCATATGTTTCAGACTTACCTATCAATACAATCTGTTTGCAATATGATTGTTCATCTTAAATGGGTACTGTTAACTTTTCACATTTCTTGATAGTTTCTGCTATTATGATGAGGTGTATCGAGTTAACTCTCAATATATACAGTTGATGCACACAAAAAATTATTTGTGCTAATGGGTCATATGCGTTCATTTCTCAGGCTGATGCAGACTTTGTACTGTCTGTGTGCCAAGCAGAGTACAGTGAAACAGGCACAAATCAGGAAAAGGTGGAGGTAATGGTAATGAATCACCTGCAGGATTTCCTCCAGGAACTGGAGCAAGGTAAAATTAATTAAGTTATTCAATTAAGTTCCGAAATAATACAGATTTAGAATATGTAGTACTTTGTAAGTACAGTACCTCATCTTCTTCAAAAGTATTCTATTTAAGGGAGGTTATGCAGCTTTCTCTGTCCGTATTTACAAACTATTACAATTTAAAATCCTTGAGGATGAGAAAGATAGAACAGTGGTCGAGCAGCCTAGAGTACACAGAGGGTAGGATTTCCACAGATATGACACCACAGCATTCTACTGTGTATAGTGATAATTGAGAGGTAACTTTGTATGAATTGACATGGAATTTACACATTGTTGTTTTTTAGTGCAGGGTATCTTTTTTATTATTATAAAATGTCACATGCTTTCCTCATTGCCTGAAATTTCACTCTTAACAGAATCTGTGATGGAGAGAGATGCACTTCCTTCATTGTCTCCAAAAACATTTCTCCAGTGGATTACAGGGCAAGGCCATCTTCCTGTCCTGAAGGAAGAGAGGAAACATTTTAATGTCAGTATCAAGTTCAATCATCACTGCGAGAAAGACTTTGGGGATCACAGAATATGCTATCCGTGTGTTGCAGCTTGCAGTAACACCATAACCTTGCCTGTGAAACACATGACATCATACGATGAATTTAAAACTGTACTGGTGGAGGCATTCCACCTGGGCCAAGAATTCTCCAGAGTTTAGATTCTCCCAGGGGGCGTTCTAAGAACATAGGGGGGCGTTAGTGACAGTTTTTGGGGTGGGGGTGTTTAGGAGTTTGGTAAAATATTCATAACATTACAAGTTGAAAATAACATTGTGTTTCTGTTTCCTTCAGAGGTCATCCTGATTTTTTTTCTGTGAAAGCATTCCTTTGTTGAATCTGCCGTTGGCCTTGTTGTCGATGTTCTCACCCAAAAAACTTAAAAGTTTCTATGAATAGTGACAAGAGTGACGAATAATAGAATTGTTATTTTGGAATACTTTTAATAATTTGATGTCCTTTAGGCTGTCAAACGTATGAAAAGTTCTATAATAAACTAAACAAAAGAATCCGCAGTCACTGCCTGTTTATTTTATAATAATCGAACCGACTGGCACACAGACGCACCACTGTGTTCACAACCACTGAAGAGAGAATAACAAGAAATTCAACAGAATCTCTCAATTCATCTTTTATGTGTGACTAATTGGGAAATTTGGTGGTTAAATAAGCCTGAAGCTCTGCCATAATGTAAAGATGAATCATTTAAGGCATTGATTTTAATGAAAAATAAACAATCCACATTATATTGAATAGGGTGCCGTAGGCTGCTGGTCGAAGAAAGTTAAGAAAGACGAATAAGTATCCCATGTAACTGTTGTAGCAGTTTTTTTGTGGTTTACTGAGGAAATATTTTCAGTGACTTAACTGTACCTCCTTTTTGTTAAAATTATGAAAAATATATATTAAAGCATCCTGTGAAGAAGACCTCTATTAAGATGATTATTTAATTGGCGAAATTTAGACTGTCTTTTTTAAATGTCTGTATGTGGCCACCGCAGCATGATAGTACCAGCTCAACAGGCATGTAGTAAGAGATTCATCACTTAATATGAATGAAGTCATGTTACACATAGCTCTCACTCTGTGCAGATGTCCTTTCACAAAGTTATGGAAAATTGTTCGGCAACATCCACACATGTTGTCCCCGCGTGATTTCATCAGCTTACTACAAACAAAAGCAGCGTGTATCCAGAGACAGACAGACACTTCAGCTTATCACTGTAAGGAAGAGTGGATGCGACCTTGATCTGGGTGTCAAATCTTTATGTTATATACATAACTGAAATCTTTTTTTTTACCCATTACACTGAATGAAGTAAGGACAGAGGACAGAACTCTCCACTTTCCACACCTGGTAGATTATAATGTTCAAAAAAATCTGAGGCTGACACTATGTACATCTGCAGCCACAAACCTCACTATAAACAAAACACATGCAGTACAGCATTGTGGAAAGCACATCTGCTGGAGTTTGTTATCTCCTTTTGATATGAGAACTGTTAGTGGAACAGGAGGCAAAGCCAAATATCCAAAAATATAAAAGCCTACAAAAAGTGAATTTTCCACAGTATGCCCCCTTTAAAGACTTTTGAACATCTCTGCTAACAACATGTCAGTAGTTCACAGAAACATTTGCAGATAACGGCAGTAAATATCACGACCATGGGAGTCAGAAGGCTCCATTGGGTCCACAACAGCCTTAAGGTATACTATTTGTCCTTCAGTCAGGGGCATGGGGAACTCAGGAACAACAACTCCTGCTTCTGGTAGGGTCTCCTCGCTGTCAAGGGCACACTCCCAGTCGATGTCAAGTTCCTGTAAATCATAGAATTCAGATTTTGTTTAGCATTCATTACGAAGCATTACTAAAGATACTCTGTAAACAGTTTCTTGTTAATTACGAAAAAATTGTGGGAGGAGATAGATTTGACACATTTTACATTTTGGGAATAAACTACATTGATGTACTTCATAATTTTCTTTTGGTGTCAATACTAAAAAAGTGTCTTCTGGCCAAGGGATACATTTTTGCGAAACTTTTGAATATTTGTCTGGAATGGGAATGGACCTTTGTGTCAAGTTTCTAAAAAAATGCATGTAAAAGAGGAAGAAGAATTCACAGGAAAATAATAGGTGCCATGCAGGCTAAAAAGTGTACTTTTTACCTTATGGGGTATTAAAAGAGATATTTGTAGAAAAGTGTGCACCTCCACATTGTCAGCCTCATGTGTGCTGTTCTGCAGCAGGCCCAAATCCCACAGCTGTTGAGGGGTCATGTTTCCCTCAGTGCGGAGTGGGTGGTGTTTCCAGCCCTCGGTAAAGGTGTGGAGGTCTCTGCGCAGACGAGGAAGGAACACAAAGTGAACCAGAAAGATGTGCAGTGTGCTTGTGATGTCGAGAAGTCCCTCTTCCTCAAGACTGTGCAGGACATCATAGTATGTGCAGGTCACTGCGGTCCACACATCACGCCAAAGACGTTCAATTCTGTCATGGAGAAATGACATATCTTAGGGAAACGAAGCAGTCACATTTTAACTTGTAGATTGTGTAAAATGTAATAGGAGTACTGGTAATAATCACAGGCCTTGAAATCTAAACAATAACAACCCCTGCAATACAACAATATTTTAAATAAAAAGCAGCATGTACAATTTTAAGTTACATTCAATAAGTGATGCTGTTTGACATTAAACTTGTCACACAATTCAATTCAATTTTATTTGTGTAGCCCAAAGTCACAAAGTACATTTGCCTCGGAGGGCTTTACAATCTGTACAGAGAATGACACCCTCTGTCCTTAGACCCTCGGTTCGAGTGAGGAAAAACTTGCCCACAAAAAAACCTTTTAACAGGGAAAAAATGTGGAAGAAACCTCAGGAAGAGCCACAGAGGAGGGATCCCTCTCCCAGGACGGACAGACGTGCAATGGATGTCACGTGTACAGGACAATCAACATAAACATTTTGTACAGTTACAATGACTGACAGAATGACAATGAATGATAAAGTGACCACAGTAGCAGATATAGTAGTATTAATGACAGTGATAATATGTGTAGTGGGCGTCGTCCAGGATCACAGCAGCAGCCACGATCCACGAAAAACCTGCTGGATGACAGAGCACAGAAACTCCGGGGAAGTTTGGTTAGTAGCATGCATTAATGAGACATGTCCAGAGAGAGAGACAGACAGACAGACAGACAGACAGACAGACAGACAGAGAAAGAGAGAGACAGACAGACAGACAGACAGAGAGAGAGAGACAGGGAGAGAGAGGCAGAGTAGGAGGGAGGGTTTTCGGTAAGGGAGATGTGACTACATCTTTAACCAATACCGTGCCTGGCTAGGCATAACCCTGGGGAGTCCCCCGGCAGTCTAATCCTATAGCAGCATAACTAAGGGATGACCTGAGCCAGCCCTAACTATACGCTTTATCAAAAAGGAAAGTTTTAAGTCTACTCTTAAAAGTGTTGACCGTGTCTGCCTCCCGAACCCAGATTGGTAGTTTGTTCCACAGAAGAGGAGCCTGATAGCTGAAAGCTCTGGCTCCCAATCTACTTTTGGAGACTATAGGAACCACAAGGAACCCAGCGTCCTGAGAGCGCAGTGTTCTAGAGGGGTAGTAAGGTATTATGAGCTCTTTTAGATATGATGGTGCCTGGCCATGAAGAGCTTTGTAAGTAAGGAGGATAATTTTAAATTCTATTCTAGATTTAACAGGGAGCCAATGCAAGGAAGCCAAAATGGGAGAGATGTGATCTCTGATCTTGGTTCCTGCCAGAATACGTGCAGCAGCATTCTGAATTAACTGTAAAGTCCTAAGAGACTTATTAGAGCAGCCTGATAACAAAGAGTTACAATAGTCCAGCCTTGAAGTAACAAATGCGTGGACTAGTTTTTCTGCATCCGCTTGAGAAACAATGCTGATTTTAGTGATGTTACGTAAGTGGAAGAATGCAGTCCTCGAAATTTGTTTTATGTGAACATTAAAGGACAAATCCTGATCAAAAACAACTCCAAGATTCTTTACAGTGGAGCTGGAGGCCAGGGTGATCCCATCTAAAGTAACTAATGCCGCTTCTCCACTGGCTGGTACCAGCTTGACTCGGTTCGACTCTACTCGACTCGACACGGTTTGGTTTGGGAGCTACCGTTCTCCACTACAAAATAGTTGAGGTACCAGTTGCTATGGTGACCGAAACACACACGCAGGAAGTATCTGACTTTAACGCGCGCGCAGAGAGGAGAGCACTAGATGTTTATATGTTTAAGAGAAAGATGGACGAAAGTATTATATTTCTGATTCTTGGCCTTTGGCTGTTTGCCACATTTCAACGGCAAGTGGCTAATCGAGCAAGGCTGAAAGCAGCAAGGCGGCGGACCGCAGAAAAAAGACGGAGAGTTTGGGAGGTCGTTTTATCGTGTGAGGGAGTGACTCGGAAGCGACACTTGGAAATAATGACTACGTCACCAATTAGTATCGGCTCAGCCCGTTTGGAACCTCGGCAAAGGTGGTACTAGAAATGGTACCGGGTACCGGGTACCAGGTACCAAGTTTTAGTAGTGGAAAAGCAAAAAAGCCGAGTAGAGTCGAACCGAGTCGAGCTAGTACCAGCCATTGGAGAAGCGCCATTAGTCTCTAGAAAGAGAGTTTCTGAGGTGCTTGGGTCCAATTACGAGAACTTTTCTTTTTGTCTGAATTTAACATCAGAAAATTATAGGTCATCCAATTTTTTATATCCTTAAGGCATGCTTGGAGTTTAGTTAACTGATTGGTTGCATCAGGCTTGATCGATAAATATAATTGGGTGTCGTCAGCAAAACAATGAAAATTGATCGAGTGATTCCTAATAATGTTCCCTAAAGGAAGCATATATAAACTAAATAGAAGTGGTCCTAGTACAGAACCTTGTGGGACTCCATGACAAACTTTGGTATGCATGGAGGATTCATCATTGACGTGAACAAACTGAGATCGATCTAAGAAATACGATTTAAACCAGCTTAGGGCGGTTCCTTTGATGCCAATTTGATGTTCCATTCTCTGTAAAAGAATTTGATGGTCAATGGTGTCAAATGCAGCACTAAGATCTAACAGGACAAGTACCGAGATTAGTCCTTTGTCTGATGCCATTAGGAGGTCATTTGTAACCTTGACTAATGCGGTCTCTGTGCTATGATGCACTCTAAATCCTGATTGAAAATCCTCAAATAGACTATTGTTATGTAGAAAGTCACACAGTTGATTAGCTACAGCTTTCTCAAGTATCTTAGACACAAAGATATATCGGTCTATAGTTGGCTAAAACCTCTGGGTCTAGAGTGGGCTTTTTAAGAAGAGGTTTAATTACAGCTACCTTAAAGGACTTAGGTACATGTCCTGATAATAAAGACAGATTAATTGTATCCAATAACGAATGACTAACTAGAGGTAAAACATCCTTGAGCAGCCTGGTTGGGATGGGGTCTAAGAGGCAGGTTGAAGGCTTAGCTGCAGAAATGATTAAAGTTATTTGATGGAGGTCGATGGGAGAAAAACAGTCTAAATAGATATCAGGTTTTACAGCTGTTTCCAAACTTGCTGTATCAGAATGCAGATCAATGCCTGTTGAAGACAGAAGGTGATGGATTTTGTCTCTAATAGTTATAATCTTATCATTAAAGAAGCTCATGAAATCATTGCTACTTAGACCTAAAGGAATAGATGGTTCAGTAGAGCTGTGATTCTCTGTTAGCCTGGCTACAGTGCTGAAGAGAAACCTGGGGTTGTTCTTATTCTCCTCAATTAAAGAAGAGTAATAGACTGCTCTGGCATTACGAAGAGCCTTCCTGTATGTTCTGAGATTATCTTGCCAGACTAGATGAGATTCTTTCAGTTTAGTGGCACGCCATTTGCGTTCAGATTTACGTGCCTCTTGTTTTAATTTGCGAGTCTGCTGGCTATACCATGGTGCTAGCCTTCTTTGTTTAATTATCTTCTTTTTCAGAGGTGCAATAGAGTCTAGAGTTGTCCGTAATGAACCTGTAATACTATCAACAAGATGATCTATTTGTGAGGGGCTAAAGGAAGCAGACAAGTCCTCTGTTACAGTTAGACATGGCATTGAATTCAATACTGAAGGAATCGTTTCCTTAAATTTGACTACAGCACTATCAGATAAACATCTGCTGTAGAAGTTTCTACACAAAGGCTTATAGTCCAATAGTATGAACTCAAAGGTTATTAAAAAATGGTCAGATAGAAGAGGATTCTGTGGAAAGACTATTAGATTATCAATTTCAATGCCATATGAAAGAACAAGATCAAGAGTGTGGTTCAGACAATAAATCGGTTTATTTACACTTTGACAAAAGCCAATTGAGTCTAATAGAGAGATAGACACAGTACTAAGACTATCATTGTGGTTGTCCACATGAATGTTAAAATCACCTACAATAATTACTTTATCTGTTTTAAGGATCAAGCCTGATGCAAATTCTGCAAATTCAGATAAAAATTCAGAATAAGGACCAGGAGCTCGCTATACTGTAACAAATAGAATTGGCTGCGAAGTTTTCCAGGTTGGGTGAGTGAGGCTAAGAACAAGACTTTAAAATGAATTATAATTTAGTTTAGGTTTAGGATTTATTAATAGACTTGAGTCAAATATGGCTCCAACTCCACCACCTCGACCAGTACTTTGAGGAATATGAGTATTATAATGACTCGGAGGAGTGGATTCATTTAAGCTAACATATTCATTCTCCTGCAGCCAGGTTTCAGTGAGACAGAACAAATCAATATCATAATCAGATATTAATTCATTAACTAAGACAGCTTTAGATGACAAAGACCTGATATTCAAGAGTCCACATTTAATTCTCTTATTTTGGACTGTTGGAGATGTTGATTTAATTTTTATTAAGTTTTTATGATGAACTCCTCTTCTGTTTGTTTTATCTTTAGATAATGTAGGTGGACGGGGGACAGACACAGTCTCTATACTAAAGGACTGGGTGGGCAGCTGCTCTAATGGAGGCGCAGAGAAGCGTGTAACACTGCAGCTCTGCTTCCTGGTCTCAACTCTGGGTTGTCGACATGGTTTCGGTCACACACAAGACAAATTAAGGATTATTTCATTAATCAATGCTGATTCAAGGTTAATAATACATTGTTATAGCTGTTTATTTACCTCTGATTGTGAACACTTTTTCCCGAAATGTAACTCGACCGATCAGTTCCTCGGACAGTGAACATGAATCGAGCAATGTCAATGTTCTCTACTCCTTGATCACCTCTGACCCTGGCATTTATGCAAAAAAGCAAACATAAAATTAACAAAAAACATAAATTAAATTGTAATGTGTAACCTAAGTATAGTCCTCACTGTCCCTTTAAATCAGATCGATAGATTTTGTGTTGTGTGCTCTACAACTCCTGCTCAATTACCATTCAGGTAATGTGTTGTGTGTAATTTTGTTTAATCACTATTTAGCTTGTGGGCAACTAGTAGCCGCACATGGTGTTGGCATGTTTCCATGCTGCTAAACTGTATTATGAGTTAGGTATGGAGTCATGCTAGTGACCTGTGTATTGAACTGTTATGTATCCAAATTGAACTGCATACTGTGGTATAAATTGAATGTATGTTCCATTTGGAGGTTATGTAAGTTTATGCACCTTGAGGTTTATGCACCTTGAGGTTTATGCACCTTGAGGTATACTGTAAGTTGCATTATTGTGTCTATAGTTGTTATGATTTTAAGGAAAAGGGGGGAAAAAGGACGTTGTTGAACTGTGACTTTTGTGATGAGTATTAATGGACATTTATAATGAACATGTGAATAGTAACAGTTCTGCATATTTGTGTAGACTGGTTTTTGTAGAGCTTCATCTGGATCCAGAGTTGTCGCCGTCCACCATCTCATCTACTGTCTCATCCACATCTTCACTCCGTTGCCATCCCACCCTGGGAAACATCTTCATCTTCCTCCAACCCATTACAGAACCAACAACGTGAAGCAGATCTAACTGTATAAGCCCCTGTACCGTACATACATACCTTGAGGGCAATCCATTCCTCTCACAAGAGGTTAGGAAAAATCTAAGACCCGTGGATGCCTTATTATTGTTGGCAGGTTCGAGGTACATGATCTGGACACAAACAGATATGGGACAAAATAAATAGCTGGTGTTAAATATAGGACATTAACAACCTTGTGTTACAAAGAGTGTAAGTCATTGAAACACCATCATTTGATAGTGTTATGTAACACAATACATGTGAGAAATATTCCAAAATTAGTGATACCAGTATTATATTTAATGATATTAATCTCATGTGAATACCTTTCTGGAGAAGCCATCAATGCCCCCAAAAATTACTATGTTATACCTGTTTATGAGGAAAAAATAGGTGAGTGTATGTATGTTACATTGTATTAATATAACTTTCTATGCAATTTGCAATTCAACTTAGAGTTACCTGATCAATTTGTGGTTAGTGTCCACATGAACCAGAGAAAGAGGTGCCTTCACGGAATAGCTCCTCCTCACGACACAGCCCACCTGTGTCAAACGAGCAATAGTACCAGATGCATCTACTCTGTGCATAGCTGCCTTTACTCTGGTCCACTGCACCCTGTGGCCTAAGGACCTCAGCCTTCCCTGGACTGACCTGTAGCCAACATGGGGCATCACAGCCTTGATTTCACGCACTAAACTGTCTAGCTCCTGGTCTGACATTGCACTGTATGATCCAGCCACAGAAATGCCAAATTCTGCCATGCAACGGAACACTGTCACCTCACTTACTCCCAGCAGCTTTGCTATACATGTAATTGGCAACTGGGTGTCCATCAAGGCCTGTAACTGATCATGGTTGATTGCAAATTTTGGTCGTCCCCTTTCCCCTTCCACCACTTGTATTTCTATACAGGGAAACTGTTGATTATTTTCAACCTCACATATAATCAGGTTGCGCATCTCTCGTAGGGAACTAACTATTACAGGCAACTCAATTTGGTCTGCCAGTGCATCCATGATTATTAATTCATGAGTGCACATGAAATCCAGGTAGTCCAAGTCCAGCTCTGAGTCAGGACGGCTGAACACATATCTTAACTTGCTCTGCAGTCTCTCCAAGACGTGACGTGTAAGAGTATTCTGTGGGAAAGTAGACAATGAATATGTTGCACACATTTTCTTGAAAAAAAATTATAATAATTAAATTAAATAAAGTGAGGTCACCATATAATCTTGAATTCAAAATGACATTCAGTGACATTTATCACTATAAGGCGCAGTTATTAAAGCTACAGTGCAGTTCTAGACTGCACCAAATGCACTCCTCTTGTAAATACATGCAATGACATTACATTTTGTTTAGCGTGGGTAGGTTGACAAAAATAAGCATTGTTAAATGACAGTTTTTCTTAATCAAAAAAATGTATCACACATGCTCTTGTTCATTACGATGGATGATAAATGATGATACATTTGATGATATTATGATAAATACATGATATGATACCTTGTATCATCACAATTCTGTTGTCTGACTCTTTCTTATTTTTACTGCACTGTGACACAAGTACATATAGATAACAAGAAAATACTTGATTATTCTCCGTGACAGAGTGTCCAAATGATTACTGTAGGCAAGCGCTCATGCTCAGTAAAAACGCATGTGCGTGCACGAGCATTACGGTCACTCGCTGAGTGTCCCGGTTTTAGATTCTGGAAATCTGGTCACCTCAACATCCTTGCCAGCATACAAACAAAATGCATATTGAAACAATATGAACGATGTGCTTTGAGTTGTAGCAACATTAAGCAACAAACTTACTTGTGGTCTTTGGCCATCCATCTTCTCTCCTGCTCAGTGGGCTGCCCCGCTCTGAATCCCGCTCAAAATCTGGCTTTGGGCGTCGCCCATCGCTAGTTTGGGGTGTGTGATCTACTCGCCAAATATATATATATATCGGGACTTGTCGGCCCAAATGGGACGTCGGCCCACCGGGCAAATGCACGGTATGCCAGATTGTCAGTCCGTCCCTGTCACAAAAAATATAAATAAATCATAATATGATATGCAGGGGCCGGAATGCGAACCGGCATCCCACGGTGCAAAGCAAAGCAGGTAGACTTAACCACTCAGCTACCATAACACAGGTACAACTGTATTCATAGTATATAAAACATCCCGCTAATATAAAATTGGAAAGTCTACAATAAATGAAATCATACGGTATCTAAACGACAATAACTCTTTTTAGGATTATTTAGGATTAATTATACATAAATAAACTGGCGTCTTAAATAGGTGACGATTCAAATAGCTGGCTAGTATGGTAAATTGGTGTATTTTTAAGAAAGGCAGTTTTACAAACAGACCATATACCCGCCCCTGCGAAGCGCCCAAAAAGCGTAAAGAAACACACCCAAAACTCTAGCTGTCTCCCTATTGGCTGGTGAAACACACTAATTTAAGCGCAGGGCGGGACATCCTTCAGTCTGTGCAGACACTTCAACCTGAGAGGACGTGCTGTTTTGTGCGAGAGCAGAAAAAATTTGAGAGCGCAGAGCACAAGTTTTGAGCGCGAGCAGAAAAAATTTGAGCGCGCACGACATGTTTTGAGCGCGAGCACATCAGATCTGAGCGCACACAGGACATGTTTTGAGCGCGAGCACATAAGTTTTGAGTGTGAGCATAAAATGTGAGCATGAAGACAATTAATCTGAGCACGAGAAGGAGAAATCATGCTCTCAAACTGAAAATGTGCGCTCTTGAATAAAGATAGAAAGAATTATGGTCCTATTGAGAGTTTCCTGTTTGTCTCCTCAAATATTTTCATGAACATATTTCAGTGTACTGTTTGGCTGTAATAAGAGACAGTTCATGATCAGGCACACCATCATTTTTTCTCGCTTGAAAATGAAGTAAAAACCAAGCAAAGCCCAACCCAACACCTCCTCCAAATATGGTCTCTTCTGGCTCCACAGAAAAACAAGATGGCATAATGCCAAACTCCCAGCTTCAAAATAAATGTCCACCAATGGGGGACATCACATAGGTTTACACTCAAATAACCAGGAACGTGTTCCATAAAACTGTCTTAGAAAAGCAGGCCTGATGAAAAAGGCTTAGCTGTGTCCCAAAGCCAGCTCAGAGCTGATCATATCGGACTAAATCAAGTCTATCTTAACAAAGGACAGAAATCGACTCATGGGCTGAGGTCATTATTAACACAACTTTACTCGATTCAGTTAAAAGAAAGTCAGTGGTACAATCATCATTTTGGGTCAGTGTTGCAGAAACAACACTTCACTTGCTCCGTACCAGGTTAGTTTCTCAGAATAAGTTGCCATAGTAACTGTGATTTAACTATGTTGACTTTGCTTCATGTAGCTAGAGATATCGAGTTAGACTACCTAAGGCAGCTTTATGGAACAGGCCTCTGGAAAAACTGATGTGGATGAAATCATTAAAAACACTTCAAATGTTGATGACTTAATGTAGACATATTATACTGGTTATGAAATACCAATAAATAAGTCTTACATCTCCCATATCAAACTATCCCAGTAAAATATTTTTTATTTTTACACACATTATAAAAACCAGCTGTTAAATAATAACTGTTACACTTGCTACGATAACACTGATTAATTAAAAAAGCTGCATAATCAGTCGTGTCTGAGGTATATGACATTGATTGTCAAATATTTTCTGTAAAACATTGAAACCAGACTGAAAAAGATATCTAGAAGTTGGTTTATATCTAGAACGTTGGTTTATATCTAGAACGTTGGTTTATATCTAGAACATTGGTTTATATCTTGAACTTTGGCTTATATCTAGAACATTGGTTTATATCTAGAACTTTGGCTTATATCGAGAACGTTGGTTTATATCTGGAACTTTGGCTTATATCTACAACGTTGGTTTATATCTAGAACGTTGGTTTATATCTTGAACGTTGGTTTATATCTGGAACTTTGGCTTATATCTAGAACATTGGTTTATATCGAGAACGTTGGTTTATATCGAGAACGTTGGTTTATATCTTGAACGTTGGTTTATATCTGGAACTTTGGCTTATATCTAGAACATTGGTTTATATCGAGAACGTTGGTTTATATCGAGAACGTTGGTTTATATCTGGAACTTTGGCTTATATCTAGAACGTTGGTTTATATCTAGAACGTTGGTTTATATCTAGAACATTGGTTTATATCAAGAACTTTGGCTTATATCGAGAACGTTGGTTTATATCTGGAACTTTGGCTTATATCTAGAACGTTGGTTTATATCTAGAACGTTGGTTTATATCTGAAACGTTGGTTTATATCTAGAACGTTGGTTTATATCTAGAACGTTGGTTTTTATCTGGAACTTTGGCTTATATCTAGAACATAGGTTTATATCTGGAATGTTGGTTTATATCTGGAACGTTGGTTTATTTTTAGAACTTTGGTTTATATCTGGAACGTTGGTTTATATCTAGAATGTTGGTTTATATCTTGAATGTTGTTTTATATCTAGAATGTTGGTTTACATCTAGAACGTTGGTTTATATCTAGAACATTGGTTTATATCTAGAACGTTGGTTTATTTTTAGAACTTTGGCTTATATCTAGAACGTTGGTTTATATCTAGAGCATTGGTTTATATCTCGAACTTTGGCTTATATCTAGAACATTGGTTTATATCTAGAACTTTGGCTTATATCTAGAATGTTGGTTTATATCTGGAACTTTGGCTTATATCTAGAACGTTGGTTTATATCTTGAACGTTGGTTTATATCTTGAACGTTGGTTTATATCTGGAACTTTGGCTTATATCTAGAACGTTGGTTTTTATCTGGAACTTTGGTTTATATCTAGAACATAGGTTTATATCTAGAACATTGGTTTATATCTGGAACGTTGGTTTATTTTTAGAACTTTGGCTTATATCTAGAACGTTGGTTTATATCTGGAATGTTGGTTTATATCTAGAATGTTGGTTTATATCTGGAATGTTGGTTTATATCTATAACGTTGGTTTATATCTGGAACGTTGGTTTATATCTAGAATGTTGGTTTATATCTAGAATGTTGGTTTATATCTGGAACGTTGGTTTATATCTAGAATGTTGGTTTATATCTTGAATGTTGGTTTATATCTTGACTGTTGGTTTATATCTAGAATGTTGGTTTACATCTGGAACGTTGGTTTATATCTAGAACGTTGGTTTATATCTGGAACGTTGGTTTATATCTGGAACGTTGGTTTATATCTAGAACGTTGGTTTATATCTGGAATGTTGGTTTATATCTGGAACGTTGGTTTATATCTAGAACGTTGGTTTATATCTAGAACGTTGGTTTATATCTAGAATGTTGGTTTATATCTGGAATTATGGTTTATATCTTGAACGTTGGTTTATATCTTGAACGTTGGTTTATATGTAGAATGTTGGTTTATATCTAGAATGTTGGTTTATATCTTGAACGTTGGTTTATATCTTGAACGTTGGTTTATATCTTTAATGTTGTTTTATATCTGGAACGTTGGTTTATATCTAGAACGTTGGTTTATATCTTGAACGTTGGTTTATATCTGGAACGTTGATTTATATCTAGAACGTTGGTTTATATCTTGAACGTTGGTTTATATCTGGAACGTTGGTTTATATCTTGAACGTTGGTTTATATCTGGAACGTTGGTTTATATCTTGAACGTTGATTTATATCTGGAACGTTGGTTTATATCTTGAACGTTGGTTTATATCTGGAACGTTGGTTTATATCTTGAACGTTGGTTTATATCCGGAACGTTGGTTTATATCTGGAACGTTGGTTTATATCTTGAACGTTGGTTTATATCCGGAACGTTGGTTTATATCTTGAACGTTGGTTCATATCTTGAACGTTGGTTTATATCCGGAACGTTGGTTTATATCTTGAACGTTGGTTTATATCTGGATAGTTGGTTTATATCTTGGCTGGCAGTGAAAACACTGGACCTTCTACAGTAATGTTTGTCATTTCAATGATCATATTATTAACATAATTACTAAAATCAAACAGACAATATATGGAACTAATATTTGGACAGCATTGATTTGAGACGGGTGTATATACACGATCAGGCATTGTTGGTCAATTTTTCCCTGCTCTGATTCAGTTCTGATATTAACTTGAGTGGCAGCCAGATGTTCTGAAGCAGTTCTTGGTGTGTCTTGGTCAGACAGGATAAACCACTGCAGTGCTCTCCTCAGCAGCAGCACAGAGTCCAGTAAGTCCAATCTCAAGCAGACATGGGTTCATAGGTATGAAAGTGGATTCCCTTGGAGCAGGTGATCTTCATCACTGCTCCATTCAGACTTGTGTCCACGATCAGCCTCATCATGCCCTCTGCTATCAACGACGGCCTGGAGAGGAACGCAGAGAAAAAAAGGGGCATTATATGAGAGGCACCCAGATTTACATTCATTTCCTGGAGACTTACCCTAATCCTAACCCCAACCACTGACCCAAAAAACAGCGTTTTCCTGATTGCAGACACAGCTTTTGTTCTCAATTGGACAAGCTGTCCCCAGTTAACTGGTCTTCTGGCCCAAGTCAGACTATGTCAGACCATGCGTGTGTGTGTGTGTGTGTGTGTGTGTGTGTGTGTGTGTGTGTGTGTGTGAGATCAGGAAATCAATCTGGCTTCAACTTCCTCTCTCACTAAATGCTTCCCTCATGCTGCTTGTCTCTGAGCTGCACAGTTTGAGTATGGTCTAGACCTGCTCTATGTGGAAAGTATCAAGAAATATTGTTAGATTCTGTTATAATTTGGTGTCATGCAACTGGATTGAATTTACTATTTATAGACGCTGCATTTCCTCTTCCACAAAGTCCGCCATGTTGAACCGCCATCTCCTTCACCCTCGAAGGAGGGAAGGAGTAGGGTAGAGAAAGAATGTTTCAATTTGCAATTACACTGCTAGATCACATTTAATCCTGCACACTGCTCCGTTAAAGAATCCTTCCCCAGAGTCATAACAGTGTGGTCCCTCCGGTATGGAACATGAACAGTTCCAATTCTCTGTACTAACGGTTTGGCTCCCAAGACGCCACCTAAGTGAAATCAGAATGTAATCAGGAAAAGGTGGTGATAAAAAATCTGAGTGGTTCAGGCACATTAGTAGACAGAGCTCCAGAGTTTGTTAAATGTGCTCTGGCTGACACGCATGTGCTCCTCTAGCTCTGACAACCGCTTACTGTTCCAAGTTACTGCAAGCACTAATGAGACATGAATCAATGTGACTCACGAGAAAAATGAGAACCTGCAATCAAGTGTAAACTCATGAAGTTAAAGTTTAGTCTTCAAGTGATGCGCTCATGTGAAGCTATAACAGTGTGTGGGATTCAGGAGGCTCAATTTACAAATATTAATAGATAGAAATATTTAAAAATAAATAAAATATGCATAACTGTGTTTTCATGACCTGGAAATAAGAATTGTGGTTTTTGTCACCCAATGAGACTTTATAACTATAGACACTGGAGTCCGCCATGTTTTTACAGTAGCTAAAACTTAACAAAACTTGGCTTCAGATGCCTTTCATGCTTGGAAGGACAGGGTGAAACGAAGGGGTTGCAATCAGCAACTATACCGCTAGATGCCACTAAATCTTTGTTATTAAATATTTACATTAATCAATTGTATTCAAAAAATTAGAATTAGACATTCTGTTCTTCATCAGCTGTTTCTTTTTTGCACTTCCAGTAACTGGATATGATGTGTGCCAAACGCAGGGACGTGCTGCCAAACCTGAGAAAATTTAATCAATAAAAAATATCTGCAAGACTCTAAATGAGAAACACTGCAGGAAGCTAGTTTTGATTTACGTATCTCATGATGTATTCACAGTATACGAGACCGATCTGACGGACAAAGTGTGTGAGTGTGTGATTCACTTACTGTAAAACTCCAAACTTGCTCATGCTGCGTTTGAAATCCTCCTTGAACTTGACGAACTTTCCCATGTTGTCCTCGTGTTCCACTGAGTGCAGCAGAGGAGTGTCGACAAACGCCGGGCACAGGACGTTGATACGAACGCCGTAGTCTCCCTGAGACGATGCATCCTGCAAGAACACGTCCAATGAGCTGCTGAGGACATCCCGTCTTACAAAAGCTAAAGATAATCTTTATACTGTCTTATCTACCGTGTGTGTGTATGTGTGTGTGTCTTACCGCCATAGCTCTAGTGAAGCCGATGACTCCATGTTTAGTAGCTGTGTAAACGGGCTGATGAGGAGAATGCAAGAAGGCTGAATTGTAAAGAAGAGATTGATCGTGTTAGCAGCAGCAGATCAGTCAGAGTGAGCGATTCATCAATTTTCAAGCAACATGGTGTCACAAACAGCTTAAACATGCAGGCTTTGAAAGTAGATGTTTTTTTTGTTTTTTTAGGGACATATCAGAGCTGTTCCCAAACAGTGACCCTTCTCATGTTAACCTGGAGGGCCATGGGCTGTGAGAGAATAACAGGGGAAGAACCCAGCTGCACACAGTATCAGAGGCAGTGAGATGATGATGATGATGATGATGGTGATGATGATGATGCAGGGTAACATAGAACTAATGGAAACTCAAATTGACTGATGGGAATGAACTGGTACACTGTACTACAGGGCTGATCCAGGTTTAGTGAGATGAAACGGTTCTTACAGTATTTTCCCACAGTGAAAGAAACGTCTTGTAAAATATTTCTCTTTCATAAACCCATGTTCATACGTGACTAACATGCTACAGTCTCTTAACTTGACCTTAGATCACACTCCTCTCCCTCTGGCTTATGAATAAAGCATGGTACACCTCAACCTGCAACCTCTGTAAAGTGAATCCTACTAAAGAAGAACAGAGCACAAAAAACTGCAGTTCCTCAAACGTCCACTTGAGGCTGGCTCCAGAAGTGAGTCAGTCTCAATAAGTCCCCATGTTCAAATGTCCAACTTCACAGCAGAAATAAACATGTTTACAGTCTGGTACAAAAAACAGTTTTGGTCTCTGTAGCTAATTTCCCCGTTCATGACAACTGTACTGAGGGTGAATTTATATACAACTCACCTGTTCACCTGATATTAAGTCAGTCATGCAGGATTAAGAGCATGGACGCTTTGATTGACAGGTGGATGCTGTTACAGATGGCTTGTTTGAATATTTAACTTCATTCAGCACGCCTCATCTCCACACAACGTCCACGTCTTATACAGTCTATAATACACCCCCATTCTAAACTCAGAAGAGGACTAAATGAGGTGAACTGTACAAGATTTATTAACTGTAAATATAAGTTTGATAGTTTTAAGAGAACATTCTGACATGTAAAGGTTTCTGTAGCGGAAAGAATGCAACTGAAAAACAAACAGGACCACAAAGCTAATCAGTCTCACATGGTCTGACTCCACATCCACAAGAGTCTGAGAAAGGAACATATACACATAAACACCTGTATTCACCAGCACAAATTAAAACATAAAATAGCAAAAATCTTGCAAACTCAGCTGAAGTGATCCTAAAAGTTCCACGCAAATGATTTCAAATGTAGATGCAAACGAATGGCTATATGCAAAACAAACTGTTGTGCTGAACAGGTGATAGTGTCTGCTGGAGTTTTGGGGAGCTGTGCAATGGATTCCTTTTCCAAATTCCACAAATGTTTCTGTTAAAGGTTACCTAAAACTGTAATTCCTGGAGCAGCCACTGTTAATCATAAGCATAGGTCCATATTATTTTCCAAGGGAGTTTACATCCCACCATCAGCTGATGAGATGATGACGTCATCATCTCAATCACAGCCAGACTGCAAATGGACAAATGGACCATCGTAATGCATTCATGGCCATCTCTGGAGATTTTAACCATACCACTCTCCGCTACGTCTGATCAGGTTTAGGAAACAATTGTTGGGTGTAATAAGTACGTAATATAACATTACATAGTTGCTATGTAACTTCAATGTATTTGTTTGAGCCATCCATCCATGCCAACTTCCTCCGTGTATGGATTTTCTTGTTATCTGACTTCAGCAGCACATCGAAACATTAGGCAGCAATGATGCCACACCTGTACCCACAGTGTCCCGGTGTGAAGCTCGGGGCTGCTGACCAAACGGCTGTATTCAGAGCCCGCCTGGGCCTCAGCAGCAACATAGAAAATGATACTGGTGGGAAATAATTCAGGGTGGAGCTAAGTCTGGACATATTCTAGGTCACAGTGTTTTTGTAACTCGGTGAGGAGGAGGTTGGAGCCACAAAAAGTCACTGCAGGGCTTGTGTCTCTGAAGACAGCAGATGTATCTACTCATCCAGGATGTGTCAAATGATCGCTTAATTTAAGACCAGCTCCTCAGTAATCCCATGAACCAATAACTACCTGCTTCCAGTGTGGTGTTAAAGTTGTATTATGCATACATGACGTAGGTTGGTGCCTTTTCAAAGTGACTTAATGTAGTTCTCATCTGAGTTTAGAAAACGATTTTACAGCTTTAACAGATCTGGCATGCAGAGTACAGGCCCATTAGGATGACTGAATAAAAGTAATAAAAGTAAAGTAAAACGTGTGTGTGTGTGTGTGTGTGTGTGTGTGTGTGTGTGTGTGTGTGTGTGTGTGTGTGTATGTAGTAAGCAAAACACAGATGACGAGAACATTTTGGAGGAGTGTGAGCTTTTTTCATGACGGGGACAGCGATGCAGAATGATCCACTTCCAACAGTTTGAGTTCGAGTGGACGTGCCAAACCTATCACTGTTGTTTTTTGTCTTGTGTGTTTCCTATATAACACACACTTGAGGAAGAAGAACACTTTGCAGAGTGTCTCTGGGTACTCTGTACTTCCAACTGAAGGGTCCCTGCAGGGGTGTTAAATGTGTTGCACAAATGAAATTAGAGCAAAGTTTAATGATGTAATTTGGCTACAATGCGAGCTCTCAGATCATGACTCAGGAAATCGAAAGCAAAACACACTTTAGTTCTTGTCCTCTGTGGCTTTAGGTAATCTCAGCCATAAGCTAAACACAGACTTATTTACACCCGACCAGATTGCACTACAATCGACATTGCCCGTCGTGCCCTCACCATGTTGCACCTGATTCCTGCATATAAGAAGAAAATCAAACCTGGATATCAAGGTTGCTCAATGCTCACCACTGCCATAACCCTCAGTGACCCCGCAGCCCATGTCCTTTTACTTCCTGTGCACCATCATTGCCTGGGACCCCAAGTGGGTCCACCAGCCCCAACCAGTAAGAAAGCACAGCAGTGGATGTACTTCCTGCCACACAAAGAAGCTCAATCTGCCAAAATCAGTGACGGTGCACTTCCACAATGCCATCACTGATTCCCCCCACCCCACTCCATCACCTTCTGGTACACTACTGCCACTGCCAAGGATGAGCAATCTGCCACCTGTCCAGGACCCTGAGGCGAGCAGGAAACATTGTAGCTGAACATTTTCAGACACTCCCCTCCTGCGGCTCCATCAAGACCAAAATCTCATGCAACAAGAGCACTTTCCTCCTGACTACAGCTGACCTTTAATGACACACATATTTTTCATATTTTCAATCATGCATTTCTCAGTTTTCTAATTATCTTTCTTGATTGATGCCTGACGTCAACAATCTTTATATCATCAGTCAGATTATAGATAGAAGGTTGATCTCTATGATGAATTCATCATTTAAAAAAGTCTTTAGCTGATGAATAAATATGTGCATGTGTGTGTGTGTGTGTGTGTGTGTGTACGTGTGTGTACGTGTTACCTGCCATAGAGGATACGTTGATAATGATGCCTCCTTCCTTTCCGTACTCTTTACTCATGTGTTCCAGTGCCAAGTAGGTCCCTTTAATTACAGAAGTCTAGAAAACATGCAGAAGCAATATGGTTACAGTGGTCACAGTGGTAATCTTTAAATAGACGAGTGGACAGGAAATGAAGCTGAAAGAGAAGAATGTGTGAAGCGTCTGATGGGTTAAGGTACATCTGTGCAGTCAGTCCTCACAGAGATCAGCACATTTGAAAGATTTCACTATAAGCCCGACTATACTGAACTGTACAGTCATATATGATATGCATTCTTGTAATGCAGCATAAAATATGCTGTCATAATGAAATGCACCAGTTGAAAATATCATCTATTTTTTTCCAGTTCTAGTAAATGATTTAATTTTAAACATGATTGTTTGAGGCCACATCACAAATCAAGAAGAGTAAAGCAATGCTCCTGTTCAGTGCTGGGAGTTACTGACTGTAAAAATGCTGACAAGTTATTATATAATATTATATATACTGTAACTAGCAGCATAAAACATATCCCAGAAAAAAAACAACATACAGTCATTAAGAAAGTTATTTAGATAGATAGATTTCATGCTTTCCTGCTCTTTCCTCTAGATTTTGTTATTTATCATAAGGAAGTACATATTTTGGGCTGTTGGTGGTAATTGGGGAAAGGTTCAGGGATCCCAATAATAATGTGAATGATCTTGTGCAGATATTGTAATATCCTGCTCTGACCAGCTGAAATCACCATTTCTGTCACCAGCAGGGACAAAACATTACAACTGAGATGGGCTAATAGTGTCTATTTGGATATGGTATCCGGGGGGGATGAGGTCCGCCCAGAGTTCCTTAAGGCTCTGGATGTTGTGGGGCTGTCTTGGTTGACACGTCTCTGCAACATCGCGTGGACATCGGGGGCAGTGCCCCTGGATTGGCAGACCGGGGTGGTGGTTCCCCTCTTCAAAAAGGGGGACCGGAGGATGTGCTCCAACTATAGGGGGATCACACTCCTCAGCCTCCCCGGGAAGGTCTTTTCAGGGGTCCTGGAGAGGAGGGTCCACAAGATTGTCAAACCTCGGATCCAGGAGAAGCAATGTGGTTTTCGTCCTGGTCGTGGAACTGTGGACCAGCTCTATACCCTTAGCGCGGTCCTAGAGGGTGCATGGGAGTTCGCCCAACCAGTCTACATGTGCTTTGTGGACCTGGAGAAGGCGTTCGACCATGTCCCTCAGGGAGTCCTGTGGGGGGTGCTCCGGGAGTATGGGGTTTCGGACCCATTAATACAGGGCAATCCGGTCCCTGTACTCTCGGTGCCAGAGCTTGGTCCACATTGCCGGCAGTAAGTCGGACCTGTTTTCTGTGAGAGTTGGACTCCGCCAGGGCTGCCCTTTGTCACCGGTTCTGTTCATAACCTTTATGGACAGGATTTCTAGGCGCAGCCAGGGCGTCGAGGGGCTGCGATTCGGTGGCCTCAGGATTGGGTCACTGCTTTTTGCGGATGATCTAGTCCTGTTGGCTTCATCGGAACGTGACCTTCAGCTCTCTCTTGAGCAGTTCGCAGCCGAGTGTGAAGCGGCTGGGATGAGAATCAGCACCTCCAAATCCGAGGCCATGGTTCTCAGCCGGAAAAGGGTGGAGCCTCCGGGTCGGGGATGAGATCCTGCCTCAAGTACAGGAGTTCAAGTATCTCGGGGTCTTGTTCACGAGTGATGGAAGGATGGAACGGTAGATCAACCGGCGGATCGGTGCGGCTTCTGCAGTGATGCGGACCCTGCACCAGTCTGTCGTGGTGAAGAAGGAGCTGAGCCGAAAGGCGAAGCTCTCGATTTACCAGTCGATCTACGTTCCTACCCTCACCTATGGTCACGAGCTTTGGGTAGTGACCGAAAGAACGAGATCGCGAATACAAGCAGCTGAAATGAGCTTCCTTCGCAGGGTGGCTGGGGTCTCCCTCAGAGATAGGGTGAGAAGCTCGGCCATCCGCGAGGAGCTCAGAGTAGAGCTGCTGCTCCTCCGCACTGAGAGGAGCCAGTTGAGGTGGCTCGGGCATCTCGTGAGGATGCCTCCTGGACGTCTCCCTGGTGAGATGTTCCGGGCACGTCCCTCCGGGAGGCGGCCCCGGGAAGACCCAGGACACGCTGGAGGGACAATGTCTCTCGGCTGGCCTGGGAACGCCTTGGGGTCCCCCTGGGAGAGCTGGACGAAGTGGCCAGGGAGAGGGAAGTCTGGGCCACCCTGCTGAAGCTGCTGCCCCCGCGACCCGACTCATGGATAAGCGGGAGAAGATGAAGATGAAGGTATCCAGGCTGAACTATTTCTACAGAGGAGCAAATATCCTGACAAAAAAAAAAAAAAGCGGCACGTGCCCCCTTGGATACAGCTATGGGAGATAAAACATGATAGTGTGATAAAGTGTTGTCTAGTTCACAACCTTTTGTTCCTCTGAGCCCACCATTGTATTGAAAAAAAAAGCTGTATCTAGCACACACGAAGAGAATAGTATTCCAGATCTACTATATATTTTAAAAAAACTCTTTGCCTTTGGTAAATGTCTCTTTTGTATTAGTTAACATTTTGTTCTTTAAACGACCAAACAGAGTTGGCCTATACACGCACATTCTGACCAAAAGAATAATAGTTCATCATCAGCGTAATAAGTGATTAACCAGCCACGATACATAAAGCTCTGTGTTACATTTCTCTCAGACCAAATAACTTCATCAGTTTTCACTGTGCTGTATATTCTCATTATGAACATCACATGTGAACAGTGTGTGAAATAAACATGCTAAACACTGCAGTTCATCTAACGTCCACTTGAGGCGGGCTACAGAAGTCAGTCTCCATGAGTCCACATGTTCAAATGTCCAACTTCACAGCAGAAATAAACATGTTTACGGAGGAGTAAAAAGCCACCAAAGCCACCACACTGAGCTTGACAAACCTCTGGGAGACATCTCTGGAGCTGCTGAATAATACCAAACAACTGCTGCTGACTCACCAGCACTTTCAGGTTTCTTACACATGTTGTTTCCATCACTTTGTAAAATAGGGATGCTAGACTGCAGAAAAAATGAGGGCAAGCTGACATGATGACACTGGTCAGAGGTTGAGAGGTCACAGAGGTGTGTCTACTAAGTAGCCTTTTGAGTGAGGATGAAAAAATAACTGTATAAATTATCCAATAATTATATTATTGTTATTTTATGATCTGCAAATCTAATTTTGACAACACTGCAATTGTGCACTCCCTGTGATCTTTGGCGCCCTCCGTGAGGAGGGATCTGAACCCCAGGTTTTGGAGCAATGTTCTTGAGTGTCCTTCTGGTGGAAAAAAAATTGATGCAATGTCTTTTAATTTGCTTCTGGGCAGCAGCAGTGTTGTGTCAATTAAAGTGAACTCTTTTTCACCTGCAGAGTCATGGATTTATGAGTGTACATTGGGCGGCTTGACATGTTTTTCCACTGCTAGAGGTGGAGCTGACTGCTGGGCTTCTACTTAGCAGGAATGTAGTAGTAGGGTCTTAGGCTTGGAATGGTGTCCTGAAGGGGAAAGCTTGAACTTTAAATATTCAGTTTTTGTACTGTATTTAATTTAGTATAGGTTGAGCAACAACACAGTAAAACAGGCCAAACAATGAACATGTGACAAAAGAGTCTATACACGTGAATATACACTCACAGTAAAATATTGGGCCTGAACAACACTTTTTCACCTCTTGTCAACACAAAATGTAACCTTTCATGCCTTCCTCCACTTCCTGTCTTAGTCATCACAAGTGGAGGTTCCTGATAAAAGAATGTGATGATTTAGAGAGACTGCAGCTGAAAATTAACTTGCTGGCTAACACTGACATGTTTATATGTGATGTCCTTTTAAATAAGCTACATGGCAACATACATATACATGCCATATACACCAGCCTGCAGTGGGTCCTACATCTGATCTGGATACAGCATCTTTTGATCCAGGCGCCATGTGCAATCCTGCTGTTGCAAATTTTATTAACTGTCTAGCATCTCATGATGCTATTCAGTTTTACTATAAAAATGTACTGTATAAAAACAAGCTATTTTCAAGTCTGCTAAAGTGCATATACTGAGTGCTACCAGGCCATTAACCTGTGTGGTACAACCTCTCTGATTCTATCAGGATCACATTCCCACTATAATGTTTTGGCTGCTAGTCTGCTTTGAGATTTGAATCATTCTTTGCATTCCTTGTGATCGAGTGACAAACTAAAACAGCCCTTCTCTATTTTTCTGTTTCAGTGCTTCCATTTTTTAAAGATTTTTTTTACTTGTTTCCTGCAGGTGCTTGCTCCTTGTCCTCCTACTTCAGAAGCCAGTTAAACTACTGAGACTGCTTCATTTAGGAATGAACGTACCAGTACCACATATGGGTCCACTACTTATCAACTGTTAATCCTGACAAACATATTTACTTAAAAATGCGTCTTTGACCAATCTACAGAGGAGACAAATTTTCCTCTAACACAAGAGTGCAAAATAGAGATGAATGCCCCTGTAGAAGGAGAGAGAGAGAGAGGCAGGCCCTGCCAAAATACAGAGATTATGAAGGCAGATCAGACATTCAGTTAACAGCCAGATAAACATGTTCCTGGAGGGGACCTGGTCTTGATAGGTCTCACACAAAGGTGATACGATTACATGTAAATGCATGTCTTTTCAACCACATACTCAACAGCCAAGTTGAGGACCTAAGGACAGTGGATGCTGTACTGATTAAAAACTCACAGATCACAAATTTGTGATCATAAAAATGTAAATAAAACTGACTGGAAGTTCTCATTTCATCATCTTACCAGGTTGACTTGTATGGTCTTCTCCCAGTTCTTCTCATTGTTGATACCGGCGTTGTTGATAACAATGTCCAAACGACCAAACTTGTCTACTGTGCTCTGGAATGCGTCTATTGGACAGAAACAAAATTCCATCAGTGAATGACTTAATACATATGCTACATACGCTATAGTCACATGTCTTTGTGTCATGACTCCCCGATTGGTCAGCAACTAAAATGAAAAGTGACAACCTTAGCTGCCATTTGCATTTGACACTGAAGTGTAAACCTGCAGTGAAAAATGAGACTTGGAGTTGAGTAAATGTCATATAATTATCTTCACTGCAACACATATTTCTGTATAATGTTACAGATTACATCCAACTGCTTAGCAGTGCCTTTGCCATTGATCCATGTATAATGTAACATTAACAACCAGCAATGTTAGCTAGGAAGTGGTTGAATGCTAACTTTAGCACGTCTGCCAACTGCTTGCTCATGGTGGAACTGTTGGGCCTCTGTAGATAACAATATAAACCTGCTCTGTATGTAAAGTATCATGAGATAACTTTTGTTATGAATTTGCTGCTATATAGATAAAACTGAATTGAACATCATTGAATATATGGCCTCTTGATTTTCACTCTACATTGTCTTTTCAGGTGCTGATCAGTCACAAAGTGATGAAATTAAAACAATTTGCTGTTTGTACTGAACCCTGAGGGTGATGTCAGAGGACAGTCGCCACCGTGTGAATGTGGTGGATTAACACAGGATCTTAAATAAAGTGTGTGATGATCACTGTGAAAGAGAGACACAGGGAGAGGAAGAGTTGGCACAGTGTCTGCCATGACAGAGACTCAGTCTCATTACCATCATGACAGCACACTGTTAATACATGTACACATATCATTTACTCAATTACAGTGTAGGCTGCTCTGTGAGCCACTCCTTCATCCACACCTGATCCTTTAAACACACACACACACACACACACACACACACACACACACACACACACACACACACACACACACACACACACACTGACATCATGTGTTTTGGTTAAGGTGAATGTCTGCATAACCCAGACATAGATGTGATAAAGTAGCATCACAGGATCAAACATAAACATACCAACATATCTGTGCACGTTTATGAATAACATCTACAATGTGATCTTTGTGTCCATGTGTCTTGAAATTCTCTGTTCAAGCTTTTGTGTGTTTTTTCCACAGCAAGGAGGAATCCCTTCACTGCAGAATTCAAGCCCTTACGTTTTGTTTACTCGTGTATGTTGCCTGTAAACTGACTTCAGACATGTTAGAATGAATATGCATTGACAGACAGTGTGGCTGAAGAGGTATTGGTTGGACTCTTGAACAATGAGCCAGCAGCAGGGTTGTTGAACAGACAGATGTGATTGGATAAACAGCTCAAGGGAGAAACCTGAGGTGGTAAAACCTGGATGTGTCATCACCTGCCGCATTCCTCACACGGACACCCCACAATTAGAAACAAACAACAGTTCTTAACAAACTCATCTGTGCGACTAACATACCAGCACGTCTACACAATACACAGCCCAGTCGCATTTCTGTGTGTATGTAGACACATACACACAAAAACACACTCACAGAACACACACCTGCAAACATGCACTGCTAACAGTTACACACACTGTGCATACCTGCACAGACACATGCACAATTAATCTCTTCTACTTACCACACACACACACGGACACACACACGCTCCATGCAGGCTCACAGTGTGTCCACATCAACAGTAGTACTATCACACAGTTAGGAGCAACACCAAACAGCATTCCACAGCCGTTCGCCTGCAGGGATTGACTTTTTCAGCGTCAGACAATGAAACCTTGTTTCTCTCTCTCTCACCCACTCACTGATGCACTTATTCACTTAAACACACGTTAACTCTCTGCTTCTCCGGTCTCTCCCAGACACACCCACACACACACACACACACACACACACCAACAGACAGATCTGTAGAAAATAAGAAGGTACATGAAAAGCAAAATAGTTTAGCTTGGACTACGAGTGCAGCCTGTGCTAAGACACAGTGGAGTGACCAGAGTTCAGTGGCTGTCAGCTCGGAGAGCACTAACAGCGACTCTCCAGGAACAAAACTTTGCCAAGTATAGTCAGTCCTCATTTTTCTTTCTAAACTTACTTCCTCATCTATCATGAGGAAGTTATGAGTGAGCAAGTGCAACATACATTTTACAACACATGCTGATGAAAGCTTATCTCTAAAGTCTTATATCATGTCACTCAGCAGGTCCTAAATATGTAGCAGTATGTTTGTGGTGTCTGTCCTCTCGCAGTGCAGGCAGTGTTACCTCTCAGAGCGTCTCCGTTGGACACATCACAAGAAATGAAGGTACAGTTGCCCTCTCCAAACTCAGCATCCAGCTGTGCTTTGCACTCTTCACCGCTGGTCTTGTTCAGGTCGACCACGGCCACCTGGACCACAGAACTCTGTTAGTGAGTTAGTTTTTTTTTAATGCACACCCACACAGAAAGACTTGGGACAGAGGACTTGGGACACAGAAAGGGCTCTGCTCGCATGTTATCAGGTCATGGTGTAATTTGACAGGTGTGGCTTTTGCACAGCTCGGTCAGCGGTGGACTCATATAGGGAACAAAAGTAAGACTAGTTTGTCTTAGCGTGGTTTCACAAGGTGTGAAAGAAAGGAACCTTTCTCAGAATCCTGCCTTGCCTTTGAAATGCATCTTAGTGTGACAGTGTGTCTACTTATTGGTTTAAAAACAGTTATCATCAAAACACTATCAAAACATTTACACTGTGCTTTTGACCTGACCTGATAACACTGGCATGTTTACAAAAATCAGGAAGACAGCAGTGGAAGTGACAACACACGATTACTAAAGGAAGCATATGTAATGCAGCAGTGGCATGTTAAACTGGTTGAGAACGGAGAAGCAGTGTTGGTGCCATCAGGCAATTCAAGTTGAATCAATAGAAGCACAGCAGACATGCACACAGTAATCTGACAGGTGAGGCAGTGAAGATAAAAGTTGTGTTTGCACAGTACAGATAAAGTCAAGTCAGCTGTGCAGGAGTTTAAGCACGGGTGACTCAGTTGTGCTCTGTCAAGTGTTTGACAGAAAAGGTTTAGTTCTGCATTTGAAATGTCTCCATAACAAGTGTCAAACTCCAGTTTTAACCTCAAAGTTCTGAAGCTAAAGCAGTGAAGGCAGACCGAGCTGTACTGACCTTGGCTGAGCTCTGCAGTAGTGACTGGACCACAGCTCTCCCGATGCCCTGAGCCCCCCCGGTCACCAGAGCCACCTTCCCATTGAGAGACATGATCCCAGCGCAGCAGCAAAGCCCGTTACACTCCGTCTTCTTCTTTCTGTCACACACTTAATGTTTCCTCTGCTTATCTGCTCTTCTTCTTCTTCTTCCTCTCTCTCCTCTCTGTTTTTCCTCTGTGCCTTACTGTCCTTCTCTGTGTGCTATATGCACCTATCTGATCTGCCTGCTACACAACCAGAGACTTTCTCACCCTTGTGTGTGTGTTTTCACTCTCTTAGCTGGGTTGGCTGTCTTCCCTCCCTCCCTCTCAGCTTATCAGTCTATACAAACACTGCATGAGAGAGAGAGAGGGAGAGGAGAGAGAGAGAGAGAGAGGGAGAGAGAGAGAGAGAGAGAGAGAGGGGGAGAGGAGAGAGAGAGAGGGGGAGAGGGAGAGAGAGAGAGAGGAGAGAGGACTGAGAGCGAGAGAGGAGAGAGAGAGAGAGAGAGAGAGAGAGAGAGGAGAGAGAGAGAGAGAGAGAGGGAGAGGTTAAGTAAACTCTGTAGGATAATAATTACAGGTTTAAAGCAGCTTGTTGTACCTGCCCTCATGCACTCCCCCCTTCTTCCTTTACACCTCCTCCCCCCTTTTCTACACTCTCTCTCCTCCTACTCCTGTTTCATCTGTACACCTCAGCTCTCCACACACACACACACACACACACACACACACACACACACACACACACACACACACACACACACACACACACACACACACACTTATGTTTGCAGAAAAATCTGTATTTCTTGATGTAAAACAAACAGACTTTAATAACCGTTAGGAAGCTCAAGTCAATCTCACATTCTTCTCTTCACTGCTGCCATGTTCACCTATTGTGCGTCTTGTCTGTGTAATTGCTGTTACACAACATGCTATGCTGTTCAGTGATACATTACACAGAGGTTCAGGTCTCTGCATGTTGATGTTCATACCGCTATGAAATGAATAAATGAATGGAAAGCAGAAGCTGCTATCTGCTAACCAAACATATCACTTTGATCCATGTTATAGAAGACCTCAGTGATTTTCACTCAGCGTCTGTGTGAAAGTTTTTCAGATTCAGATTCAGGAACATCCCTACACTACCCTCCTCCTGCTTCCTTTACACCCTTCCTTCCCTCGTCCTCCTTATCTTACATCCTTCCTCCGTTCTTAAACGGACATCTGGGGATGTCACCCTTTACATTTCTGCTATCTCTCAGGACCTGAAGTGGCTCAGCAGAGGACATACTATCAGCACCGGGTGAGGAAGTTCAACGTGCTCTCACAGCTGTTTTACTGTCTGGATTGATGGGAAGAAGCTGCAACAGAACCAGGCTCTAAACGTGTTTAGTTCTGCTCTGAAGTTGGACATGTTAACATGTCACTTTTATGAGTTTTCCTTATATGTACTATATTTTAGCATTTGCCAGTATGCTCTACATTAAACTACACACATGTCATTTGTTGTATGATTTCCTTTCCTTGTTAACAGCAGGAGCTCATGCACTCATAATTCATAGTAATAATTGACATGATGGGTCCTTGATTTCAGAAAAAGGCAGGAATCTTCGTACTAAGCAATGGCCTTGGTTTATTCAGTTCAATTTAGTTTGATTCATATACTGTCAAATCATAACAGAAGTAAACACTCTCATATAAAACAGGTCTAGATTGTACTCTTTGTAATATTACATACACAAGCACTTGGCGACAGTGGGAAGGAAAAACTTTATTTAAGAGACAGAAACCTCAAGCAGAACCTGGATCATGGTGGACCGCTATCTGCTGTGACCAGTTATGTTAATCCTTGTGTTGCCCTATACAACACTATAACACTATAGGTTGTTTTGGGTTTTTCTTTATGTATTTTCTCTTTTTTTCAAGGGTTAGTCCTTTGCTCATCTGGGGCTTGATGTACGTCTTAAACCTATGGCTGTCTTACTACTATTACAAGTAGTAGTAGTAGTAGTAGTAGTAGTTACGGCTGTCGCTCACAGGCAGAGCGGGTCGTCCACTAATCAGATGATCGGCGGTTCGATCCCCAGCTCCTGCGGTCTGCATGTCGAAGGGTCCTTGGGCAAGACACTGAACCCCAAATTGCTCCCGAAGGCTGTGCCATCGGCGTGTGAATGTGTATGAATGGTTAGATCCACAAACTGATGAGCAGTTGGCACCTTGCATGGTAGCCAATGCCATCAGTGTATGAATGTGTGTGAATGGGGTGAATGAGATATGTAGTGTAGAGCGCCTTGAGTGGTCGGAAGACTAGAAAGGCGCTATATAAGTACAGTCCATTTACCATTTACAATAATTAGTACAACTAGTCCCCCGCCCTTTTTTTGTCCATCTTTTTTTGTCCATCTTCGCCGTCACCGCACTTACAGGGTTTCTTGATGTACGTCTTACTCCTAGTGCTGTCTTACTACTACTAGTACTACTACTAGTAGTACAATTAGCACACACACTACTATGTCACCGCAGTCACAGGGTTTCTTTAGTCGCGCACCTCGGACAGTGGACAAGTGCGCAGCCTTAGCATATATGTGTGTTACACCAACGGCACACGATTTAAGTCTTAGAATCCTTCTTTGACAGACAGGTCTGACACCTTTTCCTTTTGCTCGCCCCCTAATGGGGGAAGTGGCTGACGGCTCCTAGACGGTTTTCATGTCAGCCACGGACGCACCGTTGTGCGGTGGATGATCCCTCAGCCAGCTGCTCGAGAAACACCCTCCTCTTGTTTCGCCTTCCAGCCATCCAGCTGGGATTGATCACGGTCATGCTCCTGCAGCTGTACACCCCGATCACTTATCCAAGTTGTCGACTCCTCCTTTGTTGTGGTTGTAGTCCAGGACGACGGTAGGCTTCCTGTCCCGTTGGTCACTGAGTTCGGGTTCTATGTGGCGCGTGCTCATGAGCAACACGTTTTTGTTTTTCTTGGCCAGGTACGACCAGGGGGGTGCTGTGCGAGAACGTGAACACAGACGACAAGACCTCCCTCCCTTCGAGCAGCGCAGGCTGGGCTGTAGCTTGGGTTTGTTCTTTCGATCCGTGCCAACCATGGTAATGTTCGTCTCCAGCAGGCAATGGGCAAGCTTGTATGGCATGAAGAAATTGTTGCATGTGACGTTGCGATCCCCCAGTCATGTTGAGCACAACACGCATGCCCTGGTTCGTCTCCGGACCGCGACCATTGGTCGATTTCCCCGTGTAGACCTGCATCTTCCAAGCGTGGCTGGATTTGGTGTCGCAGGCAACCCAAAACTTGATCCCATATATTGCCGGCTTGCTTGGCATGTACTGTCGGAAAGGACAACATCTTTTTTTTGTGTTGTTGGTGAGGTAGAGAGAGAGAGAGAGAGAGAGAGAGAGAGAGAGAGAGAGAGAGAGAGAGAGAGAGAGAGAGAGAGAGAGAGAGAGAGAGAGAGAGAGAGAGAGAGAGAGAGAAAATGATTAAACCGTCATTTTTTGCAGTGGCTACTTCCAAGCCTATCGTAACTTCGGACCCTGGGTTGTAGAGGTGCGGCAACATCGCATTCCACTCGTCCCAGACCTCTCGTATTGGGGCCGGCTTGTCTGTGGCAGGTCTCACGTGTCTCGTCTCGCGGTCGTTGAATCTCAGTAGTCTCAAGTAAGTGTAAAACCGTATGATCCCGGCATTGTGGCCCTGCCTCCACAGGCTGGCTGCGGCCTCACCTCGGGACCTGTACACACCCACCAGGATCAACAGACCCACGTAAACACACAGGTCGGTCTCGTCCATCACTCCCAGTTATCTCTGTATCTTCAAAAACCCTCTAGGTTTGTTATTTCCAGGACGATTTTCTCCATGCCCAGCATGACGAACAACTGGTACATAGAGACGGTGTTGCAGGCACGGGAAATCATGTTGTTCGTCAGCTTCGTTTCCCACGTCTAATTCTTCTTCTTCTTTGAGGGCGGCGTGAAGGCCAATTAGGAACTGCGCACAAAATATGCTGAAAGCATCAGTGATCAGTGTGATACATAAACGAGGGGTTGTGATGACTTAAACCAAGAACAGTCACAGACATCGGGACAAAAAAAATCTATTTACTTTATAGATCGCCCCTTTGATTGTAAAATGCAGAGAAGAGGCAGAAAGAGATTTTGTGACAATCAACAGAAACAGTCAGGCGGTGGCTGAAGGCTGATTGAGGTCAGAAGTGAAGTAAGGCAAGCAGATCAGAGGATTCACTGGAGAACGCTGGCAGAACAAAAGCGAGACATACTAGAGAAGTGCACACAGGGGAAAACTTGAATGACTCAACAACACCACAAAGCACAAGAAAAGTAGCGCAGAGGTTGCAGTCAACAGAGAAGAGTAACACTAGAAGACTAACACTAGATTGAGCCATTGTTAACAGCTGCAACAGGGAACTGGATAATCAGACACTGGAGTCTTGACCAGGCTTTATGGCAGAACTGACTGCTGGATGAAAGACAGGTGCGCATTGTTTCTGATACCGGCACAGCCAGCCAACGCCCTCTGCCACGGTGCCAGAGAGAGAAACAAAAAGAAGGGAGGAGGAATCACAGAGAAAAAACAGGCAGCCAAACCATGATAGAGCCACGCCAAACCAGCAACCATATCCTCACCACACTGCCCAAGGGCAAGTAGAAGTGTTCTCACCAAGGCAGAGGGACACAACATGACACAACATAAAAAGCAGGATCAGTAACCCCACAAACAAGCTGGATGTAGTTACAATGTGTGCTCATTGGCCTTGCAAGCTGGACTTTCTAACCTTTTTCAAGCTTAGTTAATGAGCATAAACCAAGTGGCAACCAACATGGCTGTGAAGTGAAGCCAATACTGAAGTGCTAAAAACTGCAGTTCCTCAAATAGCCACTTGAGGCTGGCTCCAGAAATGAGTCAGTCTCCATAAGTCCCCATGTTCAAATGTCCAACTTCACAGCAGAAATAAACATGTTTACAGCCTGGTACAAAAAACAGTTTTGGTCTCTATAACTAATCCACAAACTCACCTGCTGAAATTATATTAAGTCTTGAAGTTGGCCACTTTGTTTCACAGGTGGGTGCTATAACAGGCTTCTCAGGCCCGCCTCAGCTCCACCAATGATCCACGTCTTTGAACATCACCACGTGGAAGAGCCACCACACAGAGCTTGACAACAGTGTTGATGATATCACAGAGACTATGTTCATATTTATACTGTCTATAAGGGATAAACCCAAAGTTTCATCATTCCTCACACTTTCAAATCAAATCTATTTGAATTTGTATAGCCCAAATTCACATTTGCCTCGGAGGGCTTTACAATCTGTACAGGGAGTGACACCCTCTGTCCTTAGACCCTCGGTTCCAGTGAGGAAAAACTTGCCCACAAAAAACCTTTAACAGGGAAAAAAGGTGGAAGAAACTTCAGGAAGAGCCACAGAGGAGGCATCCCCTTTCCCAGGATGGACAGACGTGTACAGAACAAATCAACACAAACATATTGTACAATTACAAAATGACAATGAATTACAATGAATGATAAAATGACAATGAATTACAATGAATGATAAAATGACAATGAATTACAATGAATGATAAAATGACAATGAATCACAATGAATGATAAAATGATTACAGTAGCAGTGGAACCTGTAATAGAGATCGAGAGACACAGCGGCAGCAAGTCATGAACTAACTATAAACTGTAATGGAAATATGGTAACAATAATGACAGTAATAATAAACTTTGGCTCTTGGTTCTATTATGTTAGGTCACATCCAGTCTGATTCATTAAAGGCCTGCTGCATCCAGTGTGTCTCTGATTGTGTGACTGAGAGACAGGAGAGGACAGACAGACAGTCGATATTAAGAAGTGGCTACCAGGTTTATTGTAATCCAATAGAATTTATTTGAACAATGTAAAATATGCACATCTTATTTTGCAAAAAATAGTGTGTGTGCTCTAAACTCTGTACTCAACAAACACACAAGGGGTTTGTCTGTTTTCATGAACATTACATCAACATAGAGTATATAATTAACTTTGCCGTGTTGTGTTTTGACAGATATGTTACTAGGAGGACTTCCAACAACAGAGGTGTGTGTGACGTGACATTTTGGTTACAGAACACAGTTCAGCTGGCTTCAGCCAGGCTCCCCATGACACTGCAGTAAGACTTGTGATATGAAAACAATTGAACAAAATATTCTCCATAAACTCATTTTGACCACGTTTGAAGCACAATGCGAATATAAATACAAAGCAAACAACAAATTCATGACTCAGATTACACATTGTGAAATGTTTTTATATATCTTCTACATACAGCATATTAAAAACTCTGTGGGGAAAACAGCAGTGAAAATCTAGTGAATATCAGCGCATGGCGTCATCGCCAGAATGAAATCTCTGTGTGAAAGCAGCACTGAAGGCATGTTCATGTAACACTGTGACTCTTCTGTCTCTTATCCCTTTTTCCTTCGGCTACAAAAAGAACACATGGACAAAAAGCACAATGCCAGCACACAGTGGTATGACTGATACAATAATAATGTAAGTTTTAAAATCTTTAAATCTTTAAACTTTTCTTTATGTATAAAAGTATTCATCTTTGACCAACCATAGAAATGTACATCTAGTATAGCAAAAACCGAGAAGCCTTTACCTTTATTTAGGGAATGTATAGCAAATGGCACCATTTATAACAAGTTCAAGTTTCTCTTGATCACAGGTGTATGTTTGAGGTGGCATCCTGTGTCAGTCCCGATGGCTGTTCTCTGCCCAACACTCTCACAGAGGGCCTTGGTTGCAGCCACTCTGCCTGCAGCACATAAATGCTGCACATGTCGCACTGATCAGACTGATTGGGAGTTTACGGTTTTCCATTGTAAACAGGTGCAACAAAACCAGGAGCAGTCAAACACAGTCTGAACATGTCCACACAGTCCTGAGGCAAGGTGAGCAAAACCACCTGCCTGAGTGAACCACAGGAGTGGAGGAGCTTTACACGATCTTTACAGGAGCTTTACAGGAGGGTTACAGGGTATAAGAACTGTGCCTCTCATACTTTATTTTTAGTGCATTAACAACAAACCATCATCAGCCACTGATCTGCAGTAAAAAAATCACATAAAAAAAGATATTAGTATTGCTCTTGCAGTAATGAAGTCTGGACTTCATTACTGCAAGAGCAAATAAAGTACAGTGAAAAAAAAAGCATTCAGAATCTGCTTGATTGACCGAATATGAACACAGCTACAAAAAGTGAATGATGTTGAAGTTTAACTGTAATTCTAAAGAATGCAGTGTTAAACAATATTACATGGACTGTCTGTCTAACAAAAAGTACCGTCCTGTATATAATACACATGTATGCTATTGTGTAATATAAAATATGGACACATCTGTATAATTCAAATCAAATGAATGGCTGCTATATTTACTATGTAACAAAATCAATGAACAGGCTGTTAAATGTGAAACATCTCCATGCAGTTTTCGATGCAGTCCTTGGTAGCATTTCAGCTTAGCAGCACAAATGTCCTGACGAAATGGGAACAACAAGGAGTTGTTTTCATTAGAGGCATACTAATATTTCTGGGGAGTGGTGTAAATATAACACACGACGAGTGTACAGCAAGGCCTCATGTTAACATGTTAACATCCTTCCAGGAAACACTGGAAGCTGAACTTGGAGAACACTGCAGCCATTCAGTAAGCTGGCCTGTTACTTATTTCACTCTGATAGATAACTCTTGTACGTTTTACTCCGTTCAGGAAAAATGTGTGATGATTTACAGAAATGTTAACCATTTCTCAAAAGAATGCCGTACAAGGGAAATTAAACTTGTGTAGTTTGGATGAGTCGTCACAGTAAACATTGTTTCTTCTATGCTGCAAGATCACAAGATAACACACATCGGCCACAAAGACAGATGTGTTATCTTAGCAAAGATGTAAATGCAACTTCACTTCTGAAAACTTCTTTATGGCCTAAAGAGGATGTGAAATAGTAAAACATGCAAAAAGACCAGTGAACTGTGTGTCCATTTAGAATGCACCTTAATGAGCTTAGTCTTAGACCATCACCACTAACTGGAAACACTGGTCAGTTATTAGAGGATATGGGTTTATAAGGACACAGAGCATAAAGCAGCCACGAGGCTCACACAGATCCTGGGTCAGGGAAAGAACTCATTTTTGCTATCACACAGCAGGAATTGGACACACAGTAGCCGTGTTTCTGCAAATTTGAGCCCAGTAGTTGGGTGTGTTCAGTATTTTAGATGTTTGAGTGCGATTGTCATTTGGAGACAGCGATAACTTTCCCAGTGGAATGTAAATATACTTGCAGAGGCCTGAAACAGAGTCTATCTCTGTCACATGTTGATTTCATATGGATATACTGTACATCATGCACATCAATGCATGGCAGAGATATTGGCCTACTTCCTGTTTGGCGGCAAAACGGTTTGGAGTTCAGACATAAAACTCCAACCATCAGCCAGGCGTGGTCTGAAGACCACCATCCACCAAGTTTCATGTAAATCGGTAATCGTCATAAGCTTGTTTTTGACTAAATTAAACTAATTAAAACACTTGAATTAAGGTTCAAGTCTAAAGAAATATGAAGATATGTGCAAAAATGCATTTTTGCTACTTATAGCTATAGCTAACTTATAGTCCCCCCAAATTCTTGGGCCTCTCAAAGAAGTGGTCATGAGTCTGTGTTAGAAGTTTGAAGTCAAAGCATCAAACTGTTGCCGAGATATGACCTCACTTCCTGTTTGGTGTTGTTACCGTTGAGTTTGAGCTGCTACAGAAATTAAAAAATCCACATGATAACTTTTGTGGGGACTTGGTCTGAAGATTCTATGTGTCAAGTCTCATGGAAATTGGACAAATTGGGTTCGTGGAACTCGTCTTGATCCAAGGATCCCAACAGTACCTCATTTGTGAAATTTGAATCAACGGGTCCAAAGTTATGAAGCTGAATGCACTTCAAACTTTGACATGTTGGTGGCACTAGAGAGTTGAATGTACAGGCATGATCATTTTTGAGGTTGACCATGGGACTGTCCTCAATACGTGTGCCAAGTTTAAAAATTTTGCACATAGCATTCTAGGGGTTGCCATAGACTTCAATTGAGGCGTAAACTGCTAGGCCTCCAAATAAAGACTACAGCATGCTTTCAGAAATGTTTGGCAGGGCATTAACTGTAATCTAATCTAAAGTTAACTCATGTGCAGTCACTAGAAAGACAGCGCCTCCACAATCAGTCTGTCTCTGCTGATATCAACAACTGACAGGAATTTAAATAGCTAAACACAATGGGATCCAGTGAATAGAGTCCTCCAGGGTCAAGGTTACATCAAGCAACAAGAATAGATTGTGTAACCATAAAATATATTACACCACGTTTTTTCAGATTTACTAATTACAATAGCTAAATAATAATAAATAATGATAATAATAATGAGACAAGGCATCAGTCACACATCACTTCCTCCTACACTTCCTTTTTTCCTGCGCAATCACTTTCCACAATAGCACTGCATGTGAAACATAATGCCTTTTTTGTTTCCTCTGGCTCTGGGTTCACTCCAAAATGTAAATAGATAATGCAAAATAGCTGCATATGAATGTAATTTGCAGGAGACAGGCTGTTTAGAAACACAAAAACAATCAGCTGTACTTCTCTCTCATCTACACGAAACAACATTAACGTGTAGAGTTAAGAGCCTGAACGTCACAGCGGCTCATCAGAGTTTTGTGGACAAAAACACAAAGTGGTTTTGAGTTGAACTGCTCTCTGTGCTTTGGATATAAAAGTGATGAACCTTCATTTCAGGTTGAAAGAGTGAGGGTGTGTAATAGTGATGTATCACAGGAAATGTAGCATGAGTCAGTGTCAATGAGGAATCAACGTAAAATACAGTAGTGTGGGTGAAGGGTGTCGGGTGGAGGGTGAGGGACAAAAACACAACATTGGCAGCTGAGCTGTAAGACACGAGTAGGTGAAACAGTGTGTAATTTGTGTGTGTGTGTGTGTGTGTGTGAGTTGTCCTCTCCGTCTTCACTCTGTTCATTGTTACAGCAGCATTGATTGATCAAAGCATGATTGTAGTCTTTGATCATGGTCTATTTTCTTGAAATAAAATTCCTCTGTACTTGTTTTCCCACATCTGGAGCTCTTCATCTGTCCACTGTGTGTGAAGGGAGGAAAGGACTGTGTCTTCTGTCTGTCACAGTGTTTAAAGGATTGAAAAGCCCCAGGTCAGGGCGGATGTCTCACAGTTTCGGGGAAGGAGAGCACAGCACGAGGAACTGAACTACACACAACCTGCTGTCAATTAAAATGGCATCTTCAGTCTTTGTACTTTTAAAGGGATCCGATACATGATTTTAAAAGAATGTTGACATAACTGATTGATTTTCCTGACTACCATTAGAAAAGTGAGGATGGTGATTGATCCGTCACTTTTGTCACATTAACAACAGAGCACATTTAAGCTCGAGCAACTGGTTGAAGTGTCACCTGCTCAGGACAAACTCTCATCTCTCATGTTGAGGGAAACTTGTGTGTCATACACTTATAATCATTTCGGAAGTATAAGTGACGGTGCCGCCTGTCATGGGTGGTGTTTTGACACGTGGGTTGTGTAAGCATTAATAGTACACAGCTATGATTTGATCACACTTTATACACTTTGTAATGCCATGGTTTCAGTAAGTAAAGAAATAGTAACTCTTATAGTAACTGGCCTTCATGACTCAGTGTTCCTTACATGAGTGACGTCAGTAATCCTCTCCACTGTTTGTCACATCTTGGTGGTGCACCACATGGTTTGTTTGGCCTTTATGTTTTATTGAAGCACTCTGGGAGGTCTGTCCATGGCAATTGAATGGGGATGGGAATTTATTTGGACTTCTGATCTCAGCTCTGCTTCTTTACCGGGAGGTCGAGCTTAGCTGCACCACATTAGCACATTTCAGTTCGGGTGTCTCTTCTGTGGCTCGTGACTTGAGGTGGTTCCACCCGCCATGTGCGGACCTCAGTTTACCGGTTTCATCACTGTGATTGACCAATACACTAGTTAGCTAAATAATGATGAGAGCTGAGTTAACTTGATCTTCACCAAACTTTGTGTTGCATGCACAGTCCGGTCAATGTAACACATGCATACACTGACTGTAGTCAGCTCTGACTGACGGAGATGATCGCTGCTCTAGTTATGAATGAACAATACTGAAACTGAAAAATAAAAATGTAACGTCAGCTGTCTACACAACAGATACACATTTAGATTATTGCTTCATTTAGATGTGATGTCTGTGTTTTTGTGTCTGTGTCTGGGCACGCATGGTAACACCAGCTGTATGAAGCCTGTTTTTAAAGCTGTACAGATCATTTGTCATTCTTCATTGTGTAACAGAAACTAAAAACACTCGCTGAGTCAGGTAGGACTGTAACCCTTCTGTACGTTGTTTGTCATCAGAATCAGAAGAGAAACCCTGAACACTTCAGATGAGGTGACAGGACGGGGAATTAAAGGTAGTCAGTGAAGTGTCCTCATGTCTGAAAGGCAGTACAAGGATGTGTGTGTGTTTGTGTGTGTGCAAGCCCACATACTGTACAGGTATAATCTTTCTCTCTCTCTCTACTGCTTATGTACATCTTCATGTCGGAGTATCTTATAAAGAACCCAGTAGAATATGTTGAAGAAGAGAAAGGCGAGAGGGAAGCCGGCTCTCGACACAGTGTCAATCTTTTTTGCTCTGTCGATAAATATTTTCCTCATCTCTTCCGTACTTTTACCCCCTCCACCTGTTGCCACCCCAGGTGGATTCTGGGTAGTGTTTGCTGTGGCATTCAGCACAGCGACAGCGTTATTGGCGCTGGCCTTCAAGTCCTTGCTGTTGCTGGGAGTGGAGGTCACGGCGGCGGTGGAGGTCAGTCTGCTCTCATGTACTTCCCCTTCCTGTTGGGGAGACAAGGAGAGGGAGGGGGAGGAGGAAGGGGGTCACATTCATTATTTTCTTCACAGACTGCATGTCCATGAGACATGCACTGCATCAGGTCATAACTGTCCGTTATGAACATTTCCTGAGCTGAAGGTATTAAACAGAGGGAACAGTTCCCATTCAGATTTTAAACTATTCAGGGTTTTTATTGGTGGAAACTGCTTATGACTGTTTAATTTTGAAAGTTTCTTCATGAAATAAATAGATTTTATTGTGCTCGTTGTGCTTGAACAATGTGAGATGAACAGAGCAGCACATTCAGTGTTTCTGGGTGTACTCCGGTGTCTCTCTGTCAGACAGAGTCTGTCTGTTTTATGTGCTCTTTGATTCATATTCTGGTTGGATGTTAGTTAACATTTATGTCGTCAGTTGTTTCTTTGATCACATTTAAGTATTACACAGCATCACGTGACGCTCAGCTCAGAATAAAACCTCTGCATGTCTGCAGTGAAAATGAAGCTTTAGATATGTGAGATCAATGAGTCCTATATTATTGAAGATGATATGTTCATATTTCTGGGTGAGCAGCTGGAGTTGTTGAGTATTTAAATGGGTTGTGTCTGAACGTATTTTAACAGCATTTTACTGACTGTGTTTAAATTCAATGCAAATCTGTGAAAATTATTTTAGTATATTTATATACATATAAAATATATTTTAATATTTTTCTTTTTATTTAGATAATTACATTTTTCTGTATATTGTTTTTTTTTTCCTTTCCTTTACCTTTCAGTGCCTTTCTTGCTAATCCCACAGTTGTTTACACATTGCAGCGGCATATACAGTATGTCATGTATGAAACATGTCATGGACATAAAAAACACAACAAGGGTGTACACAGACCCCTCAGACACCACCCAAGTCTGGTTCCCCCAGTAAAAAGTGTCTGTGCCAGAGGTCCTGAGATAAATCTGAGGGGGCACGAGATGACTCTATATGTAAGAAAGAAGATGTTTGCTGTACGTTTGTTAAACAAAATTAAAAATCCAAGAAGGAAACAACCTTCATCTATGAGGAGGAGTCAAATCAAAATTCAATGCAGCCTGGTGACCTCCATCCTTTAGGTCAGTATTCTGTCACCACCTGCAGGATAATCTGTCTCACTTTATTCTAGCTCTCCAGGTACTAACCTGTGAATATGTCTGTGAATACAAACAAAGATGTTATGATGTTAATTTGTTGTACATATTGGCATCAAATGTGTGGCATGCTGTTTGAACTTAGATGACTTGAATTAAAGATGTATACTAGGTTACCAATTATCATTCTGCCATAACCTCTTACAGGATAGCATGTTGTGCTGAGGCTTGTGTGTGCCATTGTTAGGAAGATGAATCTTCTTTACTTAATGATGAACTGATGAAACAGCAAGTGGAACAAATTCAGGATTATTTATGATTCATTATTTTGTAATTCTTTAATAATTTCACTTCATAACAGAAACAGGTTGTTGGGTAAGCGTCATATATTCTCATCATTCTGTGTGTGTGTTTTGGAACAAATTTATCAAACCGTGTAGCACAGCGGTCTGATTCTTCTTCCTCTGTCCTTTGGAACTCTACGTTGAAAATTGAAAACATGAATATTATCATGATGAGGAGTGATGATCATGATAATCATCACCCAGTGTCCAGCGTCCTCACCGAACCAGCAGACTGATGGGGGAGGACTTACACGACACACTGTTTGGATCATGCAAGTGAAACAGGCACAAATACATGCAAACATGCACAGACACACATACACGCACACACATACACACGCAGTGACTAAGGTTACTTTTGGGGATATTACATAGACTCACATTCATTTCCTGGAGACCCTAATCCTGCTAATGTATTGATTTTTATTCATTTATATGATTTTTAATCATAATCCTGTGATTTGTTTAATGTTTTAAATTGCTTTCAAATTTTGCTGTTTTGCTTTTAAATGACATTCTGGTTTTCTTCTCTTTTTATTTTTTTTATTTCTATTGCTACTGCTTGTCTTATTGTCAAATGTTTTTCCTTGCCTCTGTAAAGCACTATGAATTGCCTTGTGTACGAATTGTGCTATACAAATAAACTTGCCTTGCCTAATTAAATTACATGTCCCCAAAAGGTAGTAAGTCAGAAATACACACACACACACACACACACACACACACACACACACACACACACACACACACACACACACACACACTTGTACTGTACCATTACCCTGTGGTTGCTGGTCTGGATGTTGGTCATAGATCCATGGACAGGGTCTGCTGGTTTGAGGCCGTTGTCAATGTTAACACGACGGAGAGAATCAGCAAGCTCCTCTGGATCAACTGCACCTCCACTGTTCTACCAGTTGACAGCATGCACACCAGTAATCAACAGACATAAACCGAAAGAAAAAGAAAAGAAAGAGCATCCAAAAACAGGGTTGGGACACTCGATCATTCAGTCAACCTGCTGCGTCACACGTTCCAGTCATGATGCTGCTGTGACATTTCGTTTAGGTGGGTCAAATAATAGAAAGGAAACCACAAATATCAGTCCAAAAACTTTAGCTCAAGTAAAGATGCTTTTTATGTCATTCCATTCTACTGCTTAAACATAGTCACTCTCGTTTCTCCAATCAAAATACTCTTCCTTATTCTTGATGTGTTGTACACATCGGCTACAGTAACACACTGAAAGGTGATCAGAGGAGTCTCATCCGATCATTCAAACTCTAAATAATCATTTAGCTGTGCTGAGCAGACAGGAGGACGTCTGGTCTACATATGTTGTAGTTGTGTCATTGTTTCCTCAACATAAATTCAGTTATCTGTTGGCCTGTTGTCACATGTCAAAGAACCAGCACAAATCTCTACAATGGTCCCCAGAAAGGAGCTGAGGGCATTACTCTTGATGGCAGCATGTGTGTACACTGCTTTCTTGACAAGAGGCGGTTAGTGGTTCAGTGATGGATCAATTACGTTGTCGGCTTTCTGTGACCTGACTTTAAACTAGGAAGCTGTAACTTTAGTGTTGTTTTCGTGTCACTTTAATGGTCACTCTGCAGAATTTGCAGGACTAAGTGGCCGCTCCCAAAGACCAGCAGCTTCAAGAGAAACTGTGTAAACATTAATGTGAGTTGACTGAATGTTGAGTTGATCCTTTCCCAACCCACAGAGATTCTAGTCATGCATAGACAACAGGCTCATTCTCTGTTTGGATGGCCTTCTGTCAGAGAAATAACTCGACTGTGAACCAGTGTCATCAAACCACAGAGATGAAGTTAAAGCCATGCTTTATCATGCACTAATACACTAAGTGAGATGTGATGTGGTGCTTCAGGAAACTCAAACATGCACAGTCAGATGCATTGACACTTTACATGTCACATCATATCGATCCATAAACATCATTTTTAACCCTTCTTTCTTCTTTCTTATCTAACGCTGTTCCTAAGTAGCAAACTGTAATGACAATACATCACCACAAGGTGGCAGCCTCAAACCAGAGAACATTATTACTCCACAGATCTCTGTTCAGTCCATAAATCAGTGTGTATGTGTGCGTGTGTGTGGGTACAGACTACGTACACACTGGATGAAGTTTGCTGTTTCTCCGTACCTTGCTCTTGCTCTTGTGATGTCGTCTGAACCTCAGCAGCTCTTTATGTTGCCTCGACACGAAATTCACAGCAGCGTACTCCAACAGTGCCGAGAAGACGAAAAGAAGACACACTGCCATCCAGATGTCTATGGCCTTAACGTAAGAGACCTGTGCACACACACACATATTGTGTATATATTTATATATTGTAGATAGATGATTTTGTTTAAACTTTAGGACTTAGGCTCATGTTAGTTTGACATTTCTTGTCTTATATAGTCTTTTTTTGTAAAGGCTTTCTTGACAGTGACAGATGGGAGCATGGACAGGAAAGTCAGGGGACACAGAGGGGGCGACATGCAGGATTCTAGCTTTGATACAAAAGGTGCAAGCTGTACCTGGTGAGTGTCACGATCCAACATTTTTATGACTGACTTTCTCTTTTATAAGTCAATAATTTCTTAACCAAAAGCTAACTTCACTTCTGATGTATCCAATGTACTCTAATGTGTAATGTTTGCCCTAACTAACTGGGGTCCTCCTACAGTCACTACACACACTGTTTGAGCTGCTGCCCTTCACATATCCATGACTGAGCCTCTGATATCTGTGGTGTTAAAATGATATATCCTCCCTCCTTCATGAAATAATGACTTATTTAGAAATGTGACATACTGGAGTGCAAAATTCTGTTGAGCACCGGAAACATGAGAAACCTCTAAACACACACACACACACACACACACACACACACACACACACACACACACACACACACACACACACACACACACACACACACACACACACACACACACACACACACACACACACGTACAACCAGTCGTGTTGCTGAGGTGTATGTGTACAGTACGTGTGAGAGAGATGGCTGTGCTAATAAGGGTTACGTAACAAAGTGCTCTGATGTCGGATTTTTTCTCATGCATACAAGATACCAGAACAAGACTGAGGGGCTCTTTCTGACACACGCTCCAGCAGACGCATAATGAGCGCAATCAACACGTACTTAACCACACAAAACATCCACCGATAAAAATCATGAAGGGAAATAAAAAACAACATTTCAGGTCTGCGGAGAGAGAATAAATCAACACACGCACTCTCTTTGTTCACATCACTTACCTACATACTGCATGTATATATTCCTGTATGTGCTGCGACTTTAACTCTTTGAACCATATAGACACAATCTGTCATCTGCTTGCAGCTAACGCAGCATGAGTCTTCATAGAGAACAGAAAAATGAGGCTCAGGTGTACAGCCAATGAATTCCACGTCAGACTCCCTGTTTACATCACCTAAAGCATGATGGGAACACTGGAGGCAAAAACTCAAATGAGGTGAAATAAATAAATAAATAAATAAATGAGTAAGTAAAAAAAAAACATAACATGATTTTGTGTCCCACACTGAATACTGACAACTCTGCTTTATCCACGTGTGTAGCACCATTTACCTCTCAAATAATGCATTACAATGCAGTAGTAGTAGCAGTAATAACTTATTAATACATGTAGTGCCATAAGCCATAAGCCATATTTTAAAAAGGCTCAGGTTCAGTGCAGTGTCTTCAGCTCAGTTATATAGTCTGATAAAGGAGCATGACTCGAGCATGTTTTTAATATCTATACTGGCCTCCCCTGTGCAGGGAGCTGGAGTGTATCTCTGTGCATACTGTCTGAGAGGCAAAGATAAACCAGCTCGCCAGGCTATCATAGGGCTGACAAATACAGACAGACAACCATTCACACTCACTTTCACACCTATGGGCAACTTAGAGTTTCTAAATTCTGCAGGCGTGCATGTGTTGACACTGTGCACCTAAAGGAAGCACACACACAGACACAGACCTTAGGCAGTGACGTCCTGGAGCCGGAGCTCTGCGTTGTCATAGTGAGGACAGTGGTGATGCCCAGAGCCACTCTGGCCGGGGCAGGCATCCATGTTGATCCAGAAAGAGACCCAGGAAAGAATGACGATGAGCAGAGAGGGGATGTACATCTGGATCAGGTAGTAGCCCATCTGACGCTCCAGGTGGAACCGCACCTCGATACACGTAAATTTACCTGGAACAAGTCAAAGAAATCACTTTGAGTCTTTTATTAAATATGGGCCACAGTTACAGTCTGTTTGCTTCAACCACAGGGTTCACCTCTCTGCCCATGATGGCAGCAGGCATTAACATGATTTCAGTCACCCCCAGGTCAAACACACCACATCCATGTCTGTCCACTGTCTACAGTCAGATCCCATTTAATGAATAGACTGTATCAGTCGAGATGTTTGTCTCTGCTGATCCCAGCAGCACAAACATGATTGATGAAATGTGGCAACTGTTTTACCCTGCGTGCACCTGTGCTGCGACACTGACGGCAGTGTGTGTGTGTGTGTGTGTGTGTGTGTGTGTATTTTTATGTGTGTTTTACCTGTGTTGTAGTGCTTGGTGCAGTATCTGAGGTCTGATTCGTCTTTGAGGATGAACTGTGGGAGCGTGAGGCCTTCGGCCACTTGGACTGGTCCGTTCTCCTGCCATTCAAAGATCAGGTCATTCATGGTGTAACCAACTGAAAAAAAGTAAAGCACAGGACAATTTAATAACCCACAATGAATCACACATCATGCAACATAAAGGTCTTGAGTAGAAATCTTTGCAGTGATAGAGATATGTTTAACAGAGGCTTCATCGTCATCCTCTGTTCTTTTGAAGTATTTTTATTTAATCTACTTTATCTTGCAGCAAGTGGTCTGACTGAGGAAGAGTTGGCATTGGAATGTTGGATTATTTATATAATTTTGGAGCATTACATTTAATCTGTAAAGTAACTAGTAAGTATAGCTGTCGACTGTACTTGTAGTAAATGTATTGCAGTTCCCCTACAGTCCTGCTGCACTGACAACCATTTTGACAGAGCTCACAGCACAGTCAGTGTAGTTACGGGTCAAATCCTTGAAGATACACTTGACAGCCGCAGAGTACAGGCACATGATCAGCTGAGATGTGCTTGTATGACACAGGAAACTGTGTGCCTTAACCTTGGTGCAAAATGGAGCGACGCCTGCACCACGAGCCAAGTTCTTATTGAGGGTTCTGCCTCTTAAAGGAAGTTTTTCCTTGCCAAGTTTTTGTTCATGGTGGGAACTGTTGGATATCATTAAATAATAATAAAGAGTGCAGTCTGGACCTGCTCTATATGAAGTGTCATGAGATAACATCTGAGTCGGTGCTACTATATTAATTTAATTTTAATTTACTATATTACTATATAAATAAAACTGAACTGAAGTGAAAAGTGCTTACATCTCAAATACTCCAACATAAATCCTTACACTGTTACACTTCTATGTTCCTCTCTTCAGCTGTGCTTAGTGAAGGTTACTAACAGGAAAGTGTGGGAATAGAATCAAACTACACAGACAAATGTATGAGAATAATGGCTTTGAGAGTGAAAATCATCATATTAAAATGCATGCAGTCGGTGCACTGTAGGAAAGCAGCTGGAACATTTTGGTAATAACTAAGTAATATAAAAGTAATAAAATAAACAACATCAACATGAATCAGAGTCAGCAGTTGGATTCACATCAATGCACATAGAAAATATGTTGGTATACATTCGTGTTGCAGTGAATTGGTCAGTTTTTGGGGTCTGACAGGACCTCCAGTATCTCTTTTTCACGCACTGCAGGAGAATGGGATGAAACATGTTCTCCATCAGGCTGGATCAGGTGGGGAGAGGTATCCCAGGCATCCATCTACCCATCACCATTATTATTCAGGGTGTCTCCCGGCAACACATTCTAGCTCTTCCTGCGGTATTCCAAGGCATTCCCAGGTCAGATGGGCTGTATAGTTCCTGTGGTCTCCATGCATGCAACATCCCCAAAGGAAAGCCCCAAGGCCTTTCTTATATAGTGCTGGCAGTTTAATCAGTCCAGACACCTAGGTACCTGTAAGACTTCAATGTCCATTGGACGCTGAACTGGGTGTTCACTGTTATTACACCTGTTAAGGTCCACCATCAGCACTTTGGTTCTTTCTTCTTTGACCTGGAGGTGGTTCCACTGGCCTCAATGCTGGATCAGTTCCCATATGTGATGAGGCTGTTGATTGCAGAGTTGTCAGAGAACTTGAAATGCACTGCAAACTGCAAATGGCAGACAGTTGAGTTCTGCACAAATGGTAAATGGGCTGTACTTATATATCTCCTTTCTAGTCTTCAAACCACTCAAAGCACTTTACACTACATATCTCATTCACCCATTCATACACATTCACACATGTAATGCCATGCAACGTGCCAACTCATCAGTTTGAGGAGCTAACCATTCATACACATTCACACACCAATGGCACAGCCTTCAGGAGCAATTTGGGGTTCAGTATCTTAACCAAGGACAATTCGACATGCAGACTGGATGGGATCGAACCAGGGATTGAACTGCTGATCTTTTAATTGGTGGACGACTCGACCGGCTCCACCTCTGAGCCACAGCCTGCAGAGTAGACGATGAAGACAAAGGCAGCCAAGACTGTTCCCTGTGGGACTTCCATGCTGCAGACAGTCCATGTTGGACTTTGTAGTAGTCCAGGACCCATGCTATGAGGTGGAGATCTACTACTGTGCACTCAAACTTCAGGAGCATATGCAGTATGACATTGAAGGCACTGGAAAAATAAAAAACAAACATAATCCTTAAAGTGCTCTCAGTCTTTTCCAGGTGAGAGAGGGATCTACTTAGGAGGCAGGTTGATGGGTGAACTGTAGCAGGTCCATTGATGGGCACACTCCAGGGGTTGGAGATGGACCAAGACCAAACTTTCCAGTGTCATCATCAAGTGCCATCAATGCCACTGACCTGCAGCTATTTAAAGTACTTGGGGTTGTGGATCTTTGGCATTGGTACCACACAAGATGTGGCACTCTTCCCAGAAAAGCCTTGAACTGATGCCACCTGGACCTGCCGGCTCTCTCGCCTTGATCTTCCTGAGTTCTTTCCTCAGTCAGCTGTTTTGTGGTGAGGAAACAGGTTCTGTCAGACAGAATCTGACAAAGAAGCTTCTGTGCTTGGCTGGATGATTTTAAATGTCCTGAGGTAACAGTGCCTCTGATAGTCAAATTCTGCAGGTGACATCAACTGAATCTACTCAAAACACTTAAACAAAAAATAACCCCCAAATTATCATAATACTTCACATAATACCTATATGGAATGATTAATATTCCATTGAATTGAAAATGGAGTTTGATCAAGGCAGATTTCTCTCGTCCTCTCTTACTCTCTCTGTCTGTGTAAGCATCTCTTTATGCATTCTCTGCTGCGTGACATCAGAGACAACAGCAACACAGCAATGAAAATAATCTATAAATATATACAAACATATTATAACTGAGCTATGCATGGTAATGCCTCTGGCCAGCAGGCTGGAGCAGAACAGAACCACCAATGAAGACAAATAATCTAATCAAAGTGTTAGCTGTCCCCTGGGGCCAGCCTAAGCTCCTGATTGGACAAAGAATGAATTAGTCATCATAACGCTATCAACATTATTATACGCGCCTCTGGGTTTCCTTAAAAACATACAGTCATGTGTCTATGTTATAACATTTAGATTTTTTTTATATATATATTGCAGTATCCAGCTCTTTGTTCACAGGTGGTGTGCTCTGTGTATGAATCTAAGCAGCATGCTAAACACTCAGTGGTGTGCACAGTTTAAGTCCCTGTGGGTAAAGACAGACCCTAGTAGTCACATCACGAGGTATGGAATATACAGACGGCACGAACAGGAGAAACATTCACAAATACGATGAGTAATAAACTGAAGCAGGAGGAGGAGATGGGAGAGTGTGGGCTGAGTGATGTTAACTTATTAATCAACAATGTCAGTTGCACATTGCTGATTTTTAAAGACACTGACGCAAGAATGTGCTGCTCACAGGTCCTACTGCCACAAAAGTCCTACAGACTGTCATCGAGCGGTGAAAGCTCCAGAGGGATCTGATGAATTATATGATGAATAATAAACTAGAGAAGCAGTTCAGCAAAACTATTGACAGAAGCGTGTAGCTGCATGTGTAACTGCAGGTGAAACAGACCACCTGGTTCAGGTGTCAAAGGTTCAACACAAGTATATTGTATTATTTTCATTGACAAAGTCCAATATTACAAAAAAAGGACAGTGATGTCATCCGCAGGTTTCTGAAGCACTGTTTCGAAGCTGAAAATGTGCAGTGCTGGCCCTCGCCATGTTGGCTGTATGACCTCTTCCACCTCCCAGCTAATTTAAATAGGGGGACCTACCTGTCAATCAAAGCAGCCTTGCTGTTAACTATGTCAACTTTAAGCCTTAATATTATTTTATCATTGGAACAGGTGAGTTGTATATAAATCCACCCTCAGTACAGTTGCCATGCTGTGAAGTTGGACATTTGAACATGGGGACTTATAGAGACTGACTCATTTCTGGAGCCAGCCTCAAGTGGCTGTTTGAGGAACTGCAGTTTATAACACTTATACATTAGCTTCATTTCACATCTATGTGAAATGCTACAGTGTGTGTGTGTGTGTGTGTGTGTGTGTGTGTGTACGTATTCATACTTACAGCTCTCTAGCTGCATGATACAGGTCTGAACATCCATAGGGAAGTTTTTTAGATCCATGGGACATGAGAGAGTTAATGTTAGTCTGAAAGTAAAAAAAGTGGAGAGAACGTGAGAAATGAAATATCATCATACAAATTCTAAGAATAAAATACAAATATAATACATTACACATACATAACAAAGTATTTTTATTAACATTCTTGGGCACCCCCACACTAACCTTATAGAGTACAAAACATTCCCATTCTTAAATATCCTGAGGAGTTTGTTGTCTGTGGTGACTTCGTGAAAATGGGCCCCCTTCTCATTCGCAAAGAAGAGATCTGGTTTCCATATAGAGTCTAACATGGAGGGGTCCAGGTCCAGAGAGTCATCTGGGTATTCAGCATAGGCGAGCCTGGGATCATTCCACTGCTGACGGAGGAAGATGTTCACACGGTAGTCCTGCAGATGCAGAGAAACTTATAAGAATGGAAGCAGTTACATAACAAATGTACATGATGAACATGACAGATTTTTTTTTTTTTTTTTTTTTTTTTACATCTGAACGAAAACCTCCTGTGTTAGATTCATGTGCAGAGAAGCAGATGCCTCTGCACATGCTGTCTGCGCCTAACAGGACAAATAGTTTCCAGGAGTAGGTTGCCACAGGTGAATAAAAATAAAGTGACACACATAATCCTTCATAACCAATCATCCACGCTGCTCGCTCTATTATGTTTTCATCCTGATAACAGTGCGTTCAATCAAGGTGTGCACTGATGAGGCAGAGCTGTGCCCCAAATGATCTTGAGCCATGTACCAGCTGTTTCTTTAGATGCGATGATGTAGATGATGATGAAGTAGAGGTGGAAGTATATTGTACATTTGTAGGCAGCTGCAGTCTACCATCAATATACACCTTAACTACTTCTGGCAAAGATACTAAATATTCAAATCACAAACATACCTCTTGTCCAGAAAGGACATGACTTCCCCTCAGAGACTCACCATCTTTTCTATGTGACATACTGTATTTTACAAACCACAACCATCACACCACCATATTTAACCCTTTATATTCAGTGTTATTGGTGGATATAAGAAGGCTGCAAATCCATTAGAGGCCATAGCAACGCTACCTGTGACGTAGCCTCACATTCGCTAATTGACTGGAGGAAGTCACATGATTCTGCTTCATTGAGAGACGTGGGCACCATTTTAAAAGCCTCTGGAAGGCTATTGTCCCTTGCCTGATAAAGTGTTAAAAGCAGTTCAGTGAACAGGAGTGTCCTTGCAATCATATTGTCCAGCCAGCTGCTTTTGTCTGCTCAATGAGGGTATTCTTATATCGTTTTCTGACCTAAGAGGAGAGAAAGCTGTCTTAAGTAGGGATGGTGATAGCGCAGACATGTTATCATACATGGCCCCAGCATCCATACCTACACATGTGATTTCGGCCCCCAGCTTCCTGTGTGTGGGGGGAATACTTTTGGGAGTTAGTGTCATTTGTTTGCTTTGATTTTTCAATGATTTAAATATTCCATGACAATAAAGCACGGGGTGTCTTAAACTGGTCCCTGGACATACCTAGTATCACTCCATCACTCCATTACTCTGAAAGATCAGCTCCAGAGAAAATTCCCAGAATGCACTGTAAAAAGCACTGAACATCTCTGCTCACCATGCTCATTGACTGGAAGTGACATCACGGCTTTTCCACTTCGCTGCACTTCCGAGGGACCCGGAGTCGTCGCACGGTGAACACAGATGCGGCTAATGAAATTAAACACGGTTGCGTTTGATTTAGGTGTGACAGTAATACTGCTGTGGATGCTTTTGGCCTACATGAGTCAAACACGCAATTTTTATTTCATGAACTGTGAACTGTCTCCTCTCTACTCCACAAGATGACAACACTCCACTTGAGGAGCAGTGCAACAGACATGTATAAATTATACCATATACATATAACTATAAACACCCTTATTCTTTATTTGTCATAACCTATCACACCATAGTTTGTCCAGCTCTAAAGAGGACAAACACGTAATTATCATCATTCCTTAGGAATCATGTTGAAGACTCATCAGCGTGCCAGTGTTCACTGATGCACAAACCTCTGGAGCTGGGAATATAACTCACTGTACACTGCTTCACCGACATTATCCTGAGCATCCATACCTACACATGTGATTTCGGCACATTTCAGCCATTCGGTCATCACTTTTTCTGATGCTGTCCTGTTGCACAATCCTGTCACTAGCAACTGTACTCATTATCTTCATCAGGCATGAGCCTGAAAGGGATGAAGCACGTGCTAATCTCACATTCAACTGGACCCATGAGGCTAATATTTTTTGTGCACATTTATGACTGTACACTCAAGGACCTCTCAGGTTGTGAACTGCTCAGCTTTGTACCACCACTGACTGTTGACTGAGGATATCATACATATATCATGTTAGTGCTGTTTAATTTTTCTGGTGAAATTTTCTCTTAGAAATGGACATTTTACACTGCTGAAGTTTTGGAATTGTTCCTATCCAGATGTGCACCTTGATGATGTAACCTGCATCCTGTCTCCTGTTCAGTCCATTACTCATACATGCATATACACTGGACACACAGCCCTGGTGGACATCTGCACTCCACCTGGTGCACACCTTTCGTGTGCTGAGAGGCATGCTGTGCCGAGATGTGCCTTTATCGCTGTGACATTGAAATTACAATAACATATTTTGCTTTAAAGCTCAGCCTTGAAAACTGGAGTTGATACTGCATTTGTCATATACTAACCCTAACCCTAACCCTAACCCTAACCCTGCATACAGAGAAAGTTGCAGGTGAACATAGTGGAGCATCAAAAGGCTAAAACAAACAAACAAAAAAACCTCTGAACTTAGAGTGAATTTTATCTGGTGGCCAAATATGTGACTTCATGTTGAATAGCTGCTGGTAATATGTAATGATTGTATTTACAGCTCAGCCACAGCCCTGTAGAGCTTTGAGCTTGTGTTTACCACAGCTTTGAACTCTCTGTCGTCTGTGAGGACAAACCTGTGGCATTATCATTCTCCCCGTGTAGTCATAAAAACTAAACACAGCTCAGACACACACACACACACACACACACACACACACGCGCGCGCGCACACACACACACACACAGAGAATGGATTAAGAGGGATGGAGAGATTGAGTGAACAAATGAAAAATGGGCCTAACAGTAGTAAATCTGTTTAACATAGATAGCGTGTATAGACCAGAGTGAACCAACCTGGCTCTAAGCCCTCTGTTTATGTGTGTGTATATGTGTGTGTGTGCGCGCGTGTGTGTGTGAGTGTGTGTGTGTGTCTGTGTGTGTCTGTGTGTGGGTGTGATACTGTATCTGGGCATTCAGAAATGAACTCTGAATCTCTCCTCTCTGTTTTTCCTCTCTCTTCAATGACAGTGAAACAAAGGAGGATGCACTTTTATTATTATTATTATTATGATTCAGAAAAGTCATATTTATTTGAAGCACTACAATAATGTAATAATATATAAATGATGTATAGCTGATTAAACAAACAAAAAAAATCTGAAAATCTACTCTCACTGCTACATAACAACAACAACAACAACAACAACAATAATAATAATAATAACAACAACAACACTGATTCTAGGACATAAATGACAGTATATCTACAGTTAGTAACTTGTTATACAAGTTATCCTTCTAGTGTGGCAGTGTGTTGATGTGGTGATGTCCTGTCACTGCGCTGTTTGTCAGAGGAGAAGAGGAGTGTGTAGATGAAAAGACAGATGGTGAGAAGAGAGAAAGGTTTTAATCCTAATGTGACATATGGCCCTTGTAAATACATCTCATTGCTCCCCTCTCTCTGCAGCATCAGGTCATATCATGACCTTGGCATTTGCACTGACCCCTCCCTCCACATGCTCACTGTTTGCAGTAATGATTCAGAAACGAAAACTGGATCTTAAACCTGGCTCGTTAAAAATATGTCTGATAATAATTTCACTGTGATCATGCATTGCAGAAAGAAAAAACTCACATAGACAGGATGACACATTTACAAAGCTGCCTCAGTGTACACACACACACACACACACACAAACACACATACACCGTTTTGAATAATTCATTTGAGTCTAATAAATAATAAAAGTCCAATGAAAGTAATATTGCACGTTCTGAAATCTGGCAGATCTCGCTTGGCAGAAGACACACACACACACACACACACACACACACACACACACACACACACACACACACACACACACACACACACACACACACACACACACACACACATACAAATAGCGTATCTGTCAGACAATCCCCCGGTGGTGCAAAGAGCACTTAGACTCTGTCTACTCAATCATCTATCCACTCGTCCATCCATCCATCTTCAGAGCGAGCTCCACTGATCCACTGATCACAACCAGTTCTGCTCTGCTAATTATGAGCAGACAGTGTGACACACAGCAAAGTGTCAGAGTGTAGTGAAGCAGCACAAATGTATTTAATTATTACAGATACACAGAAGAAAAACTGAATCAGTTTTATTAGTTCATGATTTATGACACACCTACACTGTGTCTGCACAGGATGTGTTCAGGGGCAGAATACATGTTACATGTGTAACAGAGTTAAACTCAAGCTATGTGGACAACCTTGTTAAAGGGACAATTCCCACAAAGTCAGAACACAAGTTTTAGAGTTATCCAAAGCACTCACCCTGAAAAGATCAATATATCAAGCTTAGTTTCCTGAGAGACAGAAAAACAACTTCATCATAGAATTTGCTAAATAGAACACAAGACGTGACAGGAGTCAGGCCAAACACTAAGAACTAGTAGAAAGACCAAAGAGTCCTGACTGTCACCTGATCTCACACACACAAGTACAGGGGCCCTTGAGACTGAGGAAGCATTCTGGGACATCACATGAAGCCCTTGGCTCATTGTCAAATCATGCTGGAATAACATGAGTCATCAGGTTTTACACACATCATGCCAGATTGAGTGCATGCTGCCATTAAAGGGAAAGAGAGACAAAGTGTGGCAAATAGTGTGAAATTCATGCACTCATTCACAATTTGATTAAACTGTTCATTGTTCACTGTATGTATATATAGATAGATGAACACTGAACACATCCAAACTGTTAGAAAACACATTATGGAATTATGTGGTAAACAAAAACACTAAATATGTTTGACACTTTAGATTCTTTGCATTCCCTCAGTCAGCTGCATGAGGTTGTCATCTGGAATGATTTTAAATAAAAAGTTAATTAGTGGAATTCATTTGTGCCTTTCTTAATGTGACTGACACCATCAGGTGAGTTGTTCAGCGGTAGGTTGGCATACATTTCAAAGCTTACCTCATCTTGAGTGTGTATAACCAGTATGTTACATTCTGCGCTCTATTCAAACTTTTTTATACAGTCATTGCTTTTAATCCAGCAGTATTTTTAACTACGCACATACTGCACACATTTGCACTCTTGATTGTCATTTGTCCCAGGCCCTCTGCAGCGATTAAACTGCTGCTTTCCAAATTCTTTTTTCTTTTTTACCATAGAATGCTGCTGTATTTAAAAAAAAAATGACCCTAACAAATACAAATCCTGATCCTGTCTGTGCATGTGTTTGTGTGTGCGTGTGGTATCAATGAAAGCAGCCTGTGTGCAGCACGGACTGACTTCATGTCACTTTAAAGTATTTGCTGTCAGAGCCACTAAATGTCTTCAGTGCACATCTGCTATTCCTGTCTGCGTGTCTGTCTCCTCTCATCTCTGTCTCTGTCTGCTCCCTCTGTCATTATTCCCGTTTGTCAGTCTGCCATCTGGTCTGGACACAGTCTGAAGCTGTTCTTTCTTCAATAATACTTTTTGTTCTAATTCTCCTACTGTCTACTGCTTTTACTAATTATAAGTGCACAGAATGATGTCAGTGGGCTGACAGTAAATACATGACAGCACCTGTATATGGTCTTTAATGATTTACAACAGATCTTGATATTGATTGACAGACTACTATCAATACCTCCAACATCAAGCTTAAAGCTTTTGAAGTTCTACTTTGAAAACAGAAATAAAGCAAAGGTAGCATGAATTCGATCAGACACACATTCTGCTGTACTGTTCATATTCCTGCTGCTCTGAAATATATACTGAAATCTGCATTTCTAAATAACTGTGCACTAATCGAGGAAGCAGTGATCAAAGACTTAAGTCGTGGGTGCTGTTAGTCAACATTGGGACTTAATAAAGTCTGACCTAACTGAGCTATGACAGAATCCTGTCCAGAATATTCAGCACTCTACACAAACCTCTCAAGATTGACTTAAGATTTCATTGACAGGACTGAGCAGGACAAATTTGTTTTAATTAAGGACTTGGCTCTTTCTGATCATTTCTGTTGTTCTTTGACTTACAGACAGGGACGCACTGGCAATCTGGCATACCGTGCATTTGCCCGATGGGCCGACGTGCTATTTGGGCCGACAAGTCCCGATATATATATTTAACGAGTAGATCACACACCCCAAACACACTCTTGGGCTTTGCGATGGGCAATGTGGGCAGCGCCGGAGCGGGTGGGGGCCGGTTCGACGCATCTATGACGCACGAAAAGAAGTTCGCTTTATCTGTAAGCAAACATTCAGATAACCTCTGTGTCTGTTAGGAAAAGGTACATAAATGAGAATACTAGTGCTAAGTTTATGGAGGCTATAGCAATGTCACCAACTGTGAGCGCAGATACAGTTGATGAACTCCTGGATAATTTCAACTGGAAAATCTCAAATGTCATGGATGCTGTTGCACCTATTAAAACTAAGATGACCTTGAGTAGACAGAGATACACTATAACACTATGACAGTAAAGGCATTGAAAACAGAATGCAGGAAAGCAGAGCGTAAATGGAGAAAAACTAAACTCCAAATTCACCATGACCTCTACAAACAAAGTCTCTGTAATTTCAACCAGTTAATCAAGGCTAGACAGCAACACTTCTCTAAAATTATAAAGAAGAACATCAACAACACTCGCACTCTGTTTGCTATAGTTGATAAGCTTACAAACCCCCCAAAAGAGATAGTTTCAGAACTCTCTTCAAAAGAAAAATGCAATGAATTTGCTCACCTTTTCAATGAAAAAATCAAATCTATAAGGTTAAATATCAACACAAATCTACAAAATGATAAAGTGACACAATCCCTACAACCGCCTAGGAATGAATCAACTGTGATGTCAGAATTTAATACAGTTGATCAAAAATCATAGAAGAAACAGTTCAGCATCTTAAATCATCGACATGCTGTCTTGACACAATGCCATCTGACTTTTTTAGAGCTATTGTAAAATCTGTCCAAACAGATCTGCAGCAAATAATAAATTGCTCACTTCAATCAGGCACGTTTCCTAAACCCCTAAAAGTAGCTGCCGTCAAGCCACTCTTAAAAAAGCGAACGCTGGATACTTCCAAGCTAACCAACTACAGACCTGTCTCAAATCTTCCTTTTATAGCCAAGATGGTTGAGAAAGTGGTTTTAAATCAACTCAGTAATTGCTTGAACTCCAGTGGACTGTTTGACAAATTTCAATCAGGTTTTCGAGCTCACCACAGTACAGAAACAGCTCTTATTAGAGTGTTGAATGACATAAGGTTGAACACTGACTCAGGCAAAGTATCAGTTCTGGTCCTGCTGGATCTCAGTGCTGCGTTTGACACTGTGGATCACAGCACACTGCTGAACAAATTGGAAACATGGGCAGGACTCCGTGGAACAGTCCTAGAATGGTTCAGGTCCTACTTGGAGGAGCAGAGTTATTTTATGACCATTGGAAGTAATCAATCAGATCGAGTGGCTATGACATGTGGGGTTCCTCAGGGGTCAGTTCTTGGACCCCTTTTGTTCAGCCTATATATGCTGCCTTTGGGTCAAATTCTGCAGAATTCTAATGTCAACTATCATAGTTATGCAGATGACACACAGATATATCTTGCGCTGTCCCCAGATGACTGCAGTCCTATAGAGTCATTGTGTAACTGTCTAGAGCAAGTAAAAAATTGGATGAACCAAAATTTTCTGCAATTAAATCAAGAAAAAACTGAGGTCATTGTTTTTGTCAATAAAGAGAAGAGGGTTGCTGTCAGTAAACACCTTGAGTTACTGTCTTTGGAAACTAAAGACCACGTCCGAAACCTTGACGTGTTGATAGACTCAGATCTGACCTTCAACAGTCACATAAAATCAGTCACCAAAACAGCCTTCTACCAACTTAAGAACATAGCCAGAGTTAAGGGCTTTATGTCACAAACAGATCAGGAGAAGCTCATCGATGCTTTCATCTCCAGTAGACTTGATTACTGTAATTGTCTTTTGACTGGACTCCCCCAAAAAGGTATCAAACAGCTGCAGCTCATTCAGAACGCAGCAGCTCGAGTTTTGACCAGAACAAAGAGATCAGAACACATCACCCCAGTTCTTAAGTCTTTACAATGGCTCCCAGTTAGCCACAGAATAGAAAGTTCTGCTACGAGTTTACAAATCACTGAATGGTTTAGGCCCACAATACATAAACGACATGTTAGTAGAATATAGACCCAGTAGGGCTCTGAGATCTACTGACTCAGGTCAGATAGTGGAACACAGAGTTCAAACTAGACACGGTAAAGCAGCATTTAGCAGTTATGCTGCTCACAACTGGAACAAACTACCAGCAGAACTGAAATCAGCCCCAACTCTGAGCACTTTTAATCCAGGTTAAAAACTTTTCTCTTTTCACGTGCTTATAGCTGAGCTCCTCCTTCAAATTTGCTGTTTTAATGATTTTAAATGACATTCTGATGTTTTTAATAAAATTTTCTTCTCTTTTAATTTTTTTTATTTCTATTGCTATTGCGTGTCTTAATGTCAAAGTTTTTCCTTGCCTCTGTAAGGCACTATGAATTGCCTTGTGTACGAATTGTGCTATACAAATAAACTTGCCTTGCCTTGCCTTGCCTTAATGCTCATTAAGTGTAACGCTGCTTACTTTTCACCTCTAATGCTCATAACATTGACATTGAATGTCAAAGTCATCTGGTTTTAAATGGGTTATGTTAAAACGCTGAAACAACTTATTTAAAAGTATATTAGAATATTTTTCTATGAATGCTTTTTGATGAAACAAACTTTATATAAAGTGTATGTATGTCATGACTAAGAAAGCTGGTTAGGTTTAGGTTGTCTTGTGTCAATGTTGTCTTGTGTTTTCCTGTTTTATTTTGAAATGTTCCCCTCCTCTCGTTTCAGATAACTTGCTCCTTCCCCTGGTGTTTCCCACCTGTCTAATTGTCCTCCCCACCCTGATTGTTTTCACCTGTTCCCCATTATCATGTGTGTATATATTGTCTGCATCTCCCTTCGTCTGTTGCCAGTTTGTCTTGTCCTATGTACATGTGAACCAGCTCCTCGTCCAAGTCCAGTTTGTTACTACTTTTGATCGGTGTCTTGTCAGGTTTTTGTTTATTTTGTTGATACTTTGTCAAGCCTTTGATCATTATAGATTTTATAGATTCTTTATAGATCCCTGTGAGCGATTTTCTGTTGTACTTTAATAATAAAAGATTTGTTTATTTTGCACTTTGTCTCCCGAGTCGTGCATTTGGGTTCAAGCCATAGTTTAAGCCGTGACAATGTATGAACTTGTCCATGCAATTATGCTAATTTAAATGTAATGCTAACATATTCCTTCATGCTTTACGTCTTACCATGGTAGTTTCAGCAATTGAGCCAAAGCTGTTGATGAAAATGTTACAGGACACGTTGACTGGAGGACCTGCAGAGAGAGAGAGAGAGACAGACAGACAGAATGATTACAGTAGATGGATATAATATAAATTATATTTTTAAGCATGTTGCTTGAGTACAGTACAGCAGGGCTGTGTAAGGAGGTTTTCAGCTGGTTTAGAGTGTGCAGAAACATCTTCGTCCAGCCTCAGGGATGCACAGCACATTTAAGTGTTGAACAATTACACATGCATCATCCAGAGTGGATGCCTTCAAACTTTAACCTTAAGTCACACCATTAAAAGATGTAAACCTGTGTGACCAGTAATCCACTCCACTCCCATTAGTCATTAGCGATGCAAAAAGAAGAGGTGTCCTGAAGACACACCACTTTTCAGAGGCCATAGTTCATGGTGCTGGTGTATCAGATGACATTATAGTCATGTCATTATTGTTACCATATCTCCATTACAGTTTATAGTTGATGATTTGCTGCTGCTGTGCATCTGTGTCTCTCTTCATTGTGATTCATTGTGATTTTATCAGTCATTGTAATTCATTGTGATTTTATCATTCATTGTAATTCATTGTCATTTTATCATTCATTGTAATTCATTGTCATTTTATCATTCATTGTGATTTTATCATTCATTGTAATTCATTGTCATTTTATCATTCATTGTAATTGATGGTCATTTTATCAGTCATTGTAATTCATTGTCATTTTATCAGTCATTGTAATTCATGGTCATTTTATCAGTCATTGTAATTCATTGGCATTTTATCATTTATTGTAATTCATTGTCATTTTATCATTCATTGTAATTCATGGTCATTTTATCAGTCATTGTAATTCATTGGCATTTTATCATTTATTGTAATTCATTCTCATTTTATCATTCATTGTAATTCATTGTCATTTTATCAGTCATTGTAATTCATTGTCATTTTATCAGTCATTGTAATTCATGGTCATTTTATCAGTCATTGTAATTCATTGGCATTTTATCATTTATTGTAATTCATTCTCATTTTATCATTCATTGTAATTCATTGTCATTTTATCATTCATTGTAATTCATTGTCATTTTGTCAGTCATTGTAATTCATTGTCATTTTATCATTCATTGTAAATCATTGTCATTTTATCAGTCATTGTAATTCATTGTCATTTCATCATTCATTGTAATTCATTGTCATTTTATCATTCATTGTAATTCATTCTCATTTTATCATTCATTGTAATTCATTGTAATTTTATCAGTCATTGTAATTCATTGTCATTTTATCATTCATTGTAATTCATTGTCATTTTATCATTCATTGTAATTCATTCTCATTTTATCATTCATTGTAATTCATTGTAATTTTATCAGTCATTGTAATTCATTGTCATTTTGTCAGTCATTGCAATTGTACAGTATGTTTGTGTTGATTTGTCCTGTACACGTGACATCTATTGCACGTCTGTCCGTCCTGAGAGAGGGATCCCTCCTCTGTGGCTCTTCCTGAGGTTTCATCCACCTTTTTGTCGGCAAGTTTTTCCTCACTGGAACCGAGGGTATAAGGACAGAGGGTGTCACTCCCTGTACAGACTGTAAAGCCCTCTGAGGGAAATGTACTTTGTGACTTTGGGCTATACAAATAAATTCTAGAAACACCTGTCAGTCTGATATGTCAGAAGACTCCTGATCGTCCATCAGGAAACTGCTTCTTTTCACTCGATTGGCCATTATTGAACTCCACCTCCACTCATCAGTACTGCTCCATACTAAACCAAACCTGCATATGTTTGGTCATCAACCAGTAGCTCTTTAGTTTTTGCCATGTGAATTGACAGAGGTAACCTCAGTATACTAATGTATCTTTACAGCAGCCTCATAAAACCTATAAACCATAAAGCCTCATATATAAATGAAAAGTTGTTCCTCCTTTATGCCCTCTGTGTTCTTCAGTTTTCAGTATACAATCAAAGTAGGTGCAGAACTTTAATGAGCTTCAATTTTAAAGACTGTCTTCAGTAGAATCCAGGTCACACCTGTCTCTACAATAAACAGATTTGAGAACAAATCAAAATACAAAATATGACAGGGAGTACATTCATTTTAGATGAAGAGCAGTATTTTATTGATCTTCTAGCAGTGGGTTGAGTTTCTCTCGAGCAGCAGGAGGTACACTGCTGCAGGAATATGATAATCAGTAATCATAACTGTTTATCTGCCCTTCTGTGAAGCCAGAGCTGTGCCACTCTGACTGTGCATGCTAACAATGTCTTTTGAGATGAGCTGTAGAGTGGCCAGAGCGTTACTTTGGTGTACTGCAGTTACTGAATACTGAATAAAACCACAAGTGTACACAGTCACTGCACGGCTGGGCTGACAGCTTCACCTGTTTCTCACTGTCATCACAGTTACCACAAACCTTTTAGAGGTTACTCATGTGAATGTGATGAGAGCCAGAAGATGATGATGGTGATAAGTTTGCAGATAAGGTTTTGGTATTTACAGGGACTGACACGTTAAATCACATGATACGATATATTGTATATCTTTTTGTTTTTCTTTGAAGTTCTGTCATGTAAGCAAAATTAAAAATGTATTTCTTGTTTATGTCTTGTTTCCGTGTTAGGCTGCCATTTCTATCCAGGAAAATGTTCAGATGTTTCTGGATAAAAGGATAAAACTGATCTGGTGGATGTGCTTTACATGAAAGGTTGTAAGGTAAAGGCACTTTATCTGAAGCAACCTCACAGATGTTAACAATGCCAGCAATGACTGCTAAAACACTTACATGGATTCAAGTGAGAAAAAATAAAAAATCTTTGAACTGATATTTGTTTCAAGCTGCAGCTACGCCATAGTCCCCCTTTGCAATTTGTGAAATGTTTTATTTATTTAACTTTTTATTTAAGCATACAACATTAAAGATTACAATATTAATAAACAACATTAATAAACAACAACAATAATAATGATAATAGAAAGATGCTTTTGAACTGCTGTTCTATTATCTTTTTTATGTTCTCAATCAGCAGTATTTAATACATTCTTTAACATAGTGGTGGTGTGTGTTCGTTCATGTTGTGTAAACTGAAGGACCCCCACAGACAGAACACCTGAACTTCACATATTTTCTCTCCATATTCATTGTCTCTCCTCACAGTCACACTGACAGCACCTGAACTTGAGGCAGGTGAAGTTGTTTCAAGTAGCACTTGTAGTTACTCCATCCTGGAGTTCATCGGTGAAAGCTGCCAAAAGCTCCATACAAACGAGGCAGTTGCTGTGACACTGAATACATCCAGGACACAGAGAAAGGGGTGTAACTTTGGACTCCTTTTAATTCTTACCAAATACGGTTACATTCCCTTTGTGTAACCTCCATCACAATGTGTACTTTAACTGTTTCATGTCTCCTCTCTTCTCCAAAGTGTCAATGTTAGAACACATCCATGTTCTCAATCCAGACCACACTAACAGGGTCAAGTTCTTTGAGTGTTTTGACCATATGAGACAGATCTGTCTCTATCTAGATCGTAGTCTCTATGATCTGCTCACAGAACGAATCTAGAATCCTCTTACCGTGAAAGAGGTGAGACCAATAATAATAATAATTCAAAATGAAACCAGCTATCTATTGTTCTCTGTCACAACACAATCTTACAGCGTCCATGAGATTAAAAAAAGAGGGATGATGATGGTGGAGATATTGTTTGATTCACAGAGGAAATCCTGTTCACTCCGTTGATCCACTTTATTTGCTTCCGTGGCTGTAGTAGTCAAACCACTGGACACCACAAAACTTGTGGTTTTGTGTCACCATTGTGCAGCATAAGTTATAAGATAGAGATTTAGAAGCTGGGTTCATGGAATAAACAAAACCAATGCAATAGTTGGGTACTTAACCACCTGTATAGCCTCACTTTCAGGCTGGGTCAGTTTGATCGATCAATTGATCGTCTGATTGGCGCAGCGTAACATCGGGTTTTTCCAAAAGTTGGATCCAGCTGGGCAGTCTAATCCTATGGCAGCACAACTAAGGGATGACCTGAGCCAGCCCTAACTATAAGCTTTATCAAAAAGGAAAGTCTTAAGTCTACTCTTAAAAGTGTTGACCGTGTCTGCCTCCCGAACCCAGAATGGTAGTTTGTTCCACAGAAGAGGAGCCTGATAGCTGAAAGCTCTGGCTCCCAATCTACTTTTGGAGACTATAAGAACCACAAGGAACCCAGCGTCCTGAGAGCGCAGTGTTCTAGAGGGGTAGTAAGGTAATATGAGCTCTTTTAGATATGATGGTGCCTGACCATGAAGAGATTTGTAAGTAAGGAGGAGAATTTTAAATTCTATTCTCGATTTAATATTTAATATTTACCAAGTGTCAGCCGCCATTCAAAAACCTCTTCTCGCTTCTTACAGCTGCATCAGCAGCTGTGCTATTGGGTGCTGAGCTTCACAGTCCACAGACTCGGGTCACCAGGCACTTCACTCTCAGCCATATGGTTCTGTGGTAGTGGACGAGGTCCAGGTAGCAATACCCAATAGGCAATCACCTTGCAGGTGGAAATACCTAAGGGAAAGTAGCAATACTTTACTACTAGTCCGCCAGGACAGGCAGGCCTATCAGGGGGGGACCCGAGGGCTTGGCTGCTATACCTGCGTGGTTTTAGACAGGGTGACAGGGTGTTTACAGTAGTAGCAACTCAAAAGTTCCTGTTAAAGCTGGAAGCCGGCTGAATGGCAGCCGACTTCCAGCCAGCTGCCTGCCAAGTTCCGTGACCGGAGTGAGCCCCCTCCTTTTCCTGGGCGTGTTTATTTTTACTGTAACTCCACCCATTCATGTAACTACAGGGTATGGCCAGGAGATGGCGCTTCTTTCACAGAACTTTTTTACAGTTGTTCTACCTGGAGATGACGTAGCTTACACACCTCATTAGCATTCTCATTGCTCAACCTTTTGTTTGCGCTTACAGTAATGGGCTTTTTGGTCTTCCAGTGTCACAGATCACAGAGTGGAAAATGCAGCTGGTTTGACTACTGCATACTATACAGTAGTAGTAGTAGTTGAAATTAAATTTAAGGTGTTTACATCGAACATGTCAACATTTACCAACTCAACAACATCTAGGCCAGGGGTCGGCAATTAGCCTTAGTCTGGCCCGCCATCAGTTATATCTGGCCCGCTAGATGACGATGATTTATTTTAATATATACATATATATTTTTAAATATATCTTTTAAACCTCATGTTTCCCTTCAAAATACAACAATTCCACAGATTTCACAACATTTATTGAAAAGTAGCTGATAAGTAACGTGACAGCAGCCAGAACATCCTCGCAGCCTCTTTACTTGACGCACAGGTCGGAACGCTAATTGGCACGTGCGTGCGCTGTAACCTGTGGAAAATAAAAGTGTCCTGTGTCCCTCTTGCAACGGACAACGTGAACAAATATGTTTTATTAAATGAAAAAAACAAAACCAAACAAGGTCGGCAGATCTGCGCTGCTGTATACATTAGTTACGGCAGGTTGGACAGACGCAGTGGGCGTTTAAGGCCGTAAAACCCCTAACCACACACTTTTATACACCAGTGCTCCCTTAAAAAATCAGGACGTTCAACATACGTGCGGCTCTCACTCAGCCAATCAGGACCCCCCCCCCCATGGTCATGGCCCGCGATGGAATTGTCAGAAAAAAATTGGCCCGCGTCCAAACTTAATTGCCGACCCCTGATCTAGGCTGTTCTGTCTTTACTAGGCCGTTATTGGCGTTAACGCGCTGCGTTAGCGTGAGACTCTTATCAGGCGACATAAAATATCACCGTTAATCTATTCTCAAAGCTGTTCCAGCCTTTCAGGTCGCTTTTTGACTTTTTTCTCTTTTGTTCGTTTTTGTTTTCTTCACTGTAACTCTGGAGTCTTGATCTCTCTAGCAATGTTGTTTTGTCGTGTTTTTGTCGTGGTTTTTCTTGGTGTTGTTTTTTAAATGCTGCTTCCACCTGGAGAGCTGCCTTTGTTTACTCCAGGGAACAGCTGAATTAATCTATGGCCACCACTAGTTTTTGCATAATTACTGAAGCGTCTCTTCTCTTGCACCTCTCTCTCACTTATTTGCATGTAAACAACAAACTAACCCTTAAAAAAGTTCTAAAAATAGGTTCATCAGATGTCACAGGGCTGCCAGGCCTGTGTCAGACCTGCCAATACAAGCAAGAGGTTTTTTTAATTAACAGTTTATTTGGAGGGGGGGCTTGTTGTTGTTGTGCATAGAGCTGCAGAGACTAGCGTTTTGGAGCCCTTTGTTATGCAGGTATTTACTCTAGCTTTAGGCCAGGTAAACCATACAAACCCCTAATTAGCATTCTCATTGCTCAACCTTTTGTTTGCACTTGATGGGCCTTTTGGTCTCCCAGTGTCACAAATCACAGAGCGGAAAATGCAGCTAGTTTAAGTACTGTATACTATACAGTAGCCTTGTGATTTGAGTGTGCTCATGAACATGAATGACTCCTTTTCATTTTTGTCCATTCCATAGGCTAAATGGCGTAAAGCGTAAATGGAAAGACTATGTATGAAATAAGTCAAGTATGTTTGGTGCAGCGCTCAGTGTTATCTTATCACAACTGATCGGCTCACCCGCTCACCCCAGCGTATCTGTTCAGATGTGTCTTTAGACAGTCTACGGTGAGAGCGGAACCTCACTGCTCCTCCCCGTGGACAAATGAGGCATTGCAGCTGGTTTTCACCCAGGCTACTTAGGGGCATTTCCAGTCGGGCCCTCACTGACTACGTCATTGTGGGGGATTACATTACCATCATGGACCTGCGAAGGACCTGCGAAGGACCAGCCAGTCACGGCCCTGTCACAGAAACACAGGAACTTTTGAGTTGCTACATCTGTATGTCTTGGGCAAAACCACATGTAGGAAAGCCTGTGTCCAAGCAGCATCTTTCCCACTGGATAGTGGGGGCTATTGCACTTGCTTACACCAGAAAGGGTCTTCAGCCTCCCACTGGTCTTCGTGCACATTCCACCAGGGGCTAAACGCTCAGCTTATTATGTAGAAGAAGGGTCCTATCCCCTCCTGTCATAGATCTCACTTTTGCCAGCCAGTCAAGGCTGGAGTAATGTTATTTGAGCTTCTGACAAGATCAGGAGGCATTCCCATGGTGAGACACTCACTCATGCTAAATCAGAGAACCGGGGTTATAGCCATAACCGGAAGTTTTTTTTGTATGGTCAATGCAAATGACTGAAGTTTCCACTCACTGTCAATGATGTATGCTGTCACACCGAGGTAGTTGTGATTACTAACTGAAGTCCAGTGATCCACAGTCAGTGCAAAATAGTCGACTCCCACAACTATGTCTTCCTTTGCTTGTTTCTCTGTGTCATAAAGCTGTGTGATTCTAGATACAACTGTGCCTCTTGATGGCGACTTATAAGTAACGTCAGAGGATGCTATCTGTAAAACTTCTGCTAACCCTCTGTCCTCTGCCACTAAAATTGGCCTGCAGTCCATTGCAATCCAGTTTGTGAGGAAGTTAGTTAATCTGTCGCTAGTAGACTTACTCAGTGGGCATCTGAATGCGTGGTCGAGTGTGGCCTGGCAAGGCCCGTTGCTAACACTAGCACAAGTGCTCGCTGCTCGCTGCTTTGCGGTGAGGTGCATCTTTTCATGTGCCTCCATCACCTTTACAAAGCAGGTGTGGGATGAGCATTTTCCCGCCTCAAAGGCACTTACTCCAGTTACGACACAGCCTGATTCTATTCCATATTCCGTTATTCCTTTTCATTTCTGCCAAAAGAAAACACGCTCAAAGTATCAGCAGCAGCATCTAAAAATCATATGCTATGATGATGACTCACCCTCTTATCTTAATAAGAAGAGTTATATTTCAGAAATTTGATTTTTTTTTATTTTGGAAAAAAAGAAAATGTAGAAACACACAAAAGGTGAAGCGGCCTTTTACTGGTTGACCTCAAATGTTTGCAAGGTGTCTGATTCTGTAGCAGTCATGAAGAAATATGCCTGAATTCATATTGCCATGTCAAGGTCAAAAGAAGTTCTAGAACAGACAGAAGAGATACAGGTAGCTGGTAAAGAAAATGAATCATTATCATGCTGCTATGTTATTATGGACAGTGCCCCACAAGCATAGTCCACTTTGAAAATACAGACAGACATATTTGCTTGGCAGATACCTTTAAAGTTCGGTCTTATCCTGGCATCGTATCCAGATGTCCTCCCCATCAGTTTGTCCAGAAAGTCAGAGGGAGACATCGGGACCTGCCGTGTCCTAGCAGCATTGTCCACCTCCTTACACTGACCCACACTGTCATAGAACCAGAACAAAGATATCAGTTAATCATCTGTGACACTTTCACAACACAACTTGAGGATAACTTTGATGTTTGATTCAAAACACAAACTCGGAGCAGATTCATGAACACCCTGAGGAGAAAACCTGCAAACCTTCTGATTTTGACAGCAGTAAACTGTTTCCACAGTGCTGATCTTTTAGGGAGGGAGGAAGATTGTAAAGTCCAAAATGGAGGAAGCTATCAGCTGTGGAACACTGCTAATTAACTGGAAGAATACTAATCATTTATTTTGGGTTGTTTTTGAAATTCATGTTTTTAGTTCAGGCGCCATCAGTTATATTCATATTCCTGCTAAATGCATTTATAATAACAAAGTGGTGATCTGGGTCAACTATTGTGTTTTTGTTTTGGTATGGAATGTTTTTATTTATTAGTATATTAGTGTAGAATTTTAGAATTTCCTTTTAGAATAGAAACTATGTGGTTTACCCAGTTAGCTCTTAGACGTTCTAATATTATAAGGGATGCATTTCCTGTACAGGGCAGAAGCTGTGGTTGATTAAGCACTCTAATACTGTTTGTCAGTGAGCTAGTTCTTTAAATGTTACCTAATGTTACCCAATTATTTCTCGGTTAATGTTACTTACAATTATTTTACAATGAGTTTTACACTCATGCTGCAGCAGTGAGCTGTGCACTCGTCTAGTGTTAGCTTCTGGATGCTGAGGTAAAGCTCGCCGACCCTGAAGCTACACTTGTGAATGTGTTTGTCAGTTGGGACAAGAAGGAACAGTTCCAAAAATAACTCTGCTCCATGCCAGGGTCACACAGCTAAACACACACACACACACACACACACACACACACACACACACACGCACACACACACACACACACACACACACACCCTAGTGAGCCCAGGCGAGTGTATTTTCAGGATCATCAACCTTTACTTTGGCATTTGGATGTAACTACCATTTACCCCAGCAAGGAGGAAACTCGCACAATCCCAAGGACAGAATAAGTGTGTTCATCACTAGTTTGGTTACTCGTTTAACCTTTTCCTACACTCACACTGGGGGCGACAACAAGACACAAAGACAGCAGCGGCACTCATTAATTTCCAATGAGACAGAGCAGAACGACAGCTTGAGAGAAATTCAGCAAGAGTAGAGGAGTAGTGATAAATATGTTCATCTAATCTTTAGTTCCTATTAATCACTCGCTTCCTATTAATCACAAAAAAGAGGACATGATTGTAGTTGTAGCTTGTCTTGTAACAGCAGTCATCATTGTTACAAAAACAAAATGATGGTCTCACTGAGACCTCCAGATGGAGACCTGCAGAATGTTATGGAATTTTCTATCCTTAGGTTACAGGAGGTCACATGTGGGCCTTAAGGTCCTCAGCAGTATTAGCTGTTTGGCTTTGGTTGGGAACAGTAGGTGCCAGTCTATCTCAACACTGTGGTGTCCAGGTCAAAGAGACCTGTTGCTGCCTTCTTAGACATAATAGATAGCTGGTTGTTGACGTTCCAATCTGCATAAACAGACATCTGTGTCTCCAAACTAGAATTTGCTGACAATAACACCTCCATGGGTAAAGACATTCTCTTTGACTAATTCTGGGCGTATAGTATTTGTGGTGTTATCTTGGGGTTTAAAGTTGATGCACCAGGATGAGTTGGGCAGAATGTGAGACCGACTCAGGCACTTCAGATGAACTTTGAGAGTGTCTCTAATTCTCCTTGATCAAGCGTCAATAAATAATACAGCATAAGACATCAGAGGCTGACTGACCTTGGATTTCTCATTTCTCTTAAGTGGTTGAGTTGCTATTTTACTGTTGTTGAATAGAGTTATTTTGATGGTCTCATAGAAACCATTGCAGGTAAGTTATAATAAAACTATATTTTGCTTTGTTTAGCACATGATTCCATGTGTGTTCTTTCATGGATGGGCAGCCACTAAAATGAACAGCATTGGTTTTATCCTTGTTGCAAAGCCAAACACAGCAGACAATCAAACTGTTAATCACAATTATTTGTATGACAACCACCTGAAATTCATGATTGTGTTGTAGCTTAGTGCATGTATAAAACTTGAAATCATATACATCATATACTCTCTCATGATGTCTCAAATAAGTCAAACACAGCATCTCTGGAAACAAATCCCAGTTGTGTTTAGAGATGAAAATATCTTCAAGGTTAAACGCAGACATAAATCTGATCTCACTGACATGTCTGACCTCTCTTCCGGTTCTCAGCGAGTGAGCCGCGACAAAGAAGCACATCGCTGAGGGCCGAGTGTTAGAGCTGCTTCCTGTGCAGTACCACACGCACGCTCTGCTGTCTGTTGAGGTCTGCCCGTGGATATGGACATGTCTGCTAGGAGTGTGTGAGTTATACTTAACATCATGTGTGTGTCTGTTCTGTAGATTCTGATGTTGGCTCAGTTACATTGTAAATGTTAGCAGTCGATGCAGATGAAATATTCATGGAAATATTAGATTTTAAATCTGGTTCATTAGATTCTAAAATGTTTTGAGGAGCCTCACTGCCCCATTGTGCTATCATAACATAGTGGGACTATTGATTTAAACCAAGCGGTCATAAAATCAACATTTCAGGTTTGTAAAATAATTAAAAACAAATATTTTCTATAAGGAACTAAATTCGGTTAGTAAGCGCCACTGAAGTGCACATACAGGGAGGCCTCAGCTGGAGCGCTAACACCACAGAGCTGGTAAAGAGAGCACAGCGGAGACTCAGGAGGAACCACCTTCCCCAAAGGCTGCTCGTGTCCTTCTATCGCTACTCCATAGAGAGCATCCTAACTTACTGTATCTGTGTATGGTTTGCCAGCTGCACAGAGAGAACAGCGCTCCAGAGGGTCATCAACACTGCCCAGAAAATCATCTGCTGCCCTCTCCTCTCCCTGGAAGAGCTCTACAGTTCCTGCTGCCTCAAAAGAGCCCAGAACATCATTAAGGACCCATCCCACCCTGGACACATCCTGTTTGAACAGTTACCCTCAGGCAGGACATACAGGACAATAAACCCCCCACATGCTAAGGCCATCACTGCCTTAAATAGCCACATGAAATAACTCATGGATTGGCTCTGTATATACTGGATGTATGTGCTGTTTTTCATATTTCCATGTTTTATTCCTTTTATCAGTTTTAAAAAAAGCTGCTTTTAAAGTTCTGTTTTATACTTCCTGCACTAAGGACAGCCCTTAAATTTCAATATGCAATGCATAATGACAATAAAGATATTCTATTCAAATAATAAATTAAGACTCACCCTCTAATGTAATATTGTGATTATACAACAATTACCAATATATAATAAAAATATAAATATTCATATTTGCTCTAAAAAATGTTGTTTCTGTTCTGATCTTAATTTTTATGGAATGAGCGGGGTCGGACTGTAGACAGTAAACTCATTTATGTAACGAAAACAGTTAGTACTACTCCAGCAAGTAGCCCGAGCTTTAGTAGCAGCCTAGCAACATAGGCGATTTTATGAGATTATGGAGTTTCCCAACCTGAATAAATAGCACACATATAAACACAACTGACTTGCTAGTCTTGTAGTGACTAAGATATCTGCTGAAAAAGATTCAGTTTCCAGTCCACTCCACAGTTTTGTCTAAAAGTCCAAAAGTCAAAATGTATTGAACAAAGATTTATGTAGTAATTTCCAAAATGAACAACATGTCTTTATCTAACAGAATATTCCTCTTCAGTCCAGATTAGTCCACCTTTAGTCTTTAAAAACATGTTTAAACTGTTTGATCTCTGATGTGTTTTCTTTTAAAACAGAGAGTTTAAAAAATCTCAGTTAAAAAAATGGACAGTTGTAACAAAGGTAACAACTGTTACAAACACTGATTCTCATAAATGTCACAGCTCAACAGAAGAGGCCAGTCCATAAATTAGTGGAGTGTTGAGTTTCAGTCTCAGTTCACATACTTACATTCATGTGCTATTTTGAGTACTTAAGTGGGTTCAGTCAGTTATGTCCAGACGCAGTATACTGTGAGTGATGTTGTGGATGCCACTTTGCCTGAATATGTAAAGTAAATCCCAGAAAGAAATCCCATCAGTAGTTATACGAGTACATGGACAACCAACGCAATGAACGCAATGTTACTACAGTAACTCAGTTTAACCATTCCCTTCCAGCTTCCCTGCATTGTGCAGCGGCCTCAGTCTCATTATTTAGTGTTAGTCTTTCCATGCAATCCATTATGCTCTGCTTGTGTCTTTTGGACGTTCCAGTCAACAGTCACACTGTCAGCTCAGACCATCTTAGATCAGCTCCTAAGCTGCTTAGTAGCGCTACCTCTCTCCCCATCTTTTCTCCCACTCTCTTCCCCTCCCTTCTCCTGCAATCTGTTCTGCCCCCCCTTTCCTCTTTTATATTCTCCTCCTTTAAATATGAGAGAAGTGCAGAATGCAATGTAGAAAGACACGGCATAACATCGATATCAATAATGGATGAGCTTTTAATCTACAACTACTGTATCTCTCTCACACAAAGGCCATTTAAAGGGGAGAGCTGCATATATTTAATGTATGCTTTTCTTTCATGTTTTAATCTGCTTCCACTATTACACTTACTACTTGTAGTAGCCATGCTACTGCTTCTACAGTCCCAGTTCAGTTCTGGACACCCTCTGTCATTTAGTGTTTTCCGTTTTTTAATTTTAATAACTTTGAATAACTCTGTAATGTTTAAAGTGTATATACTCAGGGCCTGAGTGAAGTCACGTGTAGGTTTCCCAACTGCTGTGTTTCTGTGAGGCGTAGAGAAGGTGAACGGATGGTGTCTGCATGTATGGTTCCCACCGTGATGCATGGAGGAGGTGTGATTGTGTGGGAGTGCTTCACTGGTGATGCTGATGATTTATTTAAAGCATCACAGCATCAGTAATTAACATCAATAATGACAAATGCACCGGTGGTTTCTACACAGAGGGAAGTGTAGTGAGCACAATTTATGATCCGCACAAAGACTTCAGCCATTTACCTTGAGCAAAACACCAAACTACCCATTTGTAGATGAGGCACACGAGTCAGACACCAGAGTGATGGATCTGCCATTTAAGGTTCTCATGAAGAATGTAATAGTAACAATAATAGTGATATAGTTGAAAGCATGATGTGTGTTTCCAGTCTAAGAGGAAATAAAATCCACACCAAGCAACGACACTGAAAATATATGACTGACTGTATTTGGCCATGAATGAAGTCAGCTGTGTTTGTGTCTCATCACACTTACAGAAGAAAGCTGCTGAGTACAGCTTTGTGTAGGCCCACCTTAGCTGGTTAAAGGGATTTACACAGCCCATTATGTGTTTCACCTACACATGATGACATGATGGAGAGTGGAGCCTGCATCATGTCAGAAAGCAGGTGTGCAAAGTAACCAGGCTGAGGAGCCCCTGAGGACATAATGACAGAGACTGAATTCCTAAATTTTCTGGTTTCCTCAACTCTGTGATTTACACAGTCTCCTGATGGACAGTGAAGTAAACTGCTGCCAACTGTATCTGCTGTTAGCTAATGTGTATTAGTTTGTTAGCTGGGCTGTTGGACTACAGTTGTCCATATTTACCAAAGTGGGATTACACAGGGTCTACACTACAGTTGCTCTAAATGAGCCATATGACATTCAAATCGATACAATCACTCATGTGACTTCTATCAATGTACTAAAATCCAGGTTAGAAACCATGACCATTGTTGAGTCTCTTAACATAACCAGAAATCATCTATCGTCAGGATTTATTGTGAATCATTCTGAACACACGCAATTACATGTACAGTAGTGGGAAATGACAATAAATCCAAAGTTCACAGGTTGATCTGATGTCAGTTTGTTATTTCTGGAATGTGTCAGTCAGAAACAGATGGCAGCTGTAACAGGGAGAACTCATGAAGATCTGATGCAGGAGCAGTGACAGCCACTGCCAAGCTTTGCTCAGACTACCGTGAACTATGAATGATTCCCCTCCTTCTTCCATGTAAGGGTTAGCTTAGGGTTAGGTTTCCCTTAATACAAATAAAACACACATTTGTAAATCATCATTCTTCTATATTTTGGATTAATGTGGGGAATGCAGTTCATCTGTTACGGTTGAGACACACCTGATGGCAATATTACTTAATGATTTATCAAAACGTAGACCACTGACCAGTGCTTAAACACCATTCCTGTCGATTTTAAAATACAGAAGTAGGACAAGGGTCCTCAGAATATAGACTCTTTTTATGCCTGATTAAACAGTCAAAATCTGGGACACAACTTTAAAGTGCCAACATTGTCATAAAAATATACTGAATAAGTATTAAGTAAGTTGTTTTGGTAAGACATGATTTTTCCCAGTTCTCAAGAATGTGTGGTATATGTAAACCTAAAAAGCTGAAACACATCACAAGCTGCTACAGCTGTATGAGTGTGTGGTTACCAGCGAGCCAGAGTGGAGTGTGTTTGTCCACTTCATCTACTGTCACAGTGAATGTATCCACACAGTATCATTCCACTAAGGAGTTAATGTTGCCCCTCAGTAATCTACCACAATGAATGTTAAATTTTTTAAACATACACGGACATTCATTGCATGTTAATAAGTAAATCACATTACATACAGCCTATGTGCTATATCCCTATATTCATAGCAAAATATTAATATTGATATTATCAATATTATCTTGTGGGTTGCAGTTCAACCATCCATTACTGTATTTAGTTTGTTGTGCACAGTCTTTATCCATCCACCCATCTTCAAGTGAGCAAAGGCTGCGACACAAGACAGTGATGTGATGCAGCTGCTTCTCCGGAAACATCGACCTTGGATAGATAACCCTGTGAGCCATCATGTGATCAGTTCTGCATGGAGGCCACTGGATGTTACAGAGACACTCAAACATGCACAGGCTTCATAATAGTGTTCTTATTGATCTTTGGGCGGCTGTGGCTCAGGAGGCCGAGTGGATACTGATTGTTATGGAGGTTCAGTCCACAGCTTATCCTGTCCACATGTCAAAATGTTCTTGGGCAAGATCTTGAACCCCAAACTGCTCCCATTGGGTCAGGTCAGCCCTTTGCATGGTAGCTCATGTGTGTGTGTGTGTGTGTGTGTAAACAGAGAATGTAAGAGTGTAAGAGAGAGTAAATGTGAGGCAAATTATAAAGTACAAATCAGCTGATGGAGATTAAGGTTATTCCCTTAGAACTCACAGTGCAAGAACTGAGCACGGGCCTAGGGGGGATGCATTTGAAATATTTAACAGGTAGAATCAAACAAACAGGCCAAAGTCAAAACCAGGGTGTTTTTCCACTGCATAGCAAAGAACAAGATTCATGAAACATCTCTGTGGATACCTTGCTAAGGTGTCAGGATGTCAAAGCTTGATTGCTATACTGTATATCTATAGATGCAGATGTTTTCTGTCTAGGAAACAGCTCAAATAATTTCTCCAAACTTTATTTGCAATAAGCTAAACAGAGTATTATCAGACCGACAAATCCCAGAGCGCTTAGCATCAGCATTTATCTGTTTGTATTCACAACATATCACCTGCTCTCTGCAACTAAGATGCTAAAAAGCCCAACCCTGTCTGCGAGAGGTTTGGTCTGAAGTGCTGACAGAATTATTTATAACTAGCTCTCTGATTATGCAATAAAACATCCCCATGAAGCCGACATGAAGAGACAGAGGAGAGGCCTTTTTTCATCTGGCCATACTGAGTGTGCCTGGGAGACCTCGGTTTATCCCTGCCATTATGTAACACCCTATCTCTGTCAGCATGACAAGTACACAGCAACGTAAAATGTGAGTGTCCACTAAATCTATTACACTTATGTTCAGATTCTGAGCTGTCATTAAAAAGGAATAATCTATGTCTATGTTTATCATCAGGGATGTCCACAGCTTTTGATCATCTATTAAGACTGGACTAGTTTTTATAATGAACATAAAGAGTATGCAACATGCTAGTAAGGATCTGATATTTAAAGTCGAATTAGAACTGAAAGTAGGCTAATGCCCATGACTGACGCACTAATGTGCAACTTTGGTGCACCTCATGGAACTGTATTGGGGACATCTTCTTCTCTATCTACCTTCAATTCTATCATGGCTCAGGTATGAACCACAGGATACCAGAAGGCTGAACACTCTTCATTGTTTTCACTCAAATTCTAAGTCTCATTTTTGCAAAAGTCTTAAGATTTGGTAACCTGGAACTAGACAAATCTGCAAGCTCCTGTTTAATTTAGGGCTGTGACTATTGATTATTTTAGCTGACGACTAATCTATTGCTTATTTTTCCAATTAGTTGATTAGTTACGATTATTTCTACTAAAATAGAACACAACAGAAAGATGAATCATTTCAGAAGCTGAAGTCTGTGCATCATGTTTTGTCGTTGTACTACCTAATACCAATTATTGCAGGTTTTTTAATTGATTAAATATCTACCTCTATGCTCCAAATCACAGATGTATTAAGTTGAAGTTTGATATTCAGTGTAATATCCAATTCATGACATCACTGATTTGTACTGATTTAATATCCTACACATTAATTATTATTGATATCGTCGCTGTTGGGCAGAAACTTGCTTGTAGGTTGGTAGGCTAATATAAAGACACACGTACATTTATGACGATATTTGACCGATAAAACTATCGGTGTGGGAGAAAGGAGGTCTCTGTCCGACAGCGACGATGTGTTACAAATCACTACAAAATTGTCAGGCTGTATGTCCTATAACTCACTGATAACTGAGACAAATAACTTTGTAGTTTATTTTCATCGTTCTATGCTACTGTGCCAATCTTCACGTAGTCCATTTCCTGGAGTGTCAGCGCCGGTCCTGGCCACATTTGCACCCTGGGCCACTGAAAACTTTGGAGAAGAAAACTAGTGAGTAAAGAGATTGTCTGGAGGCCTGAGCAGTGACATTTTGAACAAAAAGAAACAAAAGAATGACAGTGGGTCACTGATGCGGTTGGTCATGTAAGGGCTGAGCACCACAAGCTGGAAGACAAAGTGACATGATTTTAAATGGACAGGCCAAAAAATGCATTAACACTGTTGCTGCAGGATGAGATGAGACAGCAGCACTCTGAGACACACTGCTGCTAGCTTCACTCTACACACAGCACTGATGGCAATACGCAACTTTCACACACAAGGCAGACCGTGCTTAGATCAAAACATTTCAGCGTGAGAATGAACAGTCACACCGATGCTGACCCAAATGACAAAAAGAATATATTTCTCATCCATCACTTTTAGGATTTGCAAATTTTCATTGTTCTGAAATATTTTCAGAGCAAACTTTGAGTTGCGTTTGAGTGAGAGGTGTGTGTGCAGGCTTACATACAAAAAACACAGTGTGTGACATTTGTTTGGTAAATTGTTAAAGTTTCATTCTGTGTGTGTGTATGTATTCATATATGAGAGAGAGAGAGGGTGTGTGTGTGTGTGTGTGTGTGTGTGTGTGTGTGCACGCCAGTGCCCCTGAATAAAGGCATGGAGGCCATACTATTTGCCGCAGCCATTCTGCAGATTTTTTTTTTTACATTTGCTAGTTTAGTTGTTAATCACACAACTGTAATGATGGAATAAACATAATTACATCTACATGTGCATAAAAGCCATCGTTTGATTAACCACAATTTTACTTTTCCATAATGCAGCCACAGACTGACAATTATTAGGTAAGTGATTATTTTGACCATATCATCATTATATCCATAATTACCAACTCCAAGCTGTATAAACTTTAATGCTTATTGGATTTAATGTATATCTGGTGATGTTTATTTGTGCAATGAGGGAGGGTGTGGCCTGAGGAGATCAACACCCTATATCAAGGTATATCAAGGTATGCATAATTATTAGGCAGATTCTTCTCCTCAGGAAAAATGGGCCAAAAAAAGATATTTAACCGACTCTGAAAAGTCAAAAGCACTCTTGAAATATCTAAGATATTTGGGCGGGTTACAGAACCATCAAACGTTTTGTTGCAAATAGTCAACAGGGTCACAAGAAAAAGAAAAGAAAAGACACAAATTAACCGTGAAAAAGATTTGAGAAGAATCAAACATGAAGCTACCAGGAACCCATTATTCTCCAGTGCTGCCATATTCCACAACTGCAACCTACCTGGAGTGTCAAGAAGTACGAGGTGTTCAGTTCTCAGAGACATGGCCAAGGTAAGAAAGGCTGAAACCTCTGAACAAAACACATATGTTGAAACGTCAAGAATAGGCCAAGAAATATCTGTAGACAGATTTTTCAAAGGTTTTGTGGACTGATGAGATAAGACTCTTGACAGTCCAGATGGATGGGCCTGTGGTTGGATCAGTAACAGACACAGAGCTCCACTTCGACTCGCCAGCAAGGTGGAGGTGGGGTACTGGTATGGGCAGGTATTATTAAAGATGAGCTAGTTGGACCTTTTCGGGTTGAAAATGGACTCCAAATCAACTCTCAGACCTACTGCCAATTTTTAGAAGACGCTGTCTTCAAGCAGTGGTACAGGAAAAAGTCTGCATCTTTCAAGAAGACTTTGATTTTTATGCTTTAAATTCAATAAGCATTCAAGTTTATACAGCTTGGAAATGGAAATGGATAAAATGATGATATGGTCAAAATAATCGCTTGTCTAACAATTGTGCACACAGTGTATCCGGCCTGATGACATTTCATCTTTTAATCTCTGGTCAAAAAACAACCAATGCCCTGAGCCTGATGTAAATATGAATGAACGTCTGTGCTCTGCTTCACCAAAACATCATTTAATTAGTCCGTCCGCCAGAGACTTCTGCATCAGTGACAATGAAGCAAGAAAACAGTCAGACTCAGCTGGGCCGCTGACATAACCACAATTTTTAACCACCGCTCTGCAGATTTGCAATACGTGATTATCTGCCGGCACCTCAAACACAGGCTGCTGTATTAACATTCATGTGATCAGCAGCAGAAGTGATCAAATTATTGAACATCTCAGTGCAGCGATGTGCTAATTGTTATGGCTAAGTGTGGGTGCTCAGGTGTAATTGGACGGTCACTTGTTCAATTCCCAAAGTGCCCTTGTGCCTTGTACCAAACTGCTCCTGATGTCTTTCTCTGCCATCAGTGTGTGAGTGTATGAGCTTAGTATTATTATGAGTGTTCCGGATAATGAGCAGCTTTACATAGCAGCCTGTCTGAATGTGTGTGTGAATGGGTGGAGAGAGTGATCTAAATAAGTCCATTTCCCATTATCAGATTAAAAACTGCATAATGTCCAACAGTTGGCAGATATTTCTCACCGGGAATTTTAATAATGCAAACAGGGAGACTGGCCTACCCGAGTACAAACAGCTGATCATGCTCTCCGTGAGGGGATAGTGAGAGGGAACCATGGGCCTTTAAAACATACGCATAAAAGCATGAGACATTTTTTGCTTCTTTCTACATGCCCCCTGGGAAATTTAGGCCACGCTGAATCTAAGCAGACAGAAGCCAAGCTGCAACTACCAGGAGGAGGAGTGCTACAGAACGTTTGCAGTCTGCAGATGCATGTCACATGATTTAATTTGTTTTGTGGCGAGAGCTGCCTCCTAAAAGACAACTCCTTAAATTCATAATCCTTATTGTTCATGTATGCAGATGAGTTCTCCAGGAAAGTTCACATCACTCTTTTTGTAATTAAGTTACATGTTGATTTTGTCCTGATGAGACAACTTAATGTTAATGAGTAAGTGGACTTGTTGTAAAAGCACTTTGAATATTCACACACAGTCAGCCAGATCAAATCAATCAATCTTCTCTTCTCGTCTTCCTCCATCAACATCCTCTTCTGTCTTTTTGCCTCTGTCATGCTGTGCATAGAGGTTTCTGAGTCCCGTTACACTGCTCACTTGCCCAGCTCCAGTTCTGGCACAACAACTGGCTCTGCTTGCTATCAGCATTCTTCTGTACCCTAGGCTTGAAAACCTCTGCCCCAGTCTCTGGTACAAACACTGACACTTCCCTGGTGCTCACAGTCCAGGCAGCCCAGCTAACAAACTGGGCTAACAGCAGCTATACTTGGCAGCAGTTTCAGGGGAAACCAGAAAATATTGTACTTTAATACTTTAATATGCAGCCTTTCTAGTCAATTTGCATCTGTAAGTGCTACAGATGCAAATTGACTAGAAAGTTCAGACTAATTAGCTGCTGGATTAATGCAAACATCAGAAACACTACATTTCCCAGCTACCCTTGGGCTATTTTTGGCATTATAGCCTAGGACAGCCCTGTGCAGTGACAGGGACAGGGTCGACTACTGCCTTCAGCCAAATGTTCACTTAGTGTGGAGACTGCCCCCTTCGTATCCTCCCACATCAGCACACACACAGAGCCGGGCAGAGCATCACTTAGCTGTGCTTCTGAGCCACATGTTTCCTTCAGCGGTGAGGGGTTCTTATGGTCATGTTTGTCATGCAATGTTACAACACACACACACTCCCACACACACAAACTCCTGGTCTGATATGATGGACACTGTGTAGTTTGTTTTGTAGAATTTATGAATAGAATTTAATGGACGCCTGCTGGCTGTCATTTTAGAAATGAAACTTTGCTTTTCCTTCATTGAAATGCCAGTGAAAGTTGACCAATAGTGGACCTTTATATTTGGAGCAGGTAAAAGATGATAGCCAATATTCTTCCTCAAGTTAAGTCAAATATTATTCCATATCCATTCCATATCCAATCTGACCAGCATTCAACACCCCCTGTCCTCAGTTAGTCATGTACCTGACCTGTATCTACATTCATGTTGTCAGACAAAATAGCTTGATGATTTTTTTTTTTTTGGCCCAATTATCAGATTATTAATAAGCAGAACTGTAGCGTGACAGTGATGAAATGCTCAGAGGATGACAGAGGAGCTCTGGATGGGAGTCAAGCAGCAGACCCAAGACAGGCTTGGACTGATGAGGGAGCCTCAAATAGTTCCCGATGCCTTGACCTTTCTGCAACTGTATGAACATGCACATGACTTTCTGAGCCAAATGTCCAATTTGGGAACTCCAAGCCTTTAATTTCAGCTGTTGTGGCCTGTGGTTGGACAAAGGGAGAGAGGTGCTGGGACTTCCAAAGCCAGAAACTTCAGCTGAGAAAAATGTTTGAGATCTGTCCATCGTCACTCACTGTCTGAGAAGTTACAGCAGCCTCTGTGTAAAAACACAGTATACACATACCGTAAAATCAAACAGTTGGTCACAATGTAAGGTCACTCCCCATTAAGATGGAGGAGCTAACAGCGCTAACCAGGCTACAGAGGGAGCATAGACGAATTGTGAGAACGGACATTAGACAGACACGTCGGTGGTAATGACACCCGGTTACGCCAATCGGAGGTCACTAAAATTAATGTTTCATCGGTGTGTGAATACGCCAAAACGATGTCAGACTCCGTAGTTTTCTCTGGTCCCCTCCCCAATGTGACCAGTGATGACATGTTTAGCCACATGTCGTCATTTCACCGCTGGCTGTCGAGGTGGTGTCCAGAAAGCGATGTAGGCTTCATAAATAATTGGACACCTTTCTGGGGAAAACCTGGTCTGATTAGGAGAGACGGCATCCATCCTGCTTTGGATGGAGCAGCTCTCATATCTAGAAATATGGCCAAGTTTATTAGCTGACCAAAACCATGTCAACAACCCAGAGTTGAGACCAGGAAGCAGAGCTGCAGTGTTACACGCTTCTCTGCGCCTCCATTAGAGCAGCTGCCCACCCAGTCCTTTAGTATAGAGACTGTGTCTGTCCCCCGTCCACCTACATTATTTAAAGATACAACAAACAGAAGAGGAGTTCATCATGAAAATAAATAAAAATTAAATCTCTCCACCAGTCCAAAATAAGAGAATTAAATGTGGACTCCTGAATATCAGGTCTTTGTCATCTAAAGCTGTCTTAGTCAATGAATTAATATCTGATTATGATATTGATTTGTTTTGCCTCACTGAAACCTGGCTGCAGGAGGATGAATATGTTAGCTTAAATGAATCCACTCCTCCGAGTCATTATAATACTTATATTCCTCGAAGTACTGGTCGAGGTGGTGGAGTTGGAGCCATATTTGACTCAAGTCTATTAATAAATCCTAAACCTAAACTAAATTATAATTCATTTGAAAGCCTTGTTCTTAGCCTCACTCACCCAACCTGGAAAACTTTGCAGCCAATTTTTGTTTGTCACAGTATAGCGAGCTCCTGGTCCTTATTCTGAATTTTTATCTGAATTTGCAAAATTTGCATCAGGCTTGATCCTTAAAACAGATAAAGTAATTATTGTAGGTGATTTTAACATTCATGTGGACAACCACAATGATAGTCTTAGTACTGTGTCTATCTCTGTATTAGACTCAATTGGCTTTTGTCAAAGTGTAAATAAACCGACTTATTGTCTGAACCACACTCTTGATCTTGTTCTTTCATATGGCATTGAAATTGATAATCTAATAGTCTTTCCACAGAATCCTCTTCTGTCTGACCATTTTTTAATAACCTTTGAGTTCATACTACTGGACTATAAGCCTTTGTGTAGAAACTTCTACAGCAGATGTTTATCTGATAGTGCTGTAGCCAAATTTAAGGAAACGATTCCTTCAGTATTGAATTCAATGCCATGTCTAACTGTAACAGAGGACTTGTCTGCTTCCTTTAGCCCCTCACAAATAGATCATCTTGTTGATAGTATTACAGGCTCATTACGGACAACTCTAGATAGATGGTATAGCCAGCAGACTCGTAAATTAAAACAAGAGGCACGTAAATCTGAACGCAAATGGCGTGCCACTAAACTGGAAGAATCTCATCTAGTCTGGCAAGATAATCTCAGAACATACAGGAAGGCTCTCCGTAATGCCAGAGCAGCCTATTACTCTTCTTTAATTGAGGAGAATAAGAACAACCCCAGGTTTCTCTTCAGCACTGTAGCCAGGCTAACAGAGAATCACAGCTCTACTGAACCATCTATTCCCTTAGGTCTAAGTAGCAATGACTTCATAAACTTCTTGAATAAGATTATAACTATTAGAGACAAAAACCATCACCTCCTGCCCTCAAAAGGCATTGATCTGCATTCTGATACAGCAAGTTTGGAAACAGCTGTAAAACCTGATATCTATTTAGACTGTTTTTCTCCCATCGACCTTCATAAAATAACTTTAATCATTTCTGCAGCTAAGCCGTCAACCTGTCTCTTAGACCCCATCCCAACCAGGCTGCTTAAGGATGTTTTACCTCTAGTTAGTCATTCATTATTGGATACGATTAATCTGTCTTTATTATCAGGATATGTACCACAGTCCTTTAAGGTAGCTGTAATTAAACCTCTTCTTAAAAAGCCCACTCTAGACCCAGAGGTCTTAGCCAACTACAGACCGATATCAAACCTTCCCTTTGTGTCTAAGATACTGGAGAAAGCTGTAGCTAATCAACTGTGTGACTTTCTCCATAACGATAGTCTATTTGAGGATTTTCAATCAGGATTTAGAGTGCATCATAGCACAGAGACTGCATTAGTGAAAGTTACAAATGACCTCCTAATGGCATCAGACAAAGGACTCATCTCTGTACTTGTCCTGTTAGATCTTAGTGCTGCATTTGACACCATTGACCATCAAATTCTTTTACAGAGACTGGAAGATCAAATTGGCATCAAAGGAACCGCCCTAAGCTGGTTTTAATCGTATTTTTAGATCGATCCTAGTTTGTTCACGTCAATGATGAATCCTCCATGAATACCAAAGTTTGTCATGGAGTTCCACAAGGTTCTGTACTAGGACCACTTCTATTTAGTTTATATATGCTTCCTTTAGGGAACATTATTAGGAATCACTCGATCAATTTTCATTGTTATACTGACGACACCCAATTATATTTATCGATCAAGCCTGATGCGACCAATCAGTTAACTAAACTCCAAGCATGCCTTAAGAATATAAAAAATTGGATGACCTATAATTTTCTGATGTTAAATTCAGACAAAACTGAAGTTCTTGTAATTGGACCCAAGCACCTCAGAAACTCTCTTTCTAGAGACTTAGTTACTTTAGATTTGATCACCCTGGCCTCCAGCTCCACTGTAAAGAATCTTGGAGTTGTTTTTGATCAGGATTTGTCCTTTAATGTCCATATAAAACAAATTTCGAGGACTGCATTCTTCCACTTACATCGCTAAAATCAGACGCATTGTCTCTCAAGTGGATGCAGAAAAACTAGTCCACACATTTGTTACTTCAAGGCTGGACTATTGTAACTCTTTGTTATCAGGCTGCTCTAATAAGTCTCTTAGGACTTTGCAGTTAATTCAGAATGCTGCTGCAGGCGTCCTGACAGGAACCATTGCATTGGCTACCTATTAAATCTAGAATAGAATTTAAAATTCAAATCTCTTCATGGTCAGGCACCATCATATCTAAAAGAGCTCATAGTACCTTACTACCCCTCTAGAACACTGCGCTCTCAGGATGCTGGGTTCCTTGTGGTTCCTATAGTCTCCAAAAGTAGATTGGGAGCCAGAGCTTTCAGCTATCAGGCTCCCAATCTGATCTTATCAATATATGCCATTACATTTGATAAACTGTTCAAATCAGACTTAATATATATCTTAACCGTTGTTTCGTAACTTCTGGGTCACAAGTATAACAAAGTACATCTGCACCATGAGCATGTGTGACAGGCAGTATCTTCAGGTACTTAGTGACAATTGAATCATATGCAGTATATGAAACTCAGCTGATGTTTTTTGTCTGCAGGTTAAATATGTTTACCTTTGTTTCATGTTATTTCATGTTGAATCTGTTAATACTTTGCATTGCTATGGGCCAGCTGCGACGAAATGGTGGATGAATGCAGACTGCATGAAGTGACAGATGAGAGCACAGGCAGGCCGGCCTGCGGCTCCACTGTTTATACTACTTTAATTCCTCTGTGCTAATAAATGAGATAAAAAGAGTTTGTAGCCTCTGGACCACTTCTCTTCATTTTGTGACATCATCCTTCGGCTGACATAAATCTTCATGACACATTGTAGAATGCACACTGAGATATGCTGAGTATACTTCATAGCTTAAATAAAGCCTTCATTAGGAAGGTTGCTTCAAGTGACGTTTCAATTCTAGATCTGAATGCTGTTTGTTCTGATGATGTCTGTTCTGTTTAGACCAGCACAGCTGCAGATAAAAATGAGGCCTCTGGTCTTTGCTTGAGGCTGACCAAAAGTCCATGTCCTCTCCAAACTCCTTCCACACCACAGCCGAGAGGCCTCCTTGTCCAGCCTGAAAGGCTCTTTCTAAACCTCTGTCTTCACTCATGCACACAAACATACATTGCAGATTGCATATGCCTGCTCAAGATAATAACCACTGCAGTAGTATGATATGACCAGTGACCATGGATAATGTGCCTCTGCATTGAGACGAAGCGACAACAGAAAACAACAGCCCGGAATAGAAAAGAGGCAGAAACAAAGACTTTGAGTATTATACAGGAATGACAAGCTGCAAGCAGATCCAGTCCAGCTCCCGTTGAATGACAGACTGTAAGCCTGTTAGATTTCTGCGTGGAATCCATCCATGACCCTGTAAGAAGATTTACTGCGGCTTTGATCTTTTCAGCTGTCTTTTATGTAAAGCTTGTCAAAGTTTACAGAGCGTGTTTTTTTGTGTCTAAACTTTTACAATACAAAAATGTCTCATTGTTAAATGTGGCAAGCGCCACCTTTTATCCTCCTTTCTCTCTTAAAGTACACACGACAGAACAGAGAATCATGTTAATATCAGCACGCAGCCACCTGCCTGTTGGAAATAGTTGGGGTCTACTACCAGGGGTCTCAAAGAAAATACATCTCATTTCAAGTAAAGTGATGTCCATGATGCAGCATGCGATAAACAGTTTTCCAATGTCGACTTCCCAATGTCATCTGTCATCAACTTTGTACTTGTAGTCAAGCATGAGGTAGGCTTAAATAAAATACACCAGACTTAAATAATGCAAGTCATTGTGCAATTACAAATTCCAGTGTCGTAAGGAACTGCTTTTGGGCTCCTGTTCTGGTTGATGTTGGCAAATGAAGCTGAGATACAGCAACAAAATCAAAATTGAACGTCAATCTTCAAATGTTTTTCTGATGAACACTTTCAGTGCCATCATGTAAAACTCACCGCTCAGCAGATGACGGCTACTCAGAGGTGCTGCAGTTATGGTTATGTATAATAAGAGAAGTAACAGCATTACTGCAATACGACCTGTGCATAATTCATTTATTAACACATTAAGACTGGATGTCTGATAAAAGTGCATGTTGTACAGACGCTTCTCCTGTGGTGAAAACACTCAGTCACAGTGATTGGTCAGGCGCGCACGTTCTGAGAAAGTTAGCCATCCCAACTCTCTTTTCTTTTGTTCTTTACACAACAACTGCTCTTTCACTTTTTGCCTTGTCCAAACAGCTAACAGGCTTACAGTCTGTCATTCAACGGGAGCTGGACTCTCCTCCTTTTTGCCTTGTCCACAGTCAGCTCACAATCAGATATTAGCCACAGCTCAGCGACAGACCATTCAGCACCACAGCACTCTCACTGATCTGCAGATCGAGTGAGAGGAAAAACAATTGGATTAAGGATTAATGTTAACCACTGCTTTGTACAGTAGAAAGAATAACTAAGATGGTTTGATACCTGGTTTCAGTTAAATGTACTTTATTACAAGATAATTGAGCTACTGTTTATTAAAGTAGGAAAAAAGACTGAATTCAGAAGGTGTTTAAATCATGTCCTTTCTTCACTCCTTTCTTTATAATTGGAGTTTGTTTTTTTTATTTATAGGAACGTAGATAAGTCACTGCTTGCACACATCTCACACACACCTGCACGAATATATCAGCAATACATATATCAACATATAGCCCTGTGGTGAACCTTTCACCCAGTGTCAGCTGGCATAGGCCGCAGCCACCCTGATTAGGAAAGGCAGGCTGAACATTGCCCTTTTTAACCGTAGGGTCAACACAGGTGTTACCAGTGACACAAATCCAGGTTCAGTTCCATTTATTGCAGCAGAGACTTTCCACCGACAGCCAACACGTATGACACCACGCACCCTGACTCTGTGTGAGCTGAATGGAATGGGACTTTAATTAGACTCATTGGTAGCACCTGTGTGTCATTTTAAGTACACACACACCATACTTTCATGAGGCTCCCATCCAAAAGTAGCTTGGTGTTGGGAACCCAGTATATCTATGTAGCTTGCTCTGTACCAGAGACTGTATAAACAAAAGCTATGCTTGCCTCCATCTTTTTAGATACCAATATAGAAGGCTGGCAACTGCACGTGACTTAATGATAAGAAAATTTCTCATTATTTTAGGAAGTTAAAGCAACCGTACGTAGAAATGTATCTGTGTGTGTGTATGTGTGTTTTAGCGTGTAATATCACTAATATAGTCAAAAGTCACAATATACAGGTGAGTTTGTTATTATTATTTTTTTAAGTGAAGATTGGTGAAAGATAGGTTTGCACTTCAAGCCCAACAGGGAAATTCATAATTTCATAAAATTCATAATTTTTGTGTCAAATAAAAACAAAGCTTATTTGAATGATTTCCCTGTTGTTTCTAGTTTTTAAGTAAAAAAAAATGATTAAAATCATAAATCAGATGTGAAAAAAAACAGAGATTTTATTTTTTGGCCATATCTCCCAGCCCTACCTGTAACAGGACCTGCTTGTGAATCAAAGTGGCCATGCTGTTAGTTCTGCATAACTTTAAGCCTTAATATAATGTGAACAGGTGAGTTGTATATAAATCCACCCTCAGTACAGTTGTCATGAACGGGGAAATTAGCTACAGAGACCAAACTGTTTTTTGTACCAGGCTGTAAACATGTTTATTTCTGCTGTGAAGTTGGACATTTGAACATAGGGACTTATGGAGACTCTCACTTTTACAATTACAGTTTTTAGGACCTTTGCATTGGCTTCATTTCCCAACCACTGAGGTTGCTGCCTGGCAACAACACAAGACATAGCAGCCTGCTAATATAGACCTTTCTCACAGCAGACATTTTGTAAAGACAGGTGTTTCCAATGATACTAATTAAGGTTCAATTCCATTCAGATCAAACAGAGTCAGGGTGCTGCTGTGGTGCTTGTTGGCTCACGGGAATGGAACAGAACCTTAACTAGTCTCATTGATAACGTCTGTGTTGACCCTTTCGCTTCATGTCAAAATGGCTGCTGTAAAAAAAATTCTACTACTGACTAGTCAAACAGCAGTCAGCCGAGCTCGGCGTTTGTCTTTCAGCCTTTTGTTTCACCAAGCTCTTGTCTTGTCTGTCTGGAGGCTAGTCCAAAATGTGTGTTCTACTCATATTAATACTAACTCTACCCCCCTCTGTGCTCTGAGCTCACAGTCCGACAGCCCAGCTAACAAACTAACACACATTACCTAACAGCAGCTACAGGTGGCAGCCATTTTCACTGTCCATCAGGGAACTCTGTAAATCACAGAGAGCTTAGGAAACCAGGATGTTTGAAACCAGGATGTTTTCATCACATTGGTGGAAATCAATCTATCTATCTATCTATCTATCTATCTATCTATCTATCTATCTATCTATCTATCTATCTATCTATCTATCTATCTATCTATCTATCTATCTATCTATCTATCTATCTATCTATCTAATGAACAGACAGGGAGGTAAACATGAAGACAGGTCTTACCCGAGGAACAGCACTAGTTTCCAGGCGAGTAAAAAGCCCGCCACAGCGAGCTTCTTCCTCCTCATCTCTGTCGAGAGGTTCGCTCTCCTCCGCTCTCCTCGCGCCTCTCTGAAGCTTTCAGCACCGCGAACAGCGCTCACGCTCCAGCTGTGGTCAAACAACACGCGGAAGGGAAACTCACAAACATAACGCAGCAACAGGAACTCCAGAAACTCACAGTGTTCGGTTAATCCCCATTACTGAAGACTACAGACAACATGGACGCTCGGAATCTTACGGTATAAACGAGTTCACTGGAAAAGATAAAGAAACTGAGAAGCGGACGCTTGCGCGGCAGCTGTTCAGACTCTGCTCTGGGCTCATTCTTTGCCCTCGTGAGCACAGGGGCAGAGGAGACCCGCCCCCACACTCCGGACTGGCATGACTGTCAGACAGCTCGACCAATTGTCTTCAGTGTTGTTTATTTTTCCAGCTAAATCTGAAATTAGAACCCAGTGAGCTGGATCAAATCCAACACCCACCCGTGCATTATAACGCTTTCTCCACTCTCTGTATATGTCCTGATGTAGCTCTCCACCCTCCTCATCTTCTTCCTCTTCTGTTTCTCTCTGTTTTCTTTCTCCATCTGTCTCGTGTTCTCTGTCATTCTGCTCTGTTAGGCAGGATCAGTCGCATGTGGTCGTGAGTCCCGGTTGTAAAGTAGCCTATGTTGATGACAGTTTGCCATATGTGGCCAAAGTAGTCGTGGGTAGAGTGGAGATGTTAATTAAAGTTCAGATTTACATCAAGAACACCCTGAGGCCAGGACGGGAACAGTGCAAAACTTGGAGAGTGATGTGTTGTTCATCATGGCTTATTAAAGCTTACACGGCTGTAAGGTCACACTGGCGACTTTAAACTGGAAGGGTGATTACATTCAGTGTGAGACCCATTGTGATTTTTACTCTTTGGGTATATGGTTATTGAAGTCAATGCAGAAGTCCAAAAAGCTGCAGTTCCTAAAGTGTCCACTTGAGACTGGCTCCATAAGTGAGCCAGTCTCCAAGAGTCTTCACAGCAGCTTCACAGCAGAAATAAACATGTTTACAGCCTGGTACAAAAAACAGTTTTGGTCTCTGTAGCTAATTTCCCTGTTCATGACAATTGTACTGAGGGTGAATTTATATACAACTCACCTGATCAGGTTATATTAAGGCTTAAAGTTATGCAGGATTAAGAATGAGGATTGATTGACAGGTGGGTGCATTACAGATGGCTTGTTCAAACAACCAGGCTTCATTCAGCTCCACCCATGCTCCACTCTTTGCTCATTTAGCTGGGAAGCGGTGGAGGCAGGACTACCAAGATGCTTTTTAGAAGCCTGCAGGGTGACATCACAGAGACCACATCCATGCTACATCCTCCATTTGTCTATATTTAACTTCTAACAAGAGACAATGTGGTGGCGTAGTGGCAAAATGTGCTCCATAGAACCCTTTGTTCATTCTGTACTACTGTACAAACATGGTGCAGCAAGATGGCAGATATTATTGAAAACAAAGTTTTGGATATTAAATTCCATTACTGCTGATCAATTACCACAAAAGTTACAGACTGAACCTTTAAATGTGGCACAAAGACTGACTGAAAATAAAGCTACAAAGTTCAGTACTTCAATTTTCTTCTCAGGAAGAGGGACCTTTCTTCAGAGGGGACCATGTCATCTAAACACAGCTGAAGATAATAAGCTTGACATGGTTAAGACTGTTTATGGAACAATTAATAAGCTTGAATCGACATAATTGATGCTATTAATCCTACAGCTTTGTTAAACCTACTTTGACATGTAAAAAGCATCTCTTTTATCTGTTGAAGCTTCGTCAGTAAGCAGGCTGAATCTTTACATAGAATCAGTTCTCTCATATTGATGCACGTAAATGTTTTAAATGCTTTTAAGTTTTGATACGTTTTGCAAAATATTACGTCAGTTTCTTCATTACTGTGTTATAGTACATGCATGTTTAACAATGAGTGCTGCCTGTCCCACAAACCTTCTCTTCAAATGCATTACCAGTCATCATGTCTGATTTTACATTAGTAAAGATCAAATATTCATTATAATGTAGTGTTCATCGTCACACTTGTATGTAGGTAGGCTATGTAAGCTCAACACACAATGTAACAGAAATGTGATTTGACTGCATTTATTTGTCATTTCACCTGGATAATTAGCAGATGTCCCACTGACAGTTTGACGAAACACTTCATTTAGCCTCAGTCAGCCAAGTGAAGTGAGTCACTTGCTGACGTCCTCATTCGAGAAAATGATTCCCGCTTATTCATTGGTTGTTGTGCTTCCTATATTTTGAGCGGCACCACCATAGCAAGTAGAGTGAGCAACACCCTATGAGAACAGTGAGTGAATGTGGGAAGGATGAGTTATAAAATCAGAGATTTATGTCTGTCATCCAACAGCTGACCTGGACACTAAAAATACGAAATTTGTTCATTTTCCACCCATAACTAGTGAGCATGGTGAACAATGATACTTGTTACAATGCATTTTGGGAATTCTGTTGATTGCTGGGAAATGGCTAAATGGGGCAGCTGTGGCTCACAGGTAGAGTGGGTCGTCCACCAATCAGATGATCGGCGGGTCAGTTCACAGTTCCTCCAGTCTGCATGTCCTTGGGTAAGATACTGAACCCGAAATTGCTCCCGAAGGTTGCGCCATCGGTGTGTAAATGCGTATGAATGGGTAGGTCCTTAAAAACTGATGAGGACATGGCATGGCAGCTGAATACATATGCATACAGTCGAAAAGTTATTTGTTGTAGCGCCAAATCTGCCATGGGTGTAAGTAGGTGTAGTCCACATGGATCTGCAACAAAACAACATACAAAGCTTGAGGGAGGGTAAAAGTGTGCAGGCGCTGGCGTGACACTCCGTTACGTTCAAAGCAATAAGGAACACTGGAGATGCCTGCACTCTGCACCACTGTCATCCATGTCTCCATCACCAGGCTCCTTTCACTAATGTGCAAGATATGAATTAGACATTAGATTCCGGGTGTTACACTGCAGCGTGGTGAAACTTTTAACATTCCCTGTCAACTCTTGCCTCCACATGTTCTATCCTGCTGTGACCCATGTACCTGAATATTACACTTTCACCTTAAATATGTAACCAAAGAGAAGTTTTTGTTCTATTTGTAAGGCTTTTCTCCCACAGTTAACATTTGTTGTATTTCTTGCAGTGTTGTAGTACTCGAGATCAGTCTTGGTCTTGAGACCATCTCCACCACTTTTTAAAGGCCTCTGTCTTGTCTCAGAATCATTCACATTTTTACTCGATCTGGTTTCAGACAAAGAGGACTCTGGAGTTTAGTCAGGGGATATCACTCAGTTGTCTGCACATTGTCTGATTTACTTGTTGAGAAAAATTTCTGGAATAAAATTTGGTTTCCTAAACCACATCAATCTGTGTATCATTCGTTCGTTCCATTTTCAATTGGCAATCAAAAATCAAATAATGAAAAACTGACTGGTTGTTTTGTTTTTTTTTTTTATTATAACACCAAAAACAAAAAATGCCTCTTTTTTCATATCTCAATTTTAGGCTAAGATCAAAACATACAAAATGGAAAAACGGGCACGAGAACAGAATCTGATTTTAATATTAACTGGTCGCGTTTAAGTAATCCGTAGATGGCTCTGTGCGGGGCAGTTTGGGTAATGTAGTGGCTGTTCTAGAACCACACGCTGTTTTGTTTGAGGACTTGATTAACAGCGGTTGCACGTTGCAGCAGATGGATATCCTGTAATGTTCGGAAGCCGAGGGCGGCCATGGATTTTTTTTTATTTTTAATGCACTTGTGATAACGACTTATTATCGTGTTATCTCGATATAACAAAGATCATTTTCTTGTGATAACAAATTCATTATTACATATATAACAGATTATAAATGAATGACTTAAACAAGCTTGTTAACCTAACAAAAGCTGCAGTGATCAGACAAAACGCATACACCTCTACACATGCACACACACACATGGCTGCAAAACTTTGTGGCTTCCCTGATTCCTATTCGTGATTTCCCCACAACTGTCCACCCGTGACTCCCCTATATGTGCCTTTTCCTGTCTGCTGTGATTTTATTCCGGTGGAATCAGCTGTGCAGGTGATGTCACAATAACATATACAACCCACCACACACGCACTCTCCTGGGCCTAAAATTGAAATGTGAAAAACCTGGCATTTTTTTTGTTTTTGGTGTTATAATAAAAACAAAAAACAAAATAACCAGTCAATTTTTAGGTTTTTGATTGCTAATTAAAAATGAAAAGAACGAATGATTCACATGAGTTCATCTGCAAAAGTCACACACACTGGTTTGTAAATACTGCAAAGCAACACTTAATGAGGTGACGCAATGTGGCAACCTTCACCCAAAGTTGGCTACATACTTTCAAGTCCTGGTCTTGAGTCAGTTTTGCAATACCTTGGCCTTGATCTTGACTTAACTCAATGCTTCGAAGTCTTGAGATAGAGCTCATGGCAGCAAAGGTACTTACTTAGATTAATAATCTGTTTAGCATAAAGGAAATAAAATCAGACATTGTAAATCTCTACTGTTTACTCATTTCTGTGCACTAGAGGCAAAATATTGTGTATGCATCGTGTCTTTGTCTGAATCCCATCAAGTCTAAATAAAGCGCAACGTAAGGTAAGCATATGCATAACCGTAACAAATTTGAAATTTAAGAGCAGCAGCTGAATAATGAGACACCTTTGCTTTAATAGAATGAAGCCTGTAATGTTACATATTTCAAACAGGTTATATAGCTTTAAACCTTTGGATGTCAAGTGAACGGCAGCCAGTATCCTGTTGGCCAGACTCAGTCTATAGTGACACAGACTGAAAGCTGAAATGAACACTGGATGCTAGAAAATAGATTAGTGTCACATTTAGAACAATGTTACTATCTATAATGTTCCTTTATTTTAAACCTTGTTTCCAAAAAAAAGACAAACTATCACATAATAATACAACTTATCAAATGTTTAAACACTGAAATTTGATGGAAAATGACTGAAGTTCTCTTGGCTGAATTCATTCTAGAAGTGAACACATGAGGCTCGTGTGAGATTAAACTCTTTTTGACAGCATCAGATAACAGTGCCAACAAGGTCACACAGCGGGCACATTTGGCTTCTACTCTGACTCTATACCTTCAGGTTACACACTGAATGCACAGACTATATATAGTTAGACACACTCTCATAATGAATGCTTACTCTCAGATCTACAAAGACGTCAAACCTGACAGAATGGAGATTGGGTTTGCTTGAGGGAAAAGAAGTAACATAATATTGATGACCGAATTACCAAAACAACGTACATCCCATTTCCAGTTTACTGTAGTTGCAAATCCACCTTGATAACAGTACTCTGTACTCTTATCAGTTTTCCAGCCCAAACACAGAAACTGCCCTTGTTAAGATCACAAATGTCCTCCTCTGTGCAGTTGATTCCAGTCAACTGTCTCTTCTTATCCTTCTAGACCTCAACAAAGCCTTTGACACAATATCTTATTAGCTTCTAATGGATCGTTTTGCTAGCAGCGAAGTTTTGGGTACCGGGTATCAGTGGTAGGGATGGAAATCGAGAACCGGTTCTTGTTGCGAACCGAATTACGTCACGTAACTTCCGCAAGAAGTTACGCACGCTAGATTCCAGCAAGCATGACAAATTACACCACCTAAATTACGCAAGTGCAGTGCAATCAGTAGTGAACAATGTCACCCACTCGGTTTAAACACTCCAAAGTTTGGCTGCATTTTACTAAAACAGATGGCAACAGGGCGACTTGCAATCATTGCAAAGTGAAGATAACAGCGTCGGGAGGGAACACGACCAACATGCAGAAACATTTGCGCAGACAACATGCAATATTTTTAAATGAATGTCGTGTTTTTGACACGCTTCGGACTGGAGATGAATCTCAACCTAGCAGCAGCGGCAGCAGCCAGGCTATGACCACCTCTGCGGTTACTACAGAAGGCACGGAAAGTAAATAACACACTGCCTACCATGTTAGCACGATGTGCTTCTTTGTAAAACATGCTATAACAGTTAACATTAAACGAATGCCTTCTGCATTACATTTAGAAGATGACCATGACGTGAGAGAGAGTCTGGCTGGCTCAGAGGCTGGCAGCTGTACTAGTACTCGCTCCAGTTCACTACCTCCATCTAGATGATGCTGATCAAACTGTTTGTTCTCCTTTTTTTCCCATATGAAGATTGATAATAGAATAAATAAAGAATCGAATCGTTAAGCAGAATCGATAATGGAATCGGAATCGTAAAAATCTTATCAATTCCCATCCCTAATCAGTGGCCAGTCTCCTATCTTGCAGACAGATACAAAACTACTGGTCAGAAAGCACCATAATCCATGGCAGAGTTCCACAGGGTTCAGTGTTAGGGGTCTTCTTTTTGTTATCTACCTTCTTACTCTTGGCAAAATCTTTCATCACTATGGTATTTTCACTGTTATGCTGACTGTTACACAACTCTTCCACTATCTAGTCTTGGTGTAATCCTAGCTGGCGCCCTTTCATTCTCCAGCCACATAAACAACATGTAAAAAGCTGCCATTTGCGAAACATCAGACTACGCCCCGCCTTAACACGGTACTCTACTGAAGATGCCTAGTTTAAGCAGGTCTCCTGGCATCACCAGCCAACAACCTCAGTACAGTGGGTGCCTATACTGCACCCAAACTGTGAACTCCCTCATATACTTATTTTATGATAATGTTTATTTAATTTATACTGCCTAGTTATTTATTGCATGTTATTTGTAGATTGTAATGAGATTTCATTTCTTTGTGGTTGCTTATGTGTTTTGATTGATTTATGTACTGATGTTTTTATGATGTGAGGTGACCTTGAGTGCTATGAAAGGCACCACTAAATAAAATACATTATTAGGATGATTGAGAATAGACATAATGTAGTATTTTGGAGGTATGCTCTCATTTCACAATTTAAAAAGAACAGGTCTGATTCTTATTCGCTTCTTTGAGAAATGTGTCAGAGGGCAGAACACCTGCTAAGGTTTGGTCTTGATTCACTAGCCCTTTCATTTCAACATACACACACACAAACACATACTCCTCTACCTCAGTGGTGTGATGTGATCCTTGTTTATAGATACACTATGTTTAGGATGCTTGATCAGCAATCTGTCTCACAATTTATTATTCCATTTATTTTCTTACTTCAATGTTATGGGGGTGTTGGACTCATGACCTCAGTATTACTACAATTCTGGTTATGGCCCTGGCTATGTTCGTTCCGACCAGGGGCGGACTGGAACAAAAAATCGGCCCTGGCATTTTGGACCAGACCGGCCCACAACATTTGATAACACACCTTTTCCTTTTATTGCAAAAGTAAGGGTCACTTACTGCTGCAAATGCCCGGTATGCCAGATTGCCAGTCCGTCCCTGGTTCCGACTGTAAGCAGTGTGTGCTGCCTTCATTACTGTCACCACTATGACAGGTTATTTCATCTGTATCACACAACTGTTATCCTCTGTGAATCTGTGAACCATCAGCCAGGAGAAAAAACAGTCATGATATAACACACATACACCAAACAGCAGGCATTACATGCACATAGTGTGTGTGTGTGTGTGTGTGTGTGTGTGTGTGTGTGTGTGTGTGTGTGTGTGTGTGTGTGTGTGTGTGTGACCTTCCTCTGAGGGAAGGATGACCCCCCCCCCCCCCCCCCCCCTCCTTCACACACACAGTGTAGTGTTTATCTCTCTTTCTTTATTCTCTTACCCTCCTCACAGCTGCTGGAGCTGAACATGCTTCCAGCACTTTATTAACATGTCAATAAACAGACACTCATCAT